>OW240913.1:366278885-366327814 GCA_933207985.1 Pelobates cultripes | reverse complement strand
AGTCAAGGAAAGAGACCTATGATGATGATGGTAGGGATCAGTTACAAAACTGTAAAGTGAGTACTAACAGAAGAACAAAGAGAAAGACCCCCAGAAGGCTCCAAAGGAAGTCAGAGAGTGAGTGTGCCATATGTGAATAATAAGAAGAATAACATATAACATATGTGAATAATAAGAAGAAATAAGGCATGAAATTAGCTCCCAGAATTTATTTACAAATTCAACCATAAGTTTAAACAGGTGCCCAATGGTGTCGATGTGGTAGGAAAAGAAGGGATACAATGTCAATGAAAGTTTGTCCTCGGTGTAACCTACTGCTTGTAGGGGCCAAGTAAAATCCTACACTGGAGACTGCTGCATCAAGCATAATATCCCACTGGTAAGTAGATGCAGCATCTCCACATGTTGATATGGCATGGTAAGTAACTTCGGCAGAGTTGTTCCAAGATCCCAATGAGCTTTTTAGCCCAGCTTCAGGATACTGCTGTTCCTGGTGGGACTGTGCTCAACTTTTTCCAAGATAGGCCTCTCCCAGTCATCATTCTGGATGGGCCTGGTCAGTAGCCAGTTCGTCATCCCTCCCCTCAGTCTTAGACATTGGACCCTGAGGTTAGTGGTCAGTTATGACATCTGGAGCCGCGGTTCAGTTGCGAACAGCTTGCTTCTTCCAGAAAGAGTCAAAGAGCATGTCCAGCTTGCTCACCACCAACTTCTCACTTCAGTGGTCAGAGGAGCTTCCCCCATCCAACAATTTAAATGCAATGCTCTAACAGCTTCTCATTAGTGCCGCGCGCTCTCAGCATAGCAGGGGAGCCTCTAGGGTGTAGACCGAATTACCCCCACTGTTCCAAAGGTGAGGGGGAGAAGTACAGGGCACCAACCACAGATTAGTACAATTAAGATTTCTGAAGGTGGGAGATCGGCCATCTCTCCCTTCCTTGGGGCCCACAAGGTCGCAGGTCACTCAGAGTATTTGACAGGATTGTGTTCACATTAGTTAAGCGAAGGTCACTAGTGATGGGCCAACAAAGACTAGAATTGCCAAGATATTGATTGTAGATGGTAATCTACATGGGTCTGATGACAGCCATAGAACCCTGGAGCTCTTACAGGGCACTACAAGTAGCCATGGCAGTCAGTACCCTCCCCCCTTATTTTCAGTTCCACAAGCTTCACTTGCTGCCCAGAACTGTAGTACAAACATAGGATGAGATCAAACTACTTATTTATAAAAAAGTAATATATTTCCTACTATGGCCTTTAATATGCATGATAACATATAACCTTGGCATCATTTGTTAAATATTGTGTCTTAAAATATTTCCAAATATGTATACTTTTCCAAGGTTTCATGTGCGATATCAATAAACAAAGAATGTATATCTAAGCGGAATCATATTGAAGTCTTACTTCACAGGAAACTTTAGATCAATTGTTATTATAAAATTAATGTTAATGCTGGCTATAAACTAATAATTTTATGAAAATCTTAAGTGAAAATAGTATCTCAGCTATTCAAAATAAATTTATATTAGAATGTATAGATATCATTTTAAAAAATAATTATTTTTGGTTTCTGAACAGTTTTTACCTACAGAAGAGAGGTAACGCTATGGGGACTAGGTTTGCCCCTAGCTATGCTAACCTCTTCATGGCAGATTAGGAGTCCACTGCCATATGGGGGGACATGCCTGGTGGGCAAACCAGGTCACCTATTTTAAATATATCAATGACCTCTTTTTTATATAGGCTCATTTATTAACTATCTTAATACCAATGACAGAGGAATAATTTAAACTTATGAATGCAGTAGGACTACTATTCATTTTTTAGATTTAGAAATTTTTATCAAAGATGGAATTTTAAACACTAAAAATTTTAACTAAAAAAATGAATAGTAGTCTATTTTTTTTAAAAGATGTGCACAAATACAGCCATTGACCAGTCTAGCTGTCGCTACAAGCCATGGCTAGAAAGTGCACCAACAAGTCAATTTTTAAGATTACGGAGAAACTGTTCCCAGATTGAAGATTTTAACCAACAAGCAGAATTTTAAAAAACAGATTTATGGAAAATAATTATTCACTAGCAAATCTAAACAACACAATAGATGCCATTAAGATGAAGGAAAGAACAGACCTTTGAACTTACAAAGAAAAATCTACCGACAATCACCCATTTTCTTAATTTGATTACTTTTATTGTTAATACCGAAAATAATAGGAAGACTATTATTTTTGGTTTTAACAATAAAAGTAATCAAATTAAGAAAATAGTAAAATAAAAAAACACTGGCATCTGCTCAAGCAAGATGACATTCTAAGACCTCAGGCCTTGTATCGATTACAGAGGATTGAATAAGATTACGGTACATAATGCTTATCCAATACCTCTTATAACCAAGTTGTTTGATAAATTGAAAGATGCTAAAATCTTCACCAAACTCTGTTTAAGAGGAGTTTATAATCTTGTCAGAATACGTAAAGGGGACGAGTGGAAGACAGACTTTAACACCAGATACAGGCATTACGAGTATACGGTAATGCCTTTTGGGTTATGCAACGCCCCAACTGTCTTAAATGACGTATTAAGAGATTTCCAACAAGAGTGTGTTATCGTCTACCTGGATGATATCTTAATATACTCCAAAGACAAAATGGCGCATCACAAACAAGTGATGACAGTTTTGATCAAACTGTTACAAAACGGGTTATATTGCAAACTAGAAAAATGCCTTTTTGACCAGTACCAAATAAATGTCATAGGCTATGTAATAACAGGAGAGGGATTTGAAATGGATCCTAAAAACTTGGATTCTATAATCTAATGGCCTATACCTAATGGACTAAAAGTTATACAACGATTTATAGGTTTCTCGAATTACTATAGACACTTTATTAAAAAATGTTTGTCTATCGTTACTCCTATAACGAACATGACAAAAAAAGGAGTGAATCCTAAAAAATGTTCATAAGATGCCTTAAAAGCTTTCGAAGTCTTGAAAATGTCCTTTGCATCTGCTCCTCTACTAGTCCATCCTGATTCCAACCTACCTTTCTTACTTGAAGTTGATGCATCAGAAACCGGTGTGAGAGCAATTCTGTCTCAAAGAAAAGACCATAATCAATCTCTTCATCCCTGTGGCTTTTATTCTAAAAAGCTCTCTGACACAGAGAAAAGATATGATATTGGAGATAGGGAACTTCTTGCAATCATTCTGGCCTTTAAGGAGTGGCGTCATCTCCTGGAAGGTACCATACATCCTGTAACTGTTCTAACAGATCACAAAAACCTTTCCTATATAGGCGAAGCTAAACATTGGTCAGCTAGACAAGATCGTTGGTCACTTTTTCTATCTAGATTTAATTACATTCTCACTTATAGACCAGGATCTAAAAACTTGAAAGCTGATGCCTTATCCCGACAATACGAACCCCTTGTAGGTCCTGAACCTAAGGTTTCCTCTGTTGTTCCTCAACAACGCATTATAGCCAACACCAGAACCACTATTCAGTCTCCTCTTGTATCTGATATCATAGCTAAACAATCTTTGCTCCAGGAAACACTTCTGAAGGAAAATTGTATGGTCCTCCAGAATACCAACGGGATATACTCCTTTATCATCATGACTGCAGGTCACCCAGGTATACGTAAAACCTATGAATTAATTACAAAGGAGCTTTGGTGGCCGTCTTTACGTAAAGATATATGTGTTAAGACTATGTGTTGGCTTGCTGTGTATGTGCAATGACCAAGCTTTCCCATACCCTTCCTTGTGGTCTACTCCAACCACTTGAAATACACAACAAACCATGGGTTAGTATTGGCATTGATTTCATTGTCGATTTACCCATATTTACCAAGATGGCATATTTTATTTCTTTACCTAAATTACCTTCTTCTCCTGAATTGGCTACTATATTCACCAAAGAGATATTTCGTATTCACGGTATACCTAAAGAAATAATCTCTGACAGAGGGTCCCAATTCATATCCCGTTTCTGGAAGGCCTTTTATTCTCAGATGGGGATTACTCTTAAATTCTCATTGGCTTATCATCCACAATCCAATGGGGCAGCAGAAAGGCCTAATCAGAGAATTGAGCAATACTTAAGATGTTTTGTATCCTCTCATCAGGATGATTGGGTTGGCTTACTTCCATGGGCTGAGTTTGCGTTGAACAACATGCTTTCTGATGGCACTCAACATAGTCCTTTCTTCATGAACTACGGTTTTCATCCTGTTGTTCTTCCATCGGAATTTCCTTCACAGGGACTGCCGATGGTCGACGTACATACAGAAACCCTGAAGAAGACATGGGAAGAGGCTCAACAACTTCTGATTCGAAAAACCTCTCTTGATAAGAAGTATGCCGATGTACGTAGGCTTGCTGCTCCTGTCTTTTCTCCGGGTGATGAAGTCTGACTCAATACTAAACATATTCATCTTAAAGTTCCGTCTATGAAGTTTGCTCCTAGGTTTATTGGTCCTTACAGTGCTTAGGCGTGTTAATCCAGTGGCTTATTGTCTTGCCTTGCCTCTTGCTTTACGCATCCCTAATGTTTTCCATGTGTCCCTGCTAAAACCTTTGACTTGTAATAGATACACCAGTCGGGTTGTTCCTCCTTCTTCTGTTCAAGTGGAAGGTCAGGAAGAGTATGTTATCCGTTCTCTGCTTGATTCCAGAGTTTCTGGGGGTAAACTTTAGCTTCTTGTGGACTGGAAGGGTTACGGTCCCGAAGACAGGTCTTAGGTTGATGTTTTGGATATCCATGCCCCTCGTCTTCTTCGCGCCTTCCATTCCAAGTTTCCCTCCCGGCCTGGTCCCTCCCACCCAGTGTGCGGTTCTAGAGGGGGGGGTACTGTCAGGGTACCTTATGTGTGGGCACAGGATGTTACACACACTAAAGTCCTCTTACAGGAAGCTGGGGACCTTTTCAGACATTCTCCCACTGTTTCCAGTAATTATCACGCCGGCCATGATAACTCTGCCCCTTTTTATGATGCGGCATGTGCACGCTGACGTCATGATACTAGTGTCATCACTACCCACCAAAACATTGAATTTGAATGTTTTGGGGGCGTGGCTACAAATTAAAGAACACTGTATATAAGGGAACTTCTGGACTAGACTCATTGCCCTGTTGTGATTCTATTTAGTCCCAATAGCGCGCTGTACTTTACTTATTTATTCCTGGTTTTGACTTCGGCTTGTTTGACTATCATTCTTCCTATTACCCTTCGACTCAGCTTGTGTACACTCATTGTTCTTGATTTCTGGCTTCCCTGACCTCGGCTCGTACCTGTTTATTCTCTGTCCTTGTGATGCCAACCCAGCCATTCTAAGGTCCGGTAACGTTACATTCTTATTACACTCTGCGTGTAGGATCCCAGCCATTTCTGACACTATTATATCCATACCTTCGTAAACATTCTACACCATTATCCTTCTCATCTCTTCTTGCCCCATTTTATATATATGGACACCTGGAATAGTGCAAAGATCACTATCCCCTGGTTCCAGAGATCTACACTGGACTTCAGTTCTATATATTTAGACTTTGTTCTCATTGAGCAAATACTGAGATAACATTATCTTTTATCCTTACATTATGGCACAGCCCAACTCTGTATTTTGCATATATATAAACAAGAAAATAATATATAGGGAATGCACAAATGTGTATAATGGGGAGATAATGACATTGATGAGTTCTGGAGACATTTTAACAAGACACAAGTCCAAAGCTTTCCAGAGTCCCAAGATGGCATTATTTTCCACTAATACACTGTGCACTGTTGTATATCCTCTATATATTATAGACGTTATACCATTTATCTAGATTGATTAAAACGTTATATTTTCTTATTAAACATAGTTTGCACATAGTAGATTCTACAAGTTAATCGTGGAAGCACCCAGCACTAACAATTATGTGTGTATCTATATATATATACACTGGACCACTATGCTCGCTCACACATTTCTACTATTTGTTAACTATTAAATATGGAGGTTCTTTCTTTTCTTTTCATGGTTTTAACATAAGGTAGGCAGATAACCAAGAAAACTTTGCATCTTTCACGGTAAGTATACCCTACTGCTCCTTTACCTCTACAAAACATCACAAAGCACTCTATACTTTGTTCTTAACCTAGTATCAGTAAACATATTTTTTGTAGATTACATTTATACAGTATGTGTTCTTGCCAGAGACAGCTATGTAATACATTACTCATATATTCTAGTTAATTAGTTCCATTTCATGACTTAGTTTACATCATTTATTATCTTTAACAAGGAGACATCTGTTGCTTTGTAAGTAGCAGCAAACAATGCATCTTTCATCATCAATCTTTCAAAATCACCTTAAGTGGCATCTGAATACAGAACAGTTGACCGGAAGATGTAGTTAGTGTGTGTGTGTGTGTGTGTGTGTATATCTATTAAGTTGTAATCAAAATTATTCAACCACCATTGAAAATAATATTTTTTTGCAAAAATGTACATTCAGCTGTTTGCAATTTACAAATCAAACAAAAAAAAGCAATCGAAATAGCTTGACACAATGAATGCTTTCCCCAAATTCAACTGAAAATGCAACTTATAATGGCTTCTCCTAATAGGGACACTTGGGAGCATCAGTGGCAGCTGCTTAGGTTTTAAAATGGTGGTGTTCCAGACTCCACCCACATCATTTGACTCCACCCATTCTCTTTTTGGAAACCCTACCTCCTGATACAATAAATTATGCTAAAATATTGTCTTAAGAATACAGCATACCGCTCAACATTTTAAATGGACAAAAAAGGGACACTTTAATCTTACAGGTGTGATTAGGAGTGTTGCCAGGGGAATGGTAGTTGACTTACTAATAACAATATTGTGGGAGTATTATTGCTTAGGAGCTCTGTTATATACTCAGACACACCGACAATATGGAGCTCCTAGAAAAGAGAGACATTAGGAGATACGTAATTGGGACAGCACAATAAAACTATAGAACTGTATATGGAATTCTGGGATAGTCTGGCCGCATGCTTCAAATACACACAGAGTGAAACATTTCTATTGAAATTTGCACTTTTTGTAAAATAAAAAAAAATAGATGACACATCCTTCACGCATAAAGTGCTTTAGGCATTTGGAGTGTTTGTTTAATGCAAAGGTTCCCAACTCAGTCCTCGAGAACCCCCTGCCATTCCATGATTTATGGATCACCCTGTTGTGTCTAAAGTGTTTTTTTTTTTCCTAAAAACCCCTTAACCCCTTAAGGACACATGACATGTGTGACATGTCTTGATTCCCTTTTATTCCAGAAATTTGGTCCTTAAGGGGTTAAACACAACAGTGTAATCCCTAAATCCTGGACTGTTAGGGGTTACTCGAGGACTGGGTTGGGAACCACTGGTTTCATGGAAGACAATGCAATGATCTATGAATTCTCTATATACACATAATGCTATTCATATCTTAAAGACACTTTACTTAACAAGATTTTTTTTTCAAAACTTGATACCAATTGCATTTTAATTACATATCAGACACCACTGTTCTTGCATTCGAACAGATTAAAAATTGTACATTTTAATTTCTATCTATACTGAGAATGTAAAATTGAATACATTTGCATTATTACTGCTTATAACATATGACATGTCCCTAGAAAATAGTCATCTCTCTGTATGTATTTAAATCCTTTCAATAACCTTTTACTTAGGTAAGAGAAATTACGAAAGGTGAATGGATATCTGCATGCCGTCTCCTTTGCCCTTCTGTGCAAACAGAAAATGAAGGACTTAATTCAATTTGCATACATTTCTTATTAAAAAGGAAGGAAAATTATGACATCTTTAAAAAAAAAAAAATAATCATTATGCACATTTAACAGGCAAATTTAATCAGAATTCTATTACATTTTCACTATTAAGTGAACCCCTGACTTTTATAGCACATTTAATTATGCATTGTTAATGAGATTATTCTACACCAGGATTCAAGACCTTGCTTTTAAAGCTGTTTAAGAATGGAACCTAACAGGTGGTGTTATGTATATGTTTTTTTTTTTTTTGCAGAAAATTTACTTTGTTTAAATCTCTCTATGAAAACGGTAATTACAATAATGGTACCTGATGTTTTTTGTGTAGCAGTTATGTGTATATGTTACCTGCGGCTCGAGCTTAATCAACAAGATTGGTAATATGTTCTTAGCAAATGGGTTGGGACTGACTAATTCAATATTCAGGAAAATACTGGATTTTCATTTTATATATTTATTTATCTTTGCCATTTTAGATTTGAATTTTTATGTTTTTTATGCAGGCATTATTATTTATTCCCCTTTTTGTGTCTCTGTCCTCCCCTTCATCCATCTATCTGTCTATCTATGTATCATCAAGATGTTAAATAAAATATATGTATCTCAACTATATTTTAACAACAGAAAATACATTTAAACTGATGTAAGCATCCACATTCTAGTCTTCCTATTGGATCTTCGCACAGGTGCTCCTGTCTGTTTATTGTTTCAGCCTCAGAGATATAGACAAAAAGGCAGACCTACAGTATTGCATTATTATAGGACATACTTTAAGACCTATGAATTTAATGCATTCGATATTCAGTACTTTGCTGACTGAAGATGTGAAATGCGTCATTCTTGAAACACTATAAACGCTTTCTTCCTACATTTTATGTTCATTTAAAAGAAGCTTTTATCTGGCAATATATGGATGGATAAACGTATTAGCAATTCGGTGGCATAGCTTTACTGAAGACAAATGAGGACATTTATATTATTTCTTATTTTCATTGATGTACTATATGAGGGTTGACTTCATGTTCAGTTCTGAAGGCCATGTGAAGGGCTGTTTCACTTTGCTTTTCCAGCCATTGTTTGCTACAATAATTTCCCAGTACAATGTTTCATAAATGAATGGAACAATCAATGTGAATTTAAAAAGTCCTTATATAGTAAAAGTACTATACTGACAAATGATATACCATGTATTGCTAATATGTGAGATATTTTAGATTTTTTTTTAATTATGATTTTTTTTAATAAGCTTTGTTTAGAAATTTTTATTTTTGGGGGTTTTCGAAAGAGTTTCATAAATAGTATCAAACTTTATGATAGTGGTACATAAAATCAAAATTTCACATTTGACATTCAGTAATTTTCATTTAGCGGTTTTGCGCATCATTCAATTACTTTTATACACTTCAGTAGCGTATAAAAATATGCTAACATAATAATATTTCCAACATTTAGTTACAGAAATAAATTCGGACAAAATTTTCGTTCGTATCATCTATTGAGTGTTAACCTTAGTGTGATGGAATGTCATCACTGAGTGCATCCCCACTTGTGCCCACTTGCTTGTTCATGTATTTTTCCCTAGTAATGTGTGTTCCCTCTGGTTCCCCTTATATTTCGTGTAATAGGCCCTGTTTACCATTCGGGAGCGCTCATAGGAATGGAACCCGTTCGTCTCCCAAACGAGGAACATCCCGGTACCCTGTTGGAACGTTCACACCAATTAATCAGAACATTCGCACCTTTAACATAGGTGTGAAACTGCAAGGGAAGTAATTAATGAGTGCTCCCCTGGGTCAGCATTCGTATCCCAAAAGGAGATGCTTCCCTTGCGGGGTCTTCGCCCCGGGACTACCTGAACAAGTCCCTGAGGTTGGTGGGGACACTCTTTTGGGGTACTGGCAGTTCGGATCACCCTAACTTGTCCTAAAAGAGCCTAATCACTATCTGGGCTAGTAGCTGCCCAAAGAGTGGTCTCTCTGGTGCTACCTGCGTGGAGATATCCAATGGAGAGAGAGACGCAAGCCCAGCAGAAAATCCATGGAACTGTGAGTCGGCCTTACAGCCGCAAAGTCCCCATTGGCTGCCTGGAAGTGCGCACTGGCAAATAGAAGAAGGGCTACCATTCAGATTGGTTTGAGCCCCTTTCTCCCGATTGGCCGGCAAAACACCTGCCTTCCCTGAGTGCTGATTGGTGCAATTTGGTTTTGCGCCCTTTCCCCGATTGGCTGGTGGAATGCCTCCTCTCCGAGTGCTTATTGGCGCGATTTGGTTTCATGCCCTTTCCCCTGATTGGCTGGCGGAACACTTCCTCTCCCCAAGTGCTGATTGGCACGATTTGGTTCGCACCCTTTCTCCGGATTGGCTGTTGCTTGGTTTAGGCTCGAAGTTTGAATTTGTCAGACTAAATCAAGCAATGCTGTGTAACGGGGATGTACAGAGCTTCAACCCCAGACTTTATCTGATGATTTCTTGTGCTCTGTACATCCGATAGCCCCACTGTTTGCAAGGATTCCCAATCTATGTAACATGTTTTACTGTTTGTAATTGTTGCACTATTGGTATCTCCCAGAGCAGGAGATAGTTATCTGTAAACCATTTCCCGCCAGACCTGCGGGGGTCTGTGCATAAAAGCTGTGTGTACTTATAAAGCATGGCCAGTGCAACTGGGGGAATGGCTGTCTGCCTGTTCTAAGGGTTCCTGAGGGGTTGAAGGAAGGAATTACCTGTGGTCCACTACACTTAGTATGTAATGGAGTAAGGTTGTGCCTCCAAAATCAAAAACATGAGTTTGTTGAGCCTTGGGGTGTGAGCCCTAGTGTCTAAACAGTGGTATTCTGCTGACTTGGGGTGCAGTATTCCCAAAGTGCTCAGTGTGTTTAAAACTCGTGAAGGGACTATGTCATTTACTCCGACTACATCCGACCACCAGTGTGGGTGTATGCAGGAGGCAAGCGGTTCAGTGGATGTTGGCATTGTTTTGTAAGAAAGTGTTCCAGGGTCCTCAGATTTGGATACATTTTGAGTAGTTTTTGGAAGTGGCATAGGTAATTTCTTCCATTTGTTTTATCCCTTCCACTCTTTGGATCCATTCCCTGACAGATGGAGGGTTTGTTTCCTTTTAACTGGGATAAGTTGATTCGCTGCCTTGAGCAGGTGGGAGATCAGGGTCACTCTCAGTCTCTTTTGGTGCAGTGGAGGTAAGAGAAACAGTAAGTATTCTGGGGAGAACAGGATTTGTGTCGTTGTGATAGCCTGTATGAGTGTGTGTTTGCGTTTCCAGAACTTAGTTATTGACAGGCATTGCCACCAAATATGTGCTGGGTGTGCATCTGTTTTTTGGCATCTCCAGCAAGCATCCTAGACTCCAGTGTGTATTTTAGCTGAAGTGTAATGCCAGAGGCGCTTGTAATTACTTTCCTGCGTGGCGAGGTTTGTGGACGTCTTGTGTGCCTTAAGGAATATCCTCTGCCACTGAATGTGTGTTATGTCAGATTGCAATTCATCTGCCCACTTCACTGTGAATCGGGGGAGTTCAGGTGTTTGTGCTTTTTGTACGAGCAGGTACGTAGTAGAGAGAAGCATGTATTTTAATGGGTGAGAGAAACACATCTGCTCAAAATTTGTAAGTGCTCGGTTACCATCTAGTATGAGTTTCAAGCTCCGTATGAAATTAACTAGCTGTGCATAGTAAAGTTGTTGCGTGCCTGTGGGGAGTCACGTAGGAAGGAGGGTGCTTAGTTTTATTAATTTATGCTCCTGTACAATATCTTGGAGGTTGAGATCAGGTTTGTCGTGGTAAAGTCTGTACGCCATACCAGTGATCCATGCCTGGAAAAGAGGGTTGTGTGTGAGTGGGTATAGCGGGGAAGGGTATGGGGAAATAGCCCTAGTGCGAGCGATGTTCGTCCATATGTGTTGCTGCAATAGTCGGGTGATGGTGTTTTAGAAAGGTTAAGCCTGATTTGTGCCATGGAATCGTCAAGATGGGCATTTCAAAGAATGATGCTTCAATGGTCACCCATTGTTGTGTCGTATTCGTTTTTGTCCATTCATAAACTATAGCTAGGTGAATGGCTTTATGGTACGTGTCTATGTCATGGAGTCCTACACCCCCTTTCTCACTTGGTTTATTGTGGAAAGAGTAAACAGAGAAAACAAGTAAAAATTGTCCTGACTGTATCAAAAAACTTTCTATGGGAACCGTTTAAAGTGTGTATAGGATGCAAGATGGCACATTAATTTTTAAGATGTTAACTCTACAAAATCACCCAAAACATGGTGTGTGCCAAGTTTTAATATTTTTAGATATGGCTGTTAAAATTGGGGGAAAGTTCAATTCGTATAGTTGTTCCATCTTGTGCGGTAAGTGTATCCCTAGATACTTGATAGAGTTGCTGGCCCATGTGAAATAGAACCGTTGCTGCAGTTGTAGTGTTTAAGAGAAGTATCACACATTTAGTGAGGTTAGCTTGAAAGTTGGATATCCCACTACAGGTATTCATTTCGTCAAGTATGTGTGGGAGAGTGTTTAGCGGATCAGATACTGTGAATAGAAGGTCGTCTGTGAATGTATTCCTCCCCCTTGATTTTGAAGCCTTGGATCTGCTGATTTTCCTTGAGACCATGTAGGTATGGCTTCAAGACCAGTATGAATATAAGGGGGGACAGGGACCATCCCTGCCTCCTGCCATTGGATATCACAACCGGGTTGGAAGGTTGACCATTAATGCATGTGGGTGACAAATAGACTGCTCCAAGCCAACGTGGCCCAAAGCCCAAGTGTCCCATTGTTGCCATCATTAGGAACCAGTCTACCCTATCAAACGCCTTTTTGTCGTCGATGGCCAACAGTGCACTCGGGGCCTTGTTTGCTTTTGACTAGTGCATTAGGTTATTTTGGATATTTTTGTGTTGCTTACTTGGGATGTTAAGAAATACTTTATGTAACTTGAAACAACAAGATGTGTTACATTTTATTTTCCTGTACGAGGCATAAAAATCATATCCAGGTATATGTGTTAGACATGTGCATTCATTTTTGAATGAATTGAAAAATTAACAGAAAATTATGATTGAAAACAAATCTCAGGCGATAAATTATTGATTGAGCAGATCAGGTGCTGGACTAATTTAGTTTGACACCATTCATTCATTCGTTCACCGACTGCTGCTCATCTGAGTGCATGAATATCCCCCTTTAGAAAATTGTCGTGACTGCCATATTTTGGATTCATTCTCCATTGGGATTAATGGGCATCCGAACTTTATTAAATAAATTAAATTTTTTATCAAATTTTCTGTTCATAGGGAACAATATTTGAGCAAAATTCAGCTAAAATTAAAAATGAAAATGATTGGAATGAAACAAGTCAAAAATTCTTTCCCTGCATATCTCTATTATGTAAAACCAATAGGAAAACCACTGCTGTTCCAATTTAATCTCAGGTTGTTTTGTGTCTGATAATACTGCTATTACATAGAATATATTATATAACAGAGTAAATTGATTAGAATAGTTGATGCTATTCCAGTATGTTTTAATTACCAGTATTTTGGACGTTGCCGGCATTCTTGTAATGATGATCTTACAAAGGAAAAATGCATAGCTATTTGAAGTGAACCCAAATATTTAGAATAACAATATTAACTCCTAAGCGGTTTGATCATTTTGTTGAGCTTATAAAACTGTAGTTGCATTGTCGATTAGTAAGGCAGTTATTAATATGTAGGACAAATGAAGGCACGAGATCAAAAGTCAGGAAGAGGTAAAGAAGAATGAAGGAATCCTAGAGGAAGAGCGTCTAGCAGCAGATGCTCGGAGGGCTAAAAACTTAGATGGGGAAGTGTCACAAAGGAACTGTCCAGGAAAGTTTGTACCACTCAATGCACAATAATGTTCATGACTTATAATGCCACAATCTTAAATATGGACAAAGGTTCTTTATATTTGATTGCAGCAATCAATGACACAACATTAGTCAATATAGATTCACCTAAATCCATCTTTGTAGAGATGTGACGACCTTTCAAATAAGACTTTTAAAAGCTTGAAGTACTGACACATTTAAGTCCCTTCGGTCTTCACCGCTTGTATTCTCTATCAATAGCTTCTCATAATGTTAATATGTGAAATCTTTAAGTAATAAGGTCCCTTTAATTTTTACCTCTGTCATGTTCTATTTGAAATCTTACTTTGATGAGTTATCATTTCCAAACAAAAAACGTATCTCTATCATAAGTTACTTCTAAATGTTATAAAGAAAAGTTCTCTGTGTACAATAAATGGAAAATCCTAACATAAGAATTTATTCAAATGTCAGTCTAAACACAAAATCACAGTACTCCATCTCCCTTTCATAACTGTTCTTAGGCAATATTAGTTTTCAGTTCATGGAAATGATCTAAACTTTCTGACAAAAATAAAAAGTTCTTAGTAAAATCCCAGCTTTCAGGTGTTTGATTATGCCATTCTAGCTCTTACAATAAATTCTACGGTTTGTACAAATGGCATAAGAAAATTGGACTCAAAAGCATTTGTAGAGAGAAAAATCTGGTTCTCAACTGAAGTTCTATGATGAAACAGAAGTGAAAAATGTAGCTAATGATTAGAATTATGTTTAGTCGAGGCAGGAGCCAACTGTTTAATTCTAAGGTGGCTTATTCCATGAATGTTAGGAGCACACAGCTGATTGTACTAATAGTTTTGGAAACCGTACGTGATAGTGATAGAGTATTTGTATCAATCAGAGTATCTGTTCAAATGGACTAACCAATTTCTTATTATAGTAATTTACTATCGTAGCTGTAAGCTTGGTAAAAATGCTGACCATCTGTTATAGACTAGCTAGTGAGTATTATTCAAGAATAACTGAAACCAATGAGAATTTGAGAATGTGAACTATTCGAAATAGACTCACTGGTCCAGAGTTGCATTTCTCCATATAGCAAGTAGGAACCGCACTTAATCCACAAAAGCTAAGGGTGCTAAACTAGGCCATGGGCCAGCACAATCCAATGAAATGGAAGTGTAGATAGGAGAGATAATGTCCAGGTAGTCCAATAGCTTCAGGCACATTTATTAATAGGAGCACTGCAATGTTTTGACCCAAAATTGGGTCTTTGTTACGCTGAACAGAATTTAATTTCTGACATCCTAGGATATCAAACCCAGGAGAGCAACGGTATTTTAGCAACCAAGTAAATATGATGTCCTTTTTTTTTCCAGACGGCATACCCTTACTAATAATTAAGGAATGAACATCAATATAAGACTGGATGCAAATTCACCAAACAGTGTATTGTTGGTCTAATGCAAAACAAAATAAATAATAAATAATATAATGCACACACTAAAAAAGGGGGAATACTTTCTGCAGGGTACTCCGGAAAGTTAAGGTAAACCCTGAAAACATCAAATGGAAGTTCTACACTTCCACTTCCTTGTTTCAGAGAAAAAAGACTGCCTTTTAGAAGAAACCTCAGGTGTGCCTGAATATTTATTTTCTTCTATTTAATGGAAAAATTAAGGCAAAACTAGTTAAGTCTACATAAGCTCTAGACAGCGTGTTCCAATCCGTTGGTATTTTTTTAATAGAAATAGAAAATAAACAGATATAGATTTGTATGTATCATCTTGGGTACTATTATCTAATTAAGTATCTGATTAATCATCAAGGATCTTTTTCTTTACAGTTCAATATTCCCTTGACCCTATGATGCTCAGTGAAATTATTAAATGATGTATATGATTGCCCTATAATTAAATAATCTAATCAATGACAGACATTTAACTTGATATATTGCCATGTGGAATAAAACCAAAATATTTTGTTATTTTCAACAATGCAGAAAAAATCCTAAACCGTGAATTTATTGCCACACTTGTTGCTCAATGTTGTTGTGGTTACAGCAATGTGTTTCTTGTATTTTACTAATGTAACTTGAACTGTAAAGTTCAACGGTCTAATTAAAAAGAATAGCTACAATGTTTAGGGAAAACAAAAATTAACCTGAAATCCATTATTGTAGTGAAGGCAAATATTTTTACAAACTTAAAGAACTTTGTTTTCCTTTTTGTATAATAAAGTATTGTATTGTTTATAGACGCTTTACTGAAAAATAATCTGCGATATTTAATAATGCAAATTTTCAAATATGCTTTTTTTGCAGAGATTTAAATACTAATTTATGTTAATGGTGTGGTCTGAGTGCTGTGGTCATATATAGTTCTAACCCTTTAGTGTAAAAAATTGTCTTTTTGTGAAAATGCCGATGTTAGCATTGAATGGTTAAATACACCTCTAATGACAGTCTAGAGGTGCCTCCTCCAGGACCAACTCAAATGGGGTTCCTAAATCGAATGCTGAATATAGCAAATGACATTTGCTTGTAGTGGAGTGGCATTTGGCCGGCTTTCTCTAGGAGATTGGACGAGATTGCTGATGTCCAGAAGGTAAAGTGAGAAGTTGGAGTGGAGGAGTCTCGGTGCTGGAAATGAGGTGAGCAAGTTAAATAATCTTTCACTTTACAGAACAAGTGAGGTTGGACAGTGATCACACTGCTAAAAAAAAGTTATTTTTGGGACTATATAGGTTTTCATTAACCCTGGGCTGTGGAATCCCCACTATATTCTAGCATGTTATATGGCTGTGCATTTTGTATTTGCTGGTGATACATCGGTGATGATTTTCATATTTCCTCACCTGTTGTAGAAAGACAGAGCCGTGCAACCTGGAAAGTCTATCTCCTATTCTTCACCCCAAATGTAAACCATAGAGAACAAAACAGTGGTACCAGAAAATTGTTTGATACGCCACTGAAGATGCCTCCAGTGCCCAGTTGTCAGAAATATCTGCCTTGGTCTCAGGAGTAATTGGGTGTTAGAAATAAATCACCCCAGTTATGCTTATTATAAAGAATGGACATGCGCAATCTGCATCAAAACTGTTGATGTTGAGCCTGGACATGACTCTGAGATCTTCTCATGAGTAGGTGAATTTATTGAACCTACATTGACAATATTGAAGAGTTATAAAGGACATATACTAATACAATTAAATAATGTATCTACTGATACAATATAGGTTTTATAGTTGTGAAAGTGAATAAGTGGTGTGGACCATCCCCACATCAAACCTACATTTATGCTAAACAATGCCCTGTGCAGAAAAGGTTAAAAATTGCAAAAGCCTTAAACAGTAAGTCTTTGATCTGGAAATATGGCCTTAGTAACACTTATTGGCTAAACACATACTGAGCCAGTTGTCTCTCAGAGAAAAGACAACTGCAAATACTATCAACTAAATCTCAATGATATCTGACAGGAATGCAGAAACAGTTCTTTAGAACAGCTTGGATATAGATATTACGTTTATGCAGGCACAGGAAATGGCGTTGGTCCAGTTCATGACATGATGACATCCGGTATGGAGCAATTTTGCACTCACAATATGTTTTGCTCCTAGCTACTAGATCAAACATTTAGAAACACAAGTTATGTTGGTTATTTTGTTGTACATTGCATGTTTGTGTCTATTTTAATTAAATGTGATCTAACTAACTTCATGTACATAAAACTCCCGTCAATGGACAGCAGTGCCCTACCAGCTACTGCAAAACCCTCACTACGCAGGGTTTAGACAAAGAGTCTCACATTTCCTTCAGGAAATCAAATGGTAAATCTGACCCAGGCAGCAAATCGGTTATTAGTCATCTAGTTTGAAGCCATCTTTACACTGAACTTCTTGGAAAAGAATAGAGAGAGAGTTAAAAGGTGCACAATGTACTAAATGCGCAATATACATTTCGAACATTCACAGACAGGACATGTAATTGTAGACATGAAAAGCAAATGGCTGACCAGAAAAGAACTAAATGAGAATAATGCCTTTATAGCTCTCCCCTTTGAAAATGTAATATGTTATGCAATAATGTAAAACAATGAAAACAATCTAAAATAATTAGAATAACGATCATGGTAACAATGAAACCTGAATAGTCAAGTACATCTTTCATTTCTTTTTATGTGTTCCTGGATTGTTATGGTTATGTAGCTTTCTATATCTTCGATGTTGCTGACTATTACAAATACAAAGCTAAGTCTTAATTAGTTTGTTACCGTGCACAAGTTAAGCAGTGCATTGGATCTGTGCCCCACAATCAATCATTACAGGAAATCCCCATTGAGATATGAACTTCCTGAAATCGTCTAAACTAAATCTGCATGAGTCAGATCCTAGTAGTAAGATAAGAAACATAAATGACTTGGCATTGATTACTTGGCACATTCATATCGACTATTCGTGCTCATTTCGCATACTGAGATTAGTTACAACTCTGTGATGTGTCACAGTAGTTAGGCATCATGCAAGAATTAATCTCAACCCCAAAACAGCTTGACATATTTTTCTGACTGCAAATACATGGAACCAGGTATACAAGGAACAAACATGCTGCCTGTAAAATTATAGCAAAAATAAGAAAAACTTCAAAGATGAGAGGAGACAAAAAGACTTACCTAATAAGAGATGCCTGGTGTAAGGATCCAGAGGCCTGAAATGCAAGGAAGTGAGTCTGTATGCCTTTTTGCCAAATAAACATGTATTTGATTTTAGTGAGCTCTTGCCGTGGCATTCTTTTATTATTTATTTTCAGATCTTTTTTTTACCTCAAGACATAAAACATCTTAATTATACCTGCACCAGAAAGAGAAGAAAGAAACTAAAATAATTACCATTTGGGTAATTCTCAGTATTTTCTTATTCCTTGATGAACAACTTCAAGTGATTACAAATCAAGAATGTGTTGTTTGGATAAATAATGTCTAATGACTGTTGTGGTAAACAAGCCCAGTCCAGGTATGCAGTGAGTGCAAGCGTTAAAAATCTATTTTCTTCTCCACTGGACCCAAAAGAATAATGAAAAGTCCCATGTTAAAGCCACCCACCTCTCTTTTGGTATAAAAGATGCTACCACCAGAACATTTTAAAGGTGAGTCCTCAGTCACCCTGTAAACGCTTAACACCTAAATCACTTTATTTGCTGAAGTGCTCTATTTGTGAATAGTGTGTCCTCTTTTTAATTTTGCAAAAAGTTCATATTTAAATAGAAATTGGCACTTTTATAAATGAGCCTGGTTACACCCCTGTGGCTGTCAATCAGGCTACTGGCCCTGTCACGTCCTGGTTTGTTTAGCTCAGTGGAGATAAACTCAAGAGGCAGACAATTGCCCAGATAACCTGCCTTGCAAAAACTTCTCATTGAGCTGCTTTGGGAAGTCTGTGATTGGACAATCATAGAAAATATGTGCTGGGGAAGAAGAGGAGGGCTTGCAGAGGCTGCAGACAAGAGATCTGCAGCTGTTTCAAGCATTTAAAAACAATATTTTATCAATGAAAAAATGTATAATATAATGCATGCATTTTTTTTATTGGAGAATATTTACTAAATAGTGACACTGCATTTATTTTGTGTCCCTTTAATCATTTATAATGAACAAATAAAATCAGAACATTTATAATGAACAAATAAAGTCCCAGTGCATGCAACATACACATAAATTGCAATATGCAAACAGATAAAATAGGAGAAACCCCTAATACTCACTGTTCTTACCTCCCTCCAACCAGGATGATGCTGATTGTATTTGGAACTTCAGCCTTGGATCTCTTCAGCTAGAAAATGGCAGGTTACTGCTGCTCTCCTTGCCTGCGTCTCTGCCCGGAAAAAGTGAGTTCCCACATTTTTATCTACATTGTGTCAACAATTAATAAGAAGAACAGAGATAGGACTAGAACCTCCATATCTAATGGTCAGGGGAATCTGGAACTACAGCCCCCAAGGCTTATCTCATGACACCTCTGCTTCCAGAAGCACTGTTTTTTTGGATGGCCTTGAGAATATTTTAGTCTTATCTTGTAGGATAGTTCCATTATTGCTCTTCCCTTTTTGACAGAATAGGAAGATTTAATTATGCTTCAATAACAAATGGCCATCATAACCCAGTCAACTAGTTTATTCTGAAATGAATATATTCATGGTAGGTTGGCTATTATGTATCACTAGGAATATCTTTCAAATGACAGATTTGTTTAAAAAATCTTTTTTTTAAAACATTTAATCTTCACCGATTACTAATGTAAACATTTTATTTAACTTATAGTACTTTTTGAAAACACTGCTTTATTATGCACAAGAACTTGACCTGCATTGCTATCTTCTAGTCATTGTTCTGCAGGAATCGGCAGTTCCATGCCAAAACACTTTAGGGCTTTGACTTCAGTAACCAACGATCATGTATTAAGTGAGACTCTGATAAATAATCAGTAGAGTGCTAAATTATATATTTTTTTTTTTTATTAACAGATAGGACACACTCAAAATCTCAAGGTAATTGTCCGGGTAAGACGTTTTGTAAATAAATATATTTGTTTTGGTTTATTGTTTGTCCTTCCACATGGAATTCAAAGAGATTTAGCCAAATTAGCCGAGTAGCCACATTGATACCACAGCTGACTTTTTCAGTTAGACTATTTTGACCTTAAATTTTTACTTTGCTGAATTACCCGATTGACTCACCACTCGTCCCCACTGTACATGAAAGATGTCTGCAAAGCTTTTAAATCAACATACATGTGAGTGTATATACAATGTGACACATTATGTTCTTTAACAACTGCTTGCATTTAGGATCCATTATTTCTTTAGTTGTGCCAAAATAAATCACTAGAATAAAACATTTGCTGTTCATAAAAAAATTACTTGACTTAAAGTGACATGTAATACTGCTTTGAGCATTTGTTTTATACAATAGAATATTCTAAATGTGATCAGTAGAACAGTATTGTAGTTCTCTCTATAATTTTCAGACACAAGCAAATCCCCAGCTATGGAAGAATGGGTGACTGATGGCATTTGAAATGGCCTGTGTGCTTCACACTGACGGGTTTCTGTCAGGGCATACAATGACATTCCAAGCCATGGTCCTACTAGGATTATATTATTAATATTATTATTATTGATCTTTATATAGTGCCAGCTTATTCCGCAGCGCTTTACAATAAGAGGGGAATTTACCAAATGAGAGAATAACAAAATGTAACAAGAACAATAGGTAGTTGAGGACCCTGCTCAAACAAGCTTACAATCTAGAGGAGGTGGGGTATAAAAACACAATAGGAGGGTATTGAGGGAGACCCCAAATAGACGTGGTGGGAAAGTAGCCGAACTGGAGGTGAGAGTGGAGTGTGGCCCTTTAGGAGAGAGCAAAAGGAAGGTTTGAGAGATAAAAGTTACTCTTGGAGACCATAAGCAATCCTGAAAAGATGGGTTTTGAGGGACTTCTTAAAGAGTTCCAAGGGAAAGGAGCCGCCTGTGAGAAGTCTTGCAGGCATGAATTTGAAGTAAGGGTGTGAGTAGCAGACAGGAGAAGGTCACCAGTAGAGTGGAGAGACCAAGAGAGGGCATACCTATGAATCAATGAAGAAATGTAAGAGGGGCTAGAGTTGGTTAGAGCTTTATAGGTAAGGGTTAGTATTTTAAGTTGACACCTGTAGGGTACAGGAAGCCAGTGTAAGGATTGACAGAGGGGTGAGTTGTGAGAGGAATGACAGGAAAGAAAGATCAGCCTGGAAGCAGAATTCATCACAGATTATAGGGGGGCAGTAAGGCTTCTGGGGAGATCCATTAGGAGAGAATTACAGTAATCCATGCAAGATATTACTAGAGCTTGAACAAATTCCTTGGCTGCATCTTGCATAAGAATGTTTTTAAGCTGGTATCAATGAGTTTTAACAACAGACTGGACATGAGGCTCAAAAGTGAGGCCAGGATCAAAAATGACACCAAGACAGCAAGCTTGGAAGGATGGGGTGAGGCAGGTACCGTCAACCTGCAGGGAGTGTGAAGGACAAAGATCAGTGTTATGAGAAGGAAATATAAGAAACTCAGTTTTAGAGAGATTGCGTTTCAGAAAGCAGGAGGACATCCAACCAAAGATAGAAGAGAGGCAATTGGTGACACGTTGTAGGACAGCAGGGGAGAGGTCAGGGAGGAGAGGTATATCTGGGTGTTGGTGGCGTACCATGAGATTGAAGAGTTAGGAGAAGGAGGCCATGATCAACAGTGTCAAGTGCAGCAGAGAGGAAGAAAAAATAGTGTGGAGTAGTGGCTTTTGGATTTAGCTGCAATTAGATAATTTGTAACTCTAGTCAGAGCAGTCTCTGTGGAGTGGAGGGGTTGGAATCCAGACTGAAGAGGGTTGAGGAGAGAGTTGGAATTGAGGAAGCAAGTCAGATGGGTAAAGTCAAGTGTGACGAGACCAATCTTGCCACATTGCAGTGGAGAAGCCTGGTTGCTCGCCTGCTGCCTTTGGATTATGGCCCCCATGTTAAAAGACTTTGTTTCCCCTGCAGAAGATACTTATTTGTGCTTTTCTGCCCGGTGTTCGGTAGATTCAATCTACCGAACAACCGCACGAATGACTGGACAACCTGGGAGCTGGAGTGTGCCAGCAATTAGCCTCCAAGAAGCTGCGGTTAACCGCAGCTTAATTGACAATTACTGGGTGGCCGCCATTCGTATACCGAACACGAGGTCGCGGCCATTTTAAACATGCGAACGCACAGTGGTGTTCGACTCCTAACTCATGGAACTAAAAACGGTCACAGTTTGGCGCGAACACCGCTGAAGCCGCCGACCTCCCTTCTTGTTCGGCGGGAGTGCTCGAACGGCCCAGTGTTCGGGAGTTTTACCTGACTTTGTTATACCCCATATAGGAATCCCATGGAGCCCATTCGGATGAGAACTGACTTTGTAAAGACTTTGGCTCCATGGCGATTGAACTGTATTCGTGTGGTCTGAGCGCCATTCGCTTAATAATGTGCGCTCAGACCTGAGCTATCTGGGGATAGGTTAAATGTATGGTTTTAATGTTATGTGTCTTGCATTGTATATTTTAATAGTAATTCTTGTGTTAGTATCCCCACGTGCATAATGGCGATTTGCCTTTGTCCTGGGAGATAATTGAATTACTTCTCAATTATCTCCAGGGCAGAGGGGAGGAAGCCAGGATGCATTGTGGGAATGTAATGTGACTGTGTGTCCTATTTGTCTACTTGTCTGTCTTTTGTCACAGTCTCCCATTTGGTCCCCTAGGGGAGTGTCCACCAGGTGGGAGACCTGCATAAATACTGGGCAGGTAGCCCTCAGTAAACAGACCACTGCTTGACCCTCAACACGGAGCCTTGTCTCGTCTTTGGGGGGATTTACTGAACGCTGATAGAGACTGATTGCTAGGAGTGTAAGCCGCTTGGGTGCTTTCTCTATTGGTCTGCTAGCAGCGATTCGTATGGTTCCAGTTCGTGTGTTTGGAGTGCTATATTGTATGCAGTTCGGGAGATTGGAGCATTCCCTTATTGGTGGTTCGTGAGTTTGGTGTTCTACAGTAGCTGCTCCTGCATCTCTGAAAAGGGGACGATCGCCTAAACGGTTTTTACCCCTTGTGTGCTGAAACGGTCCATTACATCAAGTCTTTCCAAAAGCTTTGAGGGGAAAGGGAGCAGGGATATGAGCCGATAGTTGTAAGGGGAAGTAGGGTCAAGAGATGGCTTTTTGAGGACAGGTACAACAGTAGCATGTTTAAGGTGAGCTGGGACAACACCCGAAGAAAGAGAGCAGTTGAAGATGTGCATTAACGACTGCACTAGATAAGGGGCGAGAGATCTAATGAGGTAGGACGGGATGGGATCAAGCTTACATGTGTTGGGACGAGAGGAAAGGAGAAGCACAGCCACCTCCTGTTCAGTAGCTGGAGAGAAGTCTTGGAGGGTTGGGATGGTATGGTCCAAGTGAGGTTGAGATAGAGAAGGCAGAAGGTGAGATAATTAATTCCTTAAATGTATAAACTTGTCAGTAAAGTAACATGCAAAGCTATCAGCTAAAAGATCAGTTTGTGGGGTGGCCAAAGCAGGGCGAAGAAGAGAGTTACAAGAATTGCAGGAGCATGAACTAATGAGTGAAAAAAGTAAGACTGTTTTGCAAGGGTGAGGACTGTGCTGTATGAACTCAAGACAAATTTATAGTGTAGAAAGTCTGACAAGGTGCGAGACTTCCTCCAGATGCATTCAGCTGAACGGGAGTGTAACGGACCGTTTTGCACACAAGGGGTAAAAACCGTTTAGGCGATCAACCCCCTTTCCAGAGATACAGGCACAGCTACTGCAGAACATCAAACTCCCAAACTGGATACAAAATAGCACTCCAACTCCCGAACTGGAATCTCCCAAATAGCTGCTAGCAGACGAACAGGAAAAGCAGACATTCAGCTTACACTCCTGGCAATCAGTCTCTAACAGCATACAGTGAATCCCCCCAAGAACGAGACAAGGCTCCGTGTTGAGGGTCAAGCAGTGGTCTGAGGTGCTGGCACACCCAGCCTGGTTTTTATTACAGTGTTTCAAATACAGGACCACCCACAGGGAGGGATAAAACAACCAATCATATCACAGTTACATCCCACATATTCCCTCCCCTTATCCTGAGAGGAAACTCAATTATACAAACAGTTAAAACATACTTTCTACCCAACTTTCATAACTCCAAAACCATACATCACATTCACATAAAATTACATATTCTCAATCAATCCATTCAGGGGAACAACATATTCAAAAATGGCACAAATCAGACAAGGGGTTCAAAAGTTAGTAAAAAGTCCTTTGTGACTAAATGAAGCATGGCTTTCTGGCCCAAACCAGTTTCAGAGTCTTCTATCCTGGAGATAAGTAATTCAATTATCTCCCAGGACAGACACAAGACTCCATTAAGCACATGGTTGCAAAAAGACACAAAACACTTTAAAATACATAAAGTCACATTTATTACATAAAACACAGACATGTAACATATCCCCAGATAGCTCAGGTCCGAGCGCACATTATTAAGTGAATGGCGCTCAGACCACACGAATACAGTTTAATCGCCATGGAGCCAAAGTCTTTACAGTCAGTTTCATACGAATGGGCTCCATGGGATTCCTATCTGGGGTATAACACATTCAAACAAATCTACCGAACCCCAGGCAGAAAAGCACGAATACAGCTTTTCTGCAGGCAAAAATAAAGTCTTTTAAAAGGGGGCCATAGTCCAAAGGCAGCAGGCGAGCAACCAGGCTTCTCCAATGCACTGTGGCGAGATTGGTCTCGTCACATCTCTCCCCTTTTACAAACAGACTAACAGGGTATCTGACCTCCTGCCGGTCAGTGCCCTTGTTAGTCCAGCAGCCCACCCACAACAAATGATCAACAGCACAGCCCACCCACAATAAATGGTTACTACACCTGGGTAAAGGAGAAGCTTGTCCATGTCCAGGTGCCTCACCACGGCTGGGCTACGGGTACGCTGACTTGGTGGGTTGCTGCGTGGGCAGAGACCAGCGGCACTCTGCCCTGTTGCCAGCGCTACTGGGAGGATAGCCTGGTTGAAGCCTGGTTGTTGGAGGGGGAGACCGACTGTCTCCCCTTTAAATACACTGCTCTGCTGCTGGAGACTGACTGTCTCCCCTTTAGATGCACAGTCCTGCTGCTGGAGACCGACTGTCTCCCCTTTGGCTAAACAGCCCTGTCGCTGGGGGGCAGAACCGACCGTCCCTACCCCCTGTGCTGGCAGTGTAGAGACTACGGTCCCATCTGCACAGTTGTGGGGCTTACTGTCTCCCCCTGATACATTAAGCTGCAGCTGGGGAGAGGGGGTAACAGGCTCCTCTCCCGATAGAACACTCTGCCGCTGGGGAAAGGAGACTGAGCTCTCTATTCCCTGCCCATTAATGATCCGCCGCTGGGGAGGGGTGGTAGCAAGCTCCTCTCCCATACATACTTTCATCCTCTGTGGAGGGAGACCGACTGTCTCTGCTCCCAATACAGTGTCCTGCTGCTGGGGAAAGGAGACTGGGCTCTCTATTCCCGGTAGGACACTCTGCCGCTGGGGAATGGAGACTGGGCTCCCAATTCCCTGCTGTATCTCCCGCTGGGGAATGGAGACTGGGCTCCCAATTCCCCAAAAATCATGCTGCTGCTGGGGGGCAGGAACAACTACCTCTGCCCCCTGTAGCTCAGCCTGCCGCTGGGGAGGGAGGACGCTGCTCTCCTCTCCCTGCACTTTACACTGCCTTCCCGGCATATCACTCTGCTGCTGGGGGGCAGGAACAACTACCTCTGCCCCCTGTAACTCAGCCTGCCGCTGGGGAGGGAGGACGCTGCTCTCCTCTCCCTGCACTTCACACTGCCTTCCTGGCATATCACTCTGCTGCTGGGGGGCAGGAACAACTACCTCTGCCCCCTGTAACTCAGCCTGCCGCTGGGGAATGGAGCTTGGGCTCCCAATTCCCTGCAATATCTCCCGCTGGGGAATGGAGCTCGGGCTCCCAATTCCCTGCAATACCGGTGGAGAGACCTCGGTCCCCTCTCCACCTGCCGCCTGGGGTTCCTCCCAGTAAATTTCAACAATATCTTCCCAGCTGAATGGGTCTGAGACTGGATCTGTCACTCTGCTGTCCTGCGGAGCCTTCCCAATGGAGTGGAAGAGATCTCGGTAGTCCTGCTCCAGTTCCCACTCCAGGGTTGCTAGGTGAGCCAGGTCTTGCTCTACCTCATGGGGGTCATCCCAGTCATGCCTAGCCTCCCTCTCGTAGAAAATTTCCTGAAGTCTGTTCTGCGCAGGGCTCCCGAAGTCAGGCTCTGCAAAGGACTCCCATAACAAGCCAGGACCATCAAACTCCTCTCCCTCTGGCTTGTCATGCTCAGCTGTCCAGGGTATATACTGTGCCATATACCACCAGAGCGCCTGGTAGGCATCCTCCAGCCATAGCTCCTGCCATACCCGATGCTCTAGTTCCTTCACCCATTCCTCCAGGGGCTGCTCTCCCAGGAAGGGCATCCGCAGGGCCACTTGCTTCTGCAACCGCTGCTCTTCACTGGGGAGACTCTCACCCCGCTGGTATTGTACATTATCCAGGGCCTGGTACCAGATGCCTTTCCTTAATGCATCCCGGCCATCCAGGTCCTCCTCCTTGTATAACACTGCTGGTTCCATTCTGTTGCTTTTAGGGTCGCTGTACTGGGACATGCGTTGCCCCCACTTGTAAATCCAAAGAAACGGTGTCTCCTGTAGCTGTCCTTCTGGCTGTAGGAACGATCCCGCCGCTTGCCACCAATTGTAACGGACCGTTTTGCACACAAGGGGTAAAAACCGTTTAGGCGATCGGCCCCCTTTCCAGAGATACAGGCACAGCTACTGCAGAACATCAAACTCCCAAACTGGATACAAAATAGCACTCCAACTCCCGAACTGGAATCTCCCAAATAGCTGCTAGCAGACGAACAGGAAAAGCAGACATTCAGCTTACACTCCTGGCAATCAGTCTCTAACAGCATACAGTGAATCCCCCCAAGAACGAGACAAGGCTCCGTGTTGAGGGTCAAGCAGTGGTCTGAGGTGCTGGCACACCCAGCCTGGTTTTTATTACAGTGTTTCAAATACAGGACCACCCACAGGGAGGGATAAAACAACCAATCATATCACAGTTACATCCCACATATTCCCTCCCCTTATCCTGAGAGGAAACTCAATTATACAAACAGTTAAAACATACTTTCTACCCAACTTTCATAACTCCAAAACCATACATCACATTCACATAAAATTACATATTCTCAATCAATCCATTCAGGGGAACAACATATTCAAAAATGGCACAAATCAGACAAGGGGTTCAAAAGTTAGTAAAAAGTCCTTTGTGACTAAATGAAGCATGGCTTTCTGGCCCAAACCAGTTTCAGAGTCTTCTATCCTGGAGATAAGTAATTCAATTATCTCCCAGGACAGACACAAGACTCCATTAAGCACATGGTTGCAAAGAGACACAAAACACTTTAAAATACATAAAGTCACATTTATTACATAAAACACAGACATGTAACATATCCCCAGATAGCTCAGGTCCGAGCGCACATTATTAAGTGAATGGCGCTCAGACCACACGAATACAGTTTAATCGCCATGGAGCTAAAGTCTTTACAGTCAGTTTCATACAAATGGGCTCCATGGGATTCCTATCTGGGGTATAACACATTCAAACAAATCTACTGAACCCCAGGCAGAAAAGCACGAATACAGCTTTTCTGCAGGCAAAAATAAAGTCTTTTAAAAGGGGGCCATAGTCCAAAGGCAGCAGGCGAGCAACCAGGCTTCTCCAATGCACTGTGGCGAGATTGGTCTCGTCACAGGGAGCATCTCTGCAGGTAGCGTGTTGACTTAGTGTGCCACGGTTAGAGGCACGCCCTCCTTGAGGTGCGTGCTTGGAGCAGGGCTGCAGCATCTAGGGCAGAGGTGAGGGTAGCATTATATGAGGAGATGGCCAGTGAGGGATAGGAGAGGGAAGGGATGGATAGCAGTTGTGAATCAATTTCAGCTGACAGCTGCTGGAGGTCAATAGAATTAAGGTTCCTCCTGAGTTGAGGGGGGTTAGGCTGAGGTTGTTGGGTGAGGGTATCATCGAGAGCAAGCGATAAGAGGTGGTGATCAGAGAGAGGAAATGGAGTGTTTAGATACTGTACATGCGTAAGAGAAAATAAGGTTGAGGGTATTGCCAGCTACAGGGGTGGGAGAATTAGCCCACTGCAAAAGCCCGAAGGAGGAAGTAGTTGAAAGTAGTTTAGAGGCTGCTGAGGTCAAAGGTGGGTTAATGGGAATATTGAAGACTCCAAGAATTAGGGATGGAATATTAGAAGAGAGGAAGTATGATGTTATGTGTTACAAAAACAAATAAAAATGATCATGCTTATCCATTGCAAGTTTCCTTTGGGTTGAGATTTGGCTACATTTTGGTTTGGAATTTGGGAATTCAGATTAACTAATCTGTCCAGTTTCTTACAAATTGCAGTTTGGAAGTAAGCGGATGTCCATGTCTAGCTAGGTCTGTATTCCTGGCCTGGTTTTAGGGAGATTACTATTCTATACAGGGACTGAGAGTAAACGATAAACAGGAATCAATCTTCTCAAAAATGAGTGATTCTGTAACAATGTAGAAACCAGACTTGACAATATAGTAAGTAGAGGGAAGCCAACATTCTGTAGGGCAATAAGTAAGAAATAACATGTCCACAAAATAATCAGAGCTCTGTATTAGAAGTCTAACGGTAACTAACAGTACTGCAGTCATAGTGGTTGCGTAGCAAAGCAAAAAACAAAAAAACTAAATGAGGGTGTAACAAGAAAGCTGCTTGGAGTGTCCAGCTATTACAGGTACATGTTCAGACTCAGTCATAATAAATACTATGGATTACAAAGACGGCTGCTGAGGAAACAAAATCGCAATTCTTCTGGTATGCGAAGGACTCCGGGATTTCGATGAATTTTCAAAATGCAAGCTATTTGTAAAATTTGTAAAATACAAACTCTATCTATCATCTCTATAGAGAATAAATAATCCAGGAGCTCTCATTCTATAAACAACAGAAAGTTTAGCAATGGGACTTGACAAACTTTAGATACAATCTGCCCTTACCATTAACTAACAAATATGGCTAATCCCCCTATCTTCAGAAGTTCCCAAAGCAGATGGTGGTGTAATTTTAGCATATTTAATTTTTAAAGTTACCTTGAAGTTTTTTGTAACTCACACTATGAGATCACACTATATACGGCCACTGTCCTTGTCCATAAGTTTCTAATAACCTTTTCTCACACACTGCTTGTCCTAATTATTATGCTGTCCCAGACAGACAAAAATGCCTTAGTTTTTAGACAGGTTGCTAATTTATTCATTAAGGTTACACATGGATTCTGCTGAAGTGTTGATGATAAAAAAAAAACATTATAAATAAATCTTTGGCTCTGACATTTGGTGGTATGTGTATATTCATGTTTTTAAGCGATGTTTTAACTACAAAATCAAGTGATTTTATTGATTTTGTCAGACATTATGTGCAGCGTCTGCCCTGCACACTTTATGTACCCCATGGGTACATTGATAGATGTGTGTTCTGCCCTTGCACATCTGTGAGCTGGTTTTGTAAAAATTCTCATAGGACAGAAATTCTCGAGGATGAGTTGATGGCTGCAATCCATGTAGAAAGTATAGTGTTTACAAAGTACCTGTTACTTCTAAAAACATTTAGATAAGATTCCCTTTTGAGAAGTATCTTTAAAGGCGCAGCTGTTGTAATGAATGCATGGTCTTGCTTAAATAAAGACATGGTTGTTCTTTGGATCCTGCCCCCTACTATTAGTTGAGGCAATTGGATCTCAAATGTAAGTGTTCTGCATTATTTAAACACTGCATCTACCAGACAAGTAACAACTGTACATGAATATCTTTAATAATGGAAACCAACTTACATTTATTTTTCTAAAGGCAATAAATCCAAATTATTACATGTTATCTTTGAAGAGCTGAAGGAGAAATGCGTGGCCCTGTTGCGTGTTCATCATTTTAGAAATAGCTTGAAAGGGTAATGACAATGAGGTTTAAAAATGGGATTTTACTGAAAGTAGATTCTGGCTGGAATTCAGAAAATGTTAATCCTGTTAAAGTAAAGAGAAAGATCACCTGTAATTTCAATTACTGCCATTCAAGGAAGCACAATGTCATTCTGCCACTGATTTCCAATCTAACTGCATCTGCATGGATCGTATGAGCTGAGCATCTTCTAAGATCACAAAATGTGAATATAGAAAAGAAAGTATATTAAAATGCAAATCAAAATCATATATATGCAACTCGCTAGACCTTGAATTTTTCTGAATTTACTATTCACTTAACAATAAATGGCCATAGCAGCTGCTTTTAATTTCCTTTGACTTAGTAAGTGACATTACTAGAATAGACGTAAGTTGGAAAATTGTTCCAGGTCAGCTATTTTGGCACAAAATTAGCAATTACCAGGTACGTTCTCCACAAATCCTAGTTGAATGAAACCTACCATGTTGTTATTTGTAGGGGTCAGTTTATCCCCATCAAGGTAAGGTAAATGTCTTCAAAGCAACCCATAAATGGAAGCATATATAATCCAATTTTCAGTATTGCTTAGCAATGTGCATTATATCGACTGAGCAATTGTCCTGTACGCATTGGAGGCTGCCAACAGGAGTTGGCTCAATGAAGCCTGCTTGTGGGAAGCTTTAACTGCATCTACAACAACAAGGTCAAAAACAATATTGGATAAATGATTAAAAAGAATTTACTGGAATAAACAAGAGGAGAAAAGCATATTTTGTGAAAAAATTTCCAAACATTGGTAAATATAACAACCACTATTCTACCACAATAAAAAACTGAACTAAAAAAACCAAAAACATTTCACCAAACATACAATCATGGTCCAGAGAACATTTTTCAGACAATAAGTAGAGAGAACTGATATACTCATGACAATTGAGTTTATTTGATAAAAGGGTTTATTTTATCTCTGTCCTGAAATCTAACAATGATTCAATCTAATTTCACTCATATAATATACTATGTCTGCATGAGTTTAAACTTAAACAGTTAATAATCCCATTGACACGTCATGTAGGCACAAGGACTTTATATTAAACATCTATTTTTGTCTTCAGACCAACTTCTTATTATTTGATTTTGAGCATAATATACAAATATCTTCTCTGTTTGGTCTGCAAATACATGTTTCAATTGCAGAATGACCAGGCTGCGCTGAGCAATAAATTCTATATTTTTCTTTTTAAATAAAATATATAATACAATCCTCCTATTAAAATAAATCATATAATAAAATTAAAATAGATTTCAAAGAACGTATAATTTATTCTGTTGCACTATATTTCTCTGAAAGCTCGAACATTCCTCAAAACTATGCTTTGATAAATAAATTACACAAAGAATTCACAAATCTCCCAGCAATACTTCTGGCTACAATTGCAAATATTCGTGAGAATACATGACTTGGTGACAGAACTCATATTGCACCAACTGTAGCGGCTTCCGACGACACGTTTAAAGAACCCGAGGCTACAGGATGTATTAATAACACATGCTGAGCTTAATAAAGAATGAAGGGTTAATAATATTTTGTAGTCTGTGCAATAAATCGCTAGCAGATGAATAGGATTTTCTGCATCTATAACATTTTCTTAAAATAACTATATTGACTGGTGTTAGTCTAGTAGCTCAGAAACCAAAATAAAAGCAGTTTCGCAGTTTGCTTTGCAGTGGTACTGTTTTATTGAACTAATAATGTAAAAGCTTTCAGGAATTTCCGATCTGCTACAGGGCAGTGGCAATACTGAGCAATATAATGGAGCCTAGTGTTTGTTATATACTGATTAGGGAGAGGGGAATGGAGTGTTGTAAATATCTCAGATGGTTCTGAGAGTGAAAAATGCGTGGGGTAAGAAGTAACCAGAGTTAGCCAGATAATATGGAGATTGGAGATGGAAGTAAACAGATTCAGATACAATTAAACATTCATATAACTTGGCCAGTAATGCGTGGAAGTTTTCAAAGTGCTCCTATGGTGATAAACATAATTGGTATTACTTTAAATGATTACAATTTAATATGTAATGTGTGCTTGCCAAATTACTAGGATTGTTGCACTTTTTGAAAAAAAATTTTCAATCAGTTTTTTATTGAGGTAAAGATAAAGTCATACAGAACAACATTTTACATTTTGTGTAGAGCATATTACAATGGTTGTTTCACTTCATTTTTTTTTTTTTTTAAGAAAGTAGGTTTTTTATAAGTTAAGCTAGGTGTACATGTCTGAATTGAAAACACGTACTAATATGGTAAAATAGGAAATTAGCTAGACATTGGTGTATTAATTAAGGTTCATGCAAACAGCCATTCTGAGTGAAGCACAATGTGCACAATAGGAGTCTAGGATAGCATCAGACAGGTGTAAATATTACTGACTGTGTCCGATTAACAGGGGTTAAATATGTCACTCAGGCCACCTTTTGAAATATTTTAAACAGTCCAAATTCCAGTGAAACACCAGGGAACCATTCTCAGGCAGCACAGTGTGAGTGCATCATTAGACGTGCTAGGACCCATCAATGACTGCTTCAGCAGTGCTTTCTGCAAGGTCCGGTAGTTTGAAGGCCAGCCAGACAGGTCTCTTCAGTGGGTAGGCCACCCCTTTTCAGAGTGGCTCTCCCCATTATGAATGCCACCAGTGACGTGAATTGCATTACTGACGACAAACATCGGGGAACACCCACCCCAATATCCAATGTTAGCAGGAAAATTGGAGGCATAGACACTTCCTGCTGACAAATGCCTCAAACGTTATTGAGAATTGTTAAAGAATCTGTAATATTTATACTCTGGAAATCTTTATTTAGTCTTATTTTGATGGTCCTTCCATTTATTTAGTATTTTAGTTCTAGATCCTTTTTAGACCTAAAACTATGCAAGTTGAAGCATTGATAGAGAATCTACGACTGAAATGGTTACACAATGCTCACAATTCTTCCGACCCGCGTTGGGTAATGCAGCAAACTAGCATTAAGATCTGCAGTACAGGTCTCGCTCCATTAACACAAGTTATATGAATTTGTACAAAACAATGAATCCAGATTTACAGACAGAATAATCAGATTCTCATATGAAGGGTAATAAGAGAATTAGTCACACTGGGTAATGGGCATGTCTCCCGTGTAGCTGACAGGTGTTTATTAGCAAACTGCAGTTTAGAAAGCTATTCAATAGAGTACATATGTTGTTCAATTATTCAGATTTTGAGGTTTCATGGGTTCACTAGAGCAAGGTAAAAAATATTTTTTTTTACATTTAAAATGAGCATTTATTACCAGACATTCTTTATTACAAATCTAGCAGCTTTCTACTAAAATGAAAATAAGCTTTGTGTGCACGAGGTATGTGAATTTACCCCTTACTCTACCAACATCCAAGCTGTCCCTCCCAGCCTTATAGAAACTACACGTATATTGCAGACCGAACAAGCAGTGTTATTGTGAGCGAATGCCTGCTATCAGACTTGGAGATTCGTTTTGTTACGAACAATAATTTGTCTGAATTTGGGCCGACCAGGTGATTGTCCAAATTCCCGAATTCCAAACTGCCATATAGACTAATCATCAAACAAAAGACTCGCACAGTGGTCGAGCATGTTCATTTGATTCACAATTCTGAGTTTCACCATGGTGACACAAAAGAAAGGATTGTTGGGAAAAAACATGATTGATACGGGACAGACAGTAAATATTGAATTTATTCACAGATCATGGAAGTGACCAATCAAGGGGAAGAAAAGAGGAGCAACAAAAAAACTCTATACATTTAAATACATTTAAAAATATTTATATAAAAATAGATTTATCTTTTTACTGTTTATCTTCCTTTTTTTTTGTCTATTGTTTATGCTTTGTCTGCAATATATACATAGTACTTATATTATGGATATATTTTGCAGTACACACCGATTGGCCAATTTTCGCTCCTGGAATTCTGATGAATGCCTTCCCAGAAACATTTCATTTGCAGAAATAGTTCACCTGAAACTACATTTTCCTGCTGTGCTAGAAAAAATATTCCACATCTATACTATATAGGGAAACTTTAACACAATATTTGTGGCTCATACAAGTAACTTTCTCAAGTCTCAAGTAAAAAAAAGGCTCTTGTATAGGTCAAACCTTAAGTTAACCTTGAATACATTCTTTTATTGCAGGCTGTGTGCCCAGTTGTGAATTTTAGTCTTCTGGAATGGAGTATGGATGCTCTTACCATGCATTGGAATATTAATCCAATCAACTGAGACCAGATCTAGAACATCAGTCAATGCAGAAGAGGTCAAGAACATCAATCAATCCAATCAATCCAGTACAGATCTGGAACATCAATCAATCCAGACCAGATCTGGAACATCAATCAATCTAGACAGGATCAGGAACATCTGGAACATCAATCAATCCAGACCAGGCCAAGAACATCTATAAATCCAATCAACCCAGACCAGATCTGGAACATCAATCAATCCAATCAATCCATTTCAAGTCTGGAACATCAATCAATCCAATCAATCCAGACCAGATCTGGAAAATCAATCAATCCAATCAATCCAGACCAGAACATCAATCAATCCAATCAATCCAGACCACATCTGGAACATCAATCAATCCAATCAATCCAGACCAGGTCTGGAACATTAATCAATACAATCCATTCCAATTCTGGAACATCAATAAATCCAATCAATCCAGACCAGATCTGAAACATCAATCAATCCAAACAACCCAGACCAGATCTGGAAAATCAATCAATCCAATCAATCCAGACCAGAACTGGAACAATCAATCAATCCAATTAATCTAGTCCAAGTCTGGAAAATCAATCAATCCAATCAATCCAGACAAGTTCTGGAAGTACAACTGCCTTCTATGTCTCTCACATTAAGACTCCTAGCATATTTTTCTGTTGTTTATTAAGATGTTAACTATTGTCTGCCTTTTTTTTTTTGTTTGTTCAATTACATTTTGTGTCATAACAGAAAATACTTGGATTCTCCAATTTTAGGTACGTCATTTAAAACATGATAAAGATCCTAATAAAATATATTTTAATTCATTTTTATTTTGAAGGTTGTAACAACAAAATGTGGAAATATACAAGGAGAGTTTAATGAAATGGATCCAAGGTAAACACAATTTGCTATTTAGAATCTCTTTAGTCTGGATCCTCTTGACTGCACTGGAGCTAACTCTAGATGGATCTGTCCACTCAAGCGGCAAGACTCAAGAAATAAAATGCGCTACTGTGAAAAAGGTTTATTTATGATTAAGTGCCAGAAAGTGTTGAAAAGTACTAAATGCTGGATGCTGCATGTCTCTACACTGTTGTGGGTGGAATAAAAGGGATGAATGAGCAATAATCTCTGAAGTACCTTTGTTTATTTTTATATCGTGGAGCGCTTCATTTTTTGGGTGTTAAAATACTGATGCAAGTTAAGCTGAACAGAAATCTTAGTGTCCACAACAATATCTGATGACCTTGAAAACAAACAGGTCCCTTTGTCTGATCAAATGAAAACTGGTGTTGAATCTCTTTAAGTCCAAGACCGAGGTGTCCCAACACAGTATTTCCTTTTGATTCCTTACACACTTTATATACAATATATATGTATAATTTTGTTTTGTTTTTTAAAACTCTTCCTTTTTCTGTATATTTTTTTAATCCTATCGGTTATTTTTCATTAGCAACCCCTTATAACTCCACCCAGACTTTATGTGGCTGTCCAATCACAGACTTCCCAATGCAGCTCAATGAGATGTTTTTGCAAGCCAGGTTCTCAGAACAATTGCTGCCTCCTGAGTTTATCTTCACTGAGCTAAATAACAAGGAAGTAACATGACTAGTTATCTGATTGGCAGCCAGGGGGTCTAACAAGGTTAATTTATAAAAGCATACATCTATATGAAAATCTGCAGTTTTTGTAAAATTAGAAAAAGAGGACAAAATGTTCCTTTAATGATTTTAATAGATTTAGGCCTCATAAATGCACTATATATTTGGCTTGCTTATAGGGAGCCACTTAAAAAGCTGGCTCAGAATGCATGCCTTGAACGATTAGAAATTCCAATGGACCCTTCTTTGTATTTCTGTATAAATTAATATTTTTTAGGTAAAACATATTGTTTAGTATTTAGGTTACATATATGAAGTATATATTTTGTAAAGTCTTTTAGGTATTTATATGTAATATTTTAGAAGGTAAAAGGTATGAGATTAATTATGTTCTTCTCTCTATTTTAGATAACCACATTCAATATAATATCTCAATTATTAAGGTTTAAATTTATTTTATATAAAAACAATTTTTTATATTTTTTTATAAACTTTGTTGTTTTTAGACCTATATATTTATTGAAATATATAAGTAAAGAAGAGTACATATCATTCATGGTATCTTTTCAGATGGTAAAATCAATTAAACAACAATATAATTAGTTTTTATTTTATTATGCAATTTTGTGTAGTACACTGTATCCCTTTTTGCTCTATTTTGCCAATGAAGTAACCATTTTGATAGAAGATGACGTTGGACGTTTCAGACACGTCCGGACGTATGTACCAGAAACCAAGCAATCGAGAACGGAAGTGATGTCAGAGTGTGAGAACGCAGATGAAGCCGATAACGCTCTGACGCAGAACCCGGAAATGAAGTACCGAAATTATGGCGAAAAAGGCGCCAAAAGGAGGATTTAAAAGACTGCAAGCCACAAGTATACACATCACCTCTGATGAAGGCTTCAAGCCGAAACGCGTCAGGTGTTGTGGATTCCTGTTTTTATTGGACATTCTTCTAGTATTATTGAGTTTTAATTTGTTTCCTGTCTTTTGGAAAAATAAATTGTTTGTAACCCCCTGAACCAGCATCCTGGAGGTACTTTATACAGAAATACGAAGAAGGGTCCATTGGAATTTATAATCGTTCAAGACATGCAGTTTGAGCCAGCTTTTTAAATGGCTCCCTATATGTGAGTGGGACAAATATGTTCATTTCACAGTTTCTACTCTATTACCCTATGTTTTTTTCCCTTGTTTTATTTCAGGGAATTATTTGAACATCATTTGTGGGTAGTATTAATTTAATTTATTTGTGTGCTCTCACCATTACTTGTTTGTTTGTTTGTTGTCGAACAAGGTGTGCTTTTCAATTTATTTCCATAGCAACTTCCCCAGAATGCTGTACAAGGCTTGGACAGCACATGCATTCTGTGGAATGAAAACAGACTCTAGTTGCCTTTTTGGTTACCTGTCCTTTCCGAATGGTATTTTTCATTGAATATTTTGAATATTCCCTTTACCAAAGGCAACTATTAGTGGAGACCATTTAATTATGCACAGTGTTCACAAACGCTAAGGTGTAACAAATTATCATAGCATGCATTTTCCTGATAAGTAAAATTATTTTCATATGCGTGCATTTTATTCACAACTTTCAGAAGCGAATGTAAAAGTATTACACCCTGACCTTGTGCTTTCAACCATAACAGCTTTGAATCTCGGATCTTAGATTCTCCTCATTCACCTAATAACCATTTTCTTTATTTTATATTTGGATTTCAGCATAACATTTTACAAAAACAAATCAGCTTTGTTTCATAAATGTATGCAGTACAGTCAATAACGCTGCCTTCTAAACTATGGTAGCTATCTTTCAATCAAATCACAATATAGACAGGTTACCCCACTGGCTTTTTGCGATTTCTGTAGAATATATTGTTTATAGTGTGACGGAGATAATTATTTTCATGAGTCTTTTGGAGTGTTAATAGTAACCATCATTTCTTAGGATGTGTGAGTAACTAAAGGCACATTCTGGGCACCATAGCCTCTTCATCTAAGTGAAGTAGTTATGGTACTTTGAGTACCTTGGTGCTGTTTTACCTATTAGTGTTAAACTAACAGTTTAACACAGAAGTAATCTTTCTCCTTTGAAAACTACCCATCATGATTACATATTAAGATAAGTACATACATTAATTCACCTTGGGTGGTCGCTAATAGAACCTTACTACCATAAGGTTCTCTCAAAGTTATGGCATTACTTACTTTCCTTGTTAATACTATTTCCACAGATTTATCCTGCAGGCTGTAGTGGTTATAACCTTTTAGTAACCCTTTAATCAGAGACAGTTAGTTTAGAAAATAACCAATATATATATTTACAAATCCTATCTTAGGAAAGCAACTTGAGACCGAATCAACCCAGATGTGCACATTGTTTATGAATATTTTATAATATATTTTAAATCGATTGATTATCACAAAACAAGAAATAAAATAAAAATGTAAAAATGCTCAAAAAAGGAATGCACAAACCAATAATTACAAACCGAGTACATTGTAAAACTGCAGCATATACACTCCTAATAATGCTAATCATAAAATGCACGAGCAATCGAACAGAAAATAACTCTAAAATAATATAGCCATCTGCTCATATAATAAATATGTTACTCAGACAAAAACACTATGGGATTGAGATACATTTATGCAAATTTATGCTAGCACTGCATGTTTGCTATACAGTGACATGGATAATAATATGGCCACAAGGCCCACAACAAATGTTATTTGTAACCCAATATTAATTTCCTGGTGTATAGCATTCTAACACAATTACAAAGTCTCCAAACTCATAGACATAAACCAAGTATCATTGCAAAGCTAAGGGCATGGCCTCAGGTGGAGGGCACCGCTAACAGCAACAAGAGAAGGAAACAGCTGTAAATAGGCCATGGACTTAATAATACTATAATTAACAAAATAATAATTACTAGACTTGGAAATTAGTTTTGTTCCGAACTGCAATTCGTCAAAATTTAGGCCAATTAGTTGATCGTGAAATTCCCAAACTCCGTGCCGAAATGTACCTGAATCACAAACTAAATGAGCCGTGCAATGGCCGAGCATGTTCGTGTTGATTTGTGATTCTGAATTTTGCTTTTGGCACCAAATAAGTGATGGTTAATGGGAAAAAAGATGATTGATGTCTACGGCATTTGTAGGCAACATTTAGCAATTTAAATGTTGTGGACTATCTGGAGTACCGAAGGTTGCCTATCTCTTGACTACGGGATAGTCACCCAAAAAATAGAAATAGAGGGACAAAAGGAAACGCAGATATTTATCTATCTCTATATATATATACTATTATATATTTGCATATTTATTTTTTTACTGCTCCTTCCGTGAACCAAATGGTGGGAAAATGCTCCTTTCAGTGTACTGCAAAATAAATATATGCTTATATTATGTATATATTTTGCAGTATACAGATTAGCCAATTTTCACATTCTTTTGGTTCATCTGATTTGTTTCTGAATCAGGATTTCTTAACGAAACTCTACCGACTCAAACCGACATATGTCCAAAATATGGGCCAAACCACATTTTTTTGCCATGCACTAGTTACTTGAAAAAGTTAACTTTTCAACCAAATTTTAAACATTAATGCTTTCTGCAATTAATGTATCCATTGTCCTCCCTTAATCGTACGATGCATATTTGCTGTGTTTAATGTCAAAACCAGGTAATACAATGTAACTTCCAACAGGTATTTGTATTTTCTAAAGATATGGAATTAGTGAACCATCTCATTCTGACCTCTAGGTGGCATTTCGGATGCTCTAGTTTGCTTGCAGAATGCTTTACAAATTGCTAGATATATGGACATCACATACCTGTTAAATTTTTTAATTCAAAATAATAGATTTTTGCCTAAATTTTTAAATTTAGATTTCAATTTATGACATTTTCAGTATTTAATGAATAAACCCCTCTGACTGCCTTTTACTTTCTTGCACATTGCATTATTTTATCCATAGATATTTTCTTTAGACTTTAATCTTACCCACCACTTCAAAGACCCCCAATCATTCTTTAAAAAAAAAAAAAAAAGTTTCAAATTAGCAGAATATAATATGCTGTCTTATTGTAGCCCAATATTTCCACCACTGCAGATTTTACTAAAGAAAATAAATAATTTATAAAAGTAATTGTGCATGCGCACCGTAATCCCAAGACTGCATCTTACCGTAAAGTGATGTTATAACGGCTTTCAGTAATTAGTAAAATGTTATGGCACTTTGATTCATAATGTTTCACTTTTCATGCATAATGCATGATTCACTATATCACCTTTCTTTTACCGTAAACATATTTTTCAAAGCGTGATATGTTACTACTTTTAGTCTAGTTCAAAAAACGTATTCTATGGCCTTTCAATGATATGTTATACAACTTGATATACTGACAAGAAAGTTTAGTGACATGCTGACACATAATTACTGCTTCTTTTTACAGCCACGCATCTAACCACTGTGAAATTATCTTCCTCGCAAGCACAGATTCGTAGTATTCCCCGTTCCCCGTACTCTTTAGTTTAACCAATTTTAATTTGAAACCAAGCAGCGTTTACTTTGAAAGCAAATCCTCGATTCAGTTTAAAAAAAAAAAAAAAAATAGATTAGAGAAAAAGGCTCATCTAAGGTTTGAGTTTTCAGTTTGTAAGAAAAAGAAATCTATGTAGATAGATATTTTGAAGTGATATCTCAGTAAATTAAGAAACGAAGAAATTCCTGGAGGGTAAGCTTAAGAAATGTGCTAAATGTTCCCAATTTAAATTCATATTTATCAGCTGGGTGAATGTTCTAAATTGCTTCGACTCGAAATTGTTTAAAGGCAGGGGGCGCAGAGGTATTGGAGCCGTGTTGAAGAAATGAAAGTCGCTTGTATTTTATTTTTATTTTTTTTTAATTTAATTATTTTTAACGTCTTTGGCTTTTGCAAATTGTGGTACCTTACAGTTGATGTAATTATTGAATTGATATGAGCAGTACATTCATTTGAAAAAGAAGGATTACATTACTTTTAAAGTGATATGGGTACGCTGTTGAAAAGCACAAAAAATAGGAAGCAATTACGTTGAAGGGGCTTTAAGTTAATGATTTTGGTGCATGCAATTGCAAGGAAAGAGATCTTAAAGCTCTTGAAGTGTTAGCATTAAATCTATCTTATGACTTGTTAATGGAATTGCAGAGTTTGTATCTTCACAACAGCAGGCGACCATCGAGTGTCCACACAGCATCTATAGTCACCACATTGGAGGATTTTTGTTATTTATGAGGTTATGTACCTCTAGAAATATATACGACACAATATTTGATTTAACAGTAGAAATGAAGAGGACAAATGAATAATCCTCGGAGTTACACAAAACCCCCTCGGAGATTTGAATTCCGTAAAATTAGCACTTCTGTATGTACCTGCGTCTCTTCAACAAATGTTATTATAGCTTCCCAGTAAACTGATTGCAAGGGGAGTTTACGGTTTGTACAATGTGTGAGATTGGAAAATTGGTTTGAAACCCTATGTTGCCGTTGCTGTACTGTACCAGGCCAAGTACTACTGTACGCCTGTCAATGTACACATCACCAAGTGTAAGAAATTGTGAAGAAAGACTCATTATCAGTCAAAGCTTATCCATGAGGGTGCAATCATTTAATCCTCGAAGGGACACTCCACTGCCTAAATATAAAACAAATAAAAATCACTTTTTAGTAGATATGAAAAAACTTGCATACATTTAATTACGTATTTTTTTATTTGGCTATGTACAACAATAGTTGAACAAACACAAATTATAACGAATGAAACAAAGATCAAATTGGTTGTTGGATGAAAGTTCCAGAAAAGGGGATGCTCTCCCCCTGAGGAGGGAACAAGTGACCAATAGAGGAGGACACATAGATGAAGTAACACAAGAACTAAGAAATGAATAACAAAATAATAAGAAAAGTATTGAGAGCAGCAATATAAATGTAGATTTGTAGAGTACTTATGCAGAAGCAATACTCTAACCTGATTCAGGAGGTAAGCTGTAAAGAAAGTGGAAAACGCTGCCTTTTATTGCCATCTCTTTGTCTTGATTTGTGGTTTCTGTTGATTTTTGCTGCTATATGGACATGCAATAAGGAAAGAATGCAAATATGAACCTCCTGCACTGTAATAAAATAAACTAAAAGGGGCTTCTCGTTGATGTGGTCTGGGTGCCCTGTCCTTGTCCCCTTAGACCTGCAATAAAAAACTCTGGAGTTACAGAGAAACGTTTACAATGTTTACATTGCAGGGTAAAGACTGCCTCTAGTGGTAGTCTACCAGAGAGCTACAGTTTCAAGGAATTTAACTCTGTGAAACAACACTGGACATCCTCACACTTTGCATGCAGCATCTTCAAAATGTGTGTTGATTCAATGTTTTCCTACAGGGAAGGCCTAGTGTGCTCTCGGTGTTCACCGTGCATTCACACTAGGTTTCCCCCATTGCTGACATTCGAGGAGACATTGACAATTGAAATGGGTAAATGTTTAAAGAGTTCTTTAGCCCTTTAATCACTGTGACTGAATTTTAGGGCAGAGGGACACTATAGCATTAGAAATATGGTTTTATTTTAGTGTTCCTTTAAAATAAACTGGTCTTGATGCTAATTCTTGTTCTTGGGTAGAACAATAGCTTTAAGATAGACTATAAAGAGTTGTCGTTAATGGACAGTTTTTAAACTGGACAAAAGTGGTACGTGGGGTCCCTCAAGGAAATGTATTTATAAATAGGACTACCCAGTGGGGTACCTCAGGGATCTGTACTTGGACCCATTCTCTTTAATATTTTTATTAGTGATATTGCAGAAGGTCTTGATGGTAAGGTTTGTCTTTTTGCTGATGATACTAAGATATGTAACAGGGTTGATGTTCCAGGAGGGATAAGCCAAATGGCAAATGATTTAGGTAAACTAGAAAAATGGTCAGAATTGTGTCAACTGACATTTAATGATAAGTGCAAGATAATGCATCTTGGACGTAAAAACCCAAGGGCAGAGTACAGAATATTTGATAGAGTCCTAACCTCAACATATGAGGAAAGGGATTTAGGGGTGATTATTTCTGATGACTTAAAGGTAGGCAGACAATGTAATAGAGCAGCAGGAAATGCTAGCAGAATGCTTGGTTGTATAAGGAGAGGTATTAGCAGTAGAAAGAGGGAAGTGCTCATGCCATTACAGAACACTGGTGAGACCTCACTTGGAGTATTGTACACAGTACTGGAGACCGTATCTTCAGAAGGATATTGATACCTTAGAGAGGGTTCAGAGAAGGGCTACTAAACTGGTTCATGGATTGCGGGATAAAACTTACCAGGAAAGGTTAAAGGATCTTAACATGTATAGCTTGGAGGAAAGACGAGACAGGGGGGATATGATAGAAACATTTAAATATATAAAGGGAATCAACACAGTAAAGGAGGAGACTATATTTAAAAGAAGAAAAACTACCACAACAAGAGGACATAGTCTTAAATTAGAGGGACAAAGGTTTAAAAATAATATCAGGAAGTATTACTTTACTGAGAGGGTAGTGGATGCATGGAATTGCCTTCCAGCTGAAGTGGTAGAGGTTAACACAGTAAAGGAGTTTAAGCATGCGTGGGATAGGCATAAGGCTATCCTAACTATAAGATAAGGCTAGGGACTAATGAAAGTATTTAGAAAATTGGGCAGACTAGATGGGCCGAATGGTTCTTATCTGCCGTCACATTCTATGTTTCTATGTTTCTATGTATATATAGGACACAAGGTCACAGATATAGACTGGGAAAAAGGAGATTTAATCTAAGGCTAATGAAAGCATTCTTATAGAAACATAGAATGTGACAGCAGATAAAAACTCTTTGGCCCACCTAGTCTGCTCAATTTTCTAAATACTTTCATTAGTCCCTGTTCTTATCTTATAGCTATGATAGCCTTATGCTTAAACTCCCTCATTGTGTTAACCTCTACCACTATAGCTGGAAGGCTATTCCATGCATCCATTACCCTCTCTGTAATGTAATACTTTCTGAAATTATTTTTAAACCTTTGCTCCTCTAATTTAAGATTAGGTCCTCTTGTTGTGGTAGTTTTCCTTCTTTTAAACACAGTAAACACAGTAAAGGAGGAGACTATTCCTCACAGTAAGAGCAGTAAGGATGTGGAATTCTCTGCCTGAATAGGTGGTTTTATCAGGGTGTGTACAAATGTTTAAATATCAACTGGGTTGATTCTTGAAGAAACATATTATTCAGGGATTTATAATATTTAACGTGTTAACATTTTTTCCTAGCTTGTTGCAAAATTATAACTGGATGTTTTGCCTCTTTTTGATCAACAGCAAAAACAGATGTGAGAAAGCCTGGATGGACGCAAGTCTTTTTTAAGCTTGTGAAACTAAGTAATTATGGTTTAGTGAGTAGCCTGCTTAGAATCCTAGAACTCATAATTATTTAGAAAGGGAATCTGTAGCAAGCTAACACATTAACATTTCCTTTTACTATGTTTCTCTTTGTATAAAATTGCTTTTTCTAAACATTCTACTTTTGATGCAGTCCGCAATATAAACAATGGAGAAATCGTAAACCTGACAGCATTATTTACTACATTTTTAGTCATTTAAAGTTTATTGAAAATGTAGGCTTAAATAGTCAAATTAGATATATTCTCCAAGGTGGGTATATTTTCTGTTGAATCATGTGGCCTAAAATGTGTAATTCACTTTGAATTTCTGACAATTGTATTCACATCCACGTTGAGCAAGTAAAATCGTTGATCACAACTATATCTAATTCTATCTCTTGGTTTGGAAATTATGTATTCAATGTATCCAGTGCTACAGAATCTGATGAAGTAAAACGTTATCATGGTAGTATTTATACAATGTGTGGCTTGATGTGTATTTTTTATACACAATAATTTCAGTTAGGTGGAATAAGAGCATTGGGAAGGTGATCATTGTATTTCTTACTTTATCTCTATTACAATATCACACAATATCGTTATTTGTTTCCTTGCGTGTGGACATGGAGAGACAATGTAAAGAAACACACTGCTGGATACGGTATAATTTACTGAGGTTTGTTCATTAGCCCAAGCAAAAGCTCCACTTTTTTCACATTTATTGCTGTAACAAATTAGCTTTCTTTTGGAGATCCGATGAACAGTATTGAACAACACAATTTAGAATTCAGGATACAGTAATATAAAGGGGGAAAGAAAATGTTTGATTATTTAAATAGTTTGGTAATGCTCTTCCTTCCTTCCTTCCTTCTTCCTTTTTAATTTTTTTCTCTTCCTTCCTTTCTTTTTTCTTCCTTCCTTCCTTCCTTCCTTCCTTTCCATCTTTTTTCTTTATTTCTCTTCCTTCCTTCCTTCCTTCCTTTCTTTCTCTTTCTTCCTTTCTTCCTTTCCTTCTCTCTTTTTTTCTTTTTTCTTTCTTCCTTCCTTTCTTTCTTCCTTTCCTTCTCTCTTTCCTTCTTTTTTCTTTTTTTCCCTCTTTCTTTCTTTCCTTCTTTCTTCCCTTCCTTCTTTTTTTTTTTTTTTTGCTTTTCTCATTATAACGTTTTGCCAATGTCCATTAACCAAGGACCAAATAATGTGCCATTTATGTGTATGTAATGACCTTACCTGAAACATACATTTTAAAGGAAAATATGCAAACTTCACTCTAATTGTGAAAGCCTTAAATGAGGCCTCAGAATATCTTAGTCACAGTCAGATAGTTTACCGTCTTCTTGCTTTATATATTAATTTGCTTGACTCTTCCTCTACAAGGACTGAATCCTTCATGAGAAGCTGTTAAAACGTGGATATTAATGTTTTAATCAGAACAAGGTCATTACACATTGACCCGTTGTCTTCTTCTGGTGTCTGAGTCTTCTGACTATTCAGCGATCAGCATTCTACTGAGAAATGGTAACAGTAACTAAGACTAATCCCTACAGTCTGCTTGTTACACTTTCAAGTAATTGAATGAAGAAACATAAAAGTAGCACGTGGAAACGATTAGTTTATGCATGTGGGTTTGGGAATATCTGTAAAAAATATATCACAATTTCAAATACGCATGATTTAATGTCCAAGTAATAAAAAAAAACATAACAAATGCTCCATCTCCCTGGAGGAAGGCAGGTGCTATTTGGTTCTTTTTCGAGATGTCATTATTCCCCAACCTAATTATTTTTTTGTGATTTATTCCCCTTCTTTAGGTTTCGTCATCACCTCTGTATCCCGTCAAATATATTTCAGTTCTAACCATGATCCGTCATCTTTAGACAGTCATTGATTCATCATATTTAGGTTGTTTTTCTTTTCTTAAAAATGTAAAAAAGTGGTACTGCATAGGTACAACATCTCGTAAAGCCGTAATTACCAGTAGCTGTGCCACAGGTGATTCACTGCCTCTAGTTAACATGGTCATCAATCTACCTAATCATAGATAGTATAGTTGTCATACATTTATGGGTTCTTTGTTCTTTATTCATGTATGGGATTCTTTATTTATAGCCAGTCATATTATTTATATATTTATATAAAACAATTTCTTTTCTCACCCCTCCAGGGTGGTATATTATTTTTTTTTATTTTTCATGTTTGTTAGGCAGAGTCACTGGGAGTATTTTTGTACTGTATGTGTATTGCCTTAGGTTGGGAGCAAAGTCTTTATAACTACATGAATGGAGCGCTTAATGCCAAGCAGCTAACGGACTATTCCAGGTGGAGAAACAGATTAATTACACATATTTAATTCTCTATACCTGGGTACATGCTCAGTCATCCATTTTAGACTGTAGGATGATGCTAGAAAATTGAATTGTTGGCTGTTGCTAATAATGAACCAATGATAAAATTATTATCTGAAACTAAAATACATAACCGAAGCACTGAAAGAGCAAAATTACATTTTTAAAAAGTTTGGCTATAATAAAAAAGTCCTTTGTTCGTTCATCTAGTGTTACTGTTTTGTACAAAATTGCCAGCATATTCTGCATCTCTGTACAACAGGTGGAGTGATAATCAAGTAGGTGCAATAGGACAAGTTGGTTGTATAGGAACAGAGGGTGTTGCAGATCCTGCTCAAACAAGCCTATATTCTTAAGAGGAGTGGACTAAAATGACACAGGAGGTAATTGTATTTGTATTTGTATTTCATGTATGGAAACGTTGGTTGCTAAAAGAGTTTAGAACAATAACAATTACATATATGTAACGCCAACAGACTCCACAGCATTGTACAACAGGTAAAACAAAACAAACCATTCTAACAAAACATGTTTGATATACGGAAATGGTAAGGGAAGATGTCCCTGAAACAAGCTCACACTCTAATAGATAAAATTAGATCTTCATTGTTAGGTGATGTCGTTTAAGCAGATGTAGTAAAGCGGATTAGTGAGGTGTTGGACAGGAGAGAAATGGAGGTATGTTAAATTATATTTTTATGTGACTTTTAAAGAATTAGAGCCTGGAGGAGAGTATCATGGAGAAGGGAGTGGAGATCTATGGGAAGGGTGCAGTCTTGGAGAAGTTGTGAAGGTCAGATTTCAAGTTGCAAGTAGAGACAGACGAAAGTCTTTTACAGAGCGTTGTGTCTGGAGAGGACATACTTACATAATACATACATTAACAATGAGGAATATTTAGCAAAACTACAAAAAGTTCATGTTCATTAAAAAATAAAAATAAAAAAATCTATCTAATTTTTAATCCATGCTGCATTGCCAACAAATAATCTTATTTAATGCTAACTGCATTGATATGTATTCTATTATATGGAGCTTTGATGTATGTGCAAGGATTGTGAGTTGCAATTAGTGATGTACCGAACGGTTCGCTGGCGAACGGTTCCTGGCGAACATAGCATGTTCGCGTTCGCCACGGCGGGCGAACATATGCGCGGTTCGACCCGCCCCCTATTCGTCATCATTGAGTAAACTTTGACCCTGTACCTCAGTCAGCAGACACATTCCAGCCAATTAGCAGCACAGCCTCCCTAGCAGACCCTCCCACCTACTGGACAGCATCCATTTTAGATTCATTCTCAAGCTGCATGCTTAGTAAGAGGAGGGAAAGTGTAGCTGCTGTTCATAAGATAGGGAAAAGCATAGCTAGGTTAGGGATAAGGGTATGCTTTTTTTTATTTTTATTTTCTATGTAATGCAATTGCACTTAGTTGTCTGCCACTGCTGCCAGCTTCTGTGTCAGGCTCACAGTGCATACTGTGCCCATTTCCCCAGTCAGTGCCACCACTTACATCTGGTGTCACAATAGCTTGGATTTAAAAACAAAAAACTTTTTTCACTGTTATAGATTGAATAGCAGTAAGTTGTCTGCCACTGCTGCCAGCTTCTGTGTCAGGCTCACAGTGCATACTGTGCCCATTTCCCCAGTCAGTGCCACCAATTACATCTGGTGTCACAATAGCTTGGATTTAAAAACAAAAAACTTTTTCACTGTTATAGATTGAATAGCAGTCAGTTGTTTGCCACTGCTGCCAGCTTCTGTGTCAGGCTCACAGTGCATACTGTGCCCATTCCCCAGTCAGTGCCACCAATTACATCTGGTGTCACAATAGCTTGGATTTAAAAACAAAAAACTTTTTTTACTGTTATAGATTGAATAGCAGTCAGTGTCCTTAAAGCGGGTGTGTTACGCTAACAGTGGATAAGCTGAGAAGTGCCACTAATTAGATCTGGTGTCA
>OW240913.1:366196875-366272150 GCA_933207985.1 Pelobates cultripes | reverse complement strand
CCCCCCCACCACCTTTGCTGTAGCGTGGCCGAGCCCTGTATACTCCGTGGGTACAGGGAGCAGCTGTCTCCTGTACCCGGCCGGACTAACAGGAAGTGCACACTCAGTGTGCACTTCCTGTTAGTCCGGGTACAGGAGACAGCTGCTCTCTGTACCTGTCGGACCATGCTGCAGTGAGGGAGTGACAGGAGGGAGCGCTGAGCGTGTCCCTCCTGTCAGCCTCTCCTCAGGCTGCGCCCGGGCGGTGCAGTCCGCCTTCATGGACGCACCGCCCGGGCAAAGCTGCAGCTGCCTGAGGCTCTCTACAGAGCGCTCGGGCGGCTGCAGCATGGGGGGGGCCGGCGGGGCTGGTCATGTCACCCCCCATCCTGGTGGCACCAGGGGCGGACCGCCCCCCCGCCCCCCCTTAGTACGCCACTGACAGGAGCACTGTGATTGTAGTGTGTACCATTCACAACAGAGGTCTACCAGCAGGCTCTGCATGATTGCCATAATGATCGTGGAGACAACTGTCCTCTTTCCTATTTCTGTGATACCTCACTACTGAGAAATATCCTGGTCTAATCAAACCTGTAGAGTCCAACTTTGTGGAAACACTTTAAATGGTCACTGTTTAGGGTAGCGAGAGTCACAAAGTGCAGAATTGGTAGTTCTGACCTTGTACACACTTGAAGAACTCAAGGGTTGGGGGGTCTTTAGAATTAAGGGTAGGTAGCCTTAGTAGTAGCAGTAAATGTATACAGAATATTAAAGATGATTCATAATCCTAAATACATTTAAATCATGACCCTCCCCCCCACCCTAAAAAAAAAGAAATAAACAAAATCCCCTAATTGTAAACAAAACCTAAACTCCCCAATCATGGCTCGAAGTATCGAATTATGACTTTGTGGGTTTACATGTGTCCCTTATATTACAGCAATGGGTGCATCCTTCTATCTCTTTCTGTACGAATTCTGTCATTACACAAGGTAATGGAATAACATTCTAGTATTTAACGCTATGATAATATACTGTTGTTGTCCACATTGTGAAGTCAACATTTTTAAAATGTAGGAATAATATTCAAAAGGACAAAAAACAAAAACATCAATTTCATGTGAATACTTTGTTCAGGTTAATGTACAGGTATGTATGTATCTATGTATGTATGTATGTATTTGTATCTGTATGTACATGTAAACGTGTGTTTGTGTGTATAAATGAATTTGAAAAAGCTTTGAAACATTTGCAATGACAGTTAGACATTTTACTATAGACGACTAAACTATAATAAAAACTTGCTCAAATACACAGCCTAAGAAATTGGAAGAAATCCATTTATATTTTTATCAAATACAGATTGCCAAAATGCAATAATTAGCCATATTTAACTCAAATTATATTCACATTTTTATTGTATGTATGTTCCAGTTTTTACACTGCCGTACATTCTAAGACATTTGAAGTCAATCATTTGCCAGCGTTGTTATCATGGGAATAATAATTCTATTTCAGTTGACTTAGATGATAACCAGTGGATTAAAGTGCAGCCAGGTGTATCCTATATGAAATATTCTCAATTTGTCAGGAGGTGCACAGTGAGAGCAAGATTCTTTTTTGTTTTGTTTTGTTATGTTATATAAATCCAGTAGTTTGTGAAACAAATATTTGTTGGATATCCTACTTTTTATCTAGTGGGCACATCTTTGGAGCAGACAGATATGGGTCACGCAGAGTCAGGAGATAACAAGTTAACTACATTGTTTACTTGAAATATATGCACAGATAAAGATTTAGTGTGCATTTTCTTCACGTTGTCCTTTAAACATTTCCATATGCAGTTAAAGTTCTTTTCGTGATTAGAGATTTCTTTTTAATTATGAGATCTACCTAGATTTTGGTTTACGCACTCCAATGATAAAACATATAATATGGGTAATTTTTAAAAAGCCCCCTATTAGACAAAGTATTCTAAAAATTACAAAAATAAAAAAGTTTCCCAGAAATTACAAAATTGGCAGATATGTCACAGATACATTGTCACAGGACAGGCCACATATTAAAGCTGAACATGTACCACGTCTCCTCTGGATAGTATCTCAGCAATTACACATCGCTAACCCACAATATATTTACTAATATATTCATATATAATAACATCATTACACATATTTATCTGCAAATTGTGGGTTGGGGATGTGCAGCAGCTGAGGAAATGTGAAGGGAAGACATTATATCCATTCAGCTTTGGGATGTGGTCTGTCATATATATATATTTGTTATAAATGTATTAAATATATAAATAAAGATATTGTTTTTGTTACTGCTTCTCCTTTTTCCTTCTATTGGTCATTTCTCACTTGATCTGTGACTAAAATCAACATTTAGTGGCTGTTCCCCAGCCAATCATTCTAGCGATCAGTTCTTTGTTTTTGGATCCATGGTTGGACTTCCGAATCACACACTGTTCGTCCATTGTCCGTTTTATTTGTTTTTTGATTCATCCATATGGCTATTCCGAGAAACAGAATTCAGATAACCAGCCGATTGTCCAAAATGTGGAATTGAGTCCCTTCAAATGGCTTGCTATGCTGATTTTGGCAGCCAACAGGATGTGGCATATAACATTTTTGTGCGATGAGGTTAGGATTTCTGGGGATATATGTAGGAAGAAGCGTTCCGGTCGGAAGGGCATTGTCACTGAGGTTATTTTAAAGATAGACTCCTTTACTTGATGCCAGAACTTTGTCAGCTTGGGGCAGTCCAAAAAATGTGTTTTAATGTGCCCTCCCGACCGCCACATCTCCAACATAATGAAGAGGTTGTTTGGTAAATCTCGGCCAATTTGACCAGGACCAGATATCTTTTCATAAGTATTCTGCAGTTCGATTCCCAATGGCAAAGGATGTTGGATGAGGAATGTGTTGTTTGGAGTGTTTGTAGCCATGAGGGGAGGGGAGTTGTCGTATTGAAATCTTTTTCCACAACAGCATATAGGGATGTTTGTCAGTGCTGTCAGCATTGCTAAGTGCATTGTAGCACAGAGAGAATGATTTGAGTGTTGGTTATTTATGTAGCTTTGGCCATAGGTTGTCAGTTGTGTTTCCCCACAGTGTTGTATTTTTGCAGAGTTTATGATGTGTTTGAGTCAAATGTATGTAAAGATTCCCCTAAAGGAGAGTGAAAATTCTGTCTGTAAATGTGGGAAGTGCTCAAGGTCATTTACTGTAAATAAGGCCGATAACCCTCTATCGATCCAAGGCCCTAATGGAATATCCTTGGATAGAGTGTGAAGCGTTGTCAGGGGAGCAAAAGAAAGAAAGTTCTCTGGACCTATAAAATTTCGAGCCCATCTTTTCCAGCTTGAAAGTAAGAACACCTGGGGAGTTTGGTTATTGTGTTATGGCCCGCCTGCGAGAAGGTCCACAGTTTCTGATCGATCGTGTCCGGGTCAATGCAGGCATTTTCTAGGGGGAGCCATATCGGAGGTTTGGTGCAGGACAGAACCTCCAATCCCTGCACTAGTACTGAGGCTTTATAATATGCTTTAATGTTAGGGATGCCCAAGCCTCCCTTGTTTGTGGGAAGCCATGATAATCTCCTAGCTATCCTCAGTGTTTTTTTCTTCCATATGTATGCATTAAAAATAGATTGGAATTTCTCGAGAAGACTGTCTGGTAAGGCATTGGGGATAGTTCGGAGCAGATATAGTAGATGGGGTAATGACATCGTTTTGACAGTATGGGTGCATCACAGCCACGATACCTTTAAGTCTTGCCACTTATCTAATTGTACCTGCAGTTTATAGGAAAGTGTCATATGGTTCTCCTGAATGAGTTTTGAACTTGTTTTTCTCAGATTTATGACCAAGTATTTTACTTGATTTTCTCCAGTCGAAGGGTTGTAGTGTTTGCAATGCTTGTGTAATGTTTGTAGGAAGGCAAGATGGGAGCTTCTGAGTTTTCTTGAGCTTTTTATTGTAGTAGGATATAGTCCTATGATGGTTTAGCAGTTCCATCAATGCCGGGGAATATTTTTCTGGTTGGGTGAGGAATAGCAGAACATCTTCTGCGAATAATGCTAACTTTTGTGAGCCCACTGGGGTGGTGAGGCCTACGATCTCAGTATAAGTTTTGATGTGACCCACAAGAGTCTCCAAACATAAAATGAAAATGAGTGGGGAGAGTGGGCAACCCTGCCGGGTGACATTGCTAATAAAAAAAGTGTTGGATAAAAAAATCTGAATTAAAGACCTTGGCCAAAGGGGATTTGTATTAATCCAGTATTCCGTTTAAAAAGGAGGTTGAGAATCCCATTTTGAGAAGGGTGGCTTGCATGTAGTCCCAGCTCAGGTGATCGAACGCCTTCTCAGCTCAGAGTGTCAGAACTGTCCCCCACTGTTTACCGGATATTGCCGAATTTATTAAATTTAGGAAGTGTCTGGTGTTATCACCAGCCTGCCTCCCAGGGACAAAGCTGACTTGTTCTGCAGATACCAGATCTGTCAGAAGGGGTTTAATCCTAGATGCCAAACGTTTTGCATACATTTTGATGTCCGCATTCAAAAGTTTACCTGGCTTAGGTAATGTTATCACGTGTGCCTCCAACATTTCTCTAAGCATTGATTCTGAGGGCTTAATGACATTAAAATGTTTAGTGAGGAAGGGGGTTAGAATCTGTTCAAGTTTAATGTAATAGTAATTAGAGAATCCATCAGATCCTGGAGCTTTTTTTTTGGTAGGGAGAGTATGGCTTGGTGGACTTCGTTGTTTGTGAAGGGGCTATCAAGTATGTCACTTTGTTGTTGTGTTATATACGTGGTAGGACTATGTTTTCAAGAAAGTTTCAAATATAATCAGGGGATGGCAAGGGCACTGAAGGGTCATCTTTCTTTGCCAATTCGTTAACAATATCAGAGGGGGTAATGTAGTTTGATGTTATGAGATGAGTAAATAAAAGGAATCTTAGACTAAAGACCTTTTGTTTTGAGCTTATCAGCCAAAAGTTTATGGGCTTTGTTGCCTTGTGCATAATATCTCAGTCTAAGGACTCATCCTCCTTTCCGTAACCTGAAGAGAGAGAGAATGTAGTTCACTTTGTATGTTACCCATGCGTTCAGCTAGTTTCCTAGATTGGTTTACTTTGTTTTGTTTTTCCAGGTCTATAAATTCTCGCATCAGGCTTGTTTCCTCATCATTAGTTTTCCTCATTTTACTTGAGACAATTTGGATTAGCATGCCCCCTAAGAACTTCTTTATGGGCTGCAAAGGTACGGTGTTTGATGAGTTTTCCTTAAAATAGTCAGAGGCAGCTTTGGTGATAACTGACAGGGCGGAGGACTCATCCAGTAAATCTTCATTCAACCTCCATTTCCCTCTCCCTCTAGCTGGGTATAGAGAGGGAAAAGTGACTGTGACTGGAGCATGGTCTGACCATGTTCGTAATCCTATAACAACATCCCCTATATTTGTGAGTGTTTTGTTCCACCACGCATAGGTCTGTGCACAAGTAAGTCATGTGAACTGAGGAGAAGTATGTGTCTTTCTCTGAAGGGTACTTATTGTGCCATGAGTCATACAAATTGTGCTCAAATAATAATTTGGATAGAAGTGTGCTGCTCGGGCTAGAGATGGATATAGGGCATTTGTTGTGTTCCCGTCTGATATCCAATTTGGGGTCTAAGTTGCAATTAAAGTCCCCACAAATTATCGTGTGGCCCTGTTTCATGGAAGCAATCTTTTTTAGTTCTTTACAAAGTAAATGTAAAACTGTATCAGTTGCTGAATGATTATTGAGTCATATAATGAGCAATATTATGAGCAACATAACCACTGCAGCTCATTGAAGTGCTTATGTTGCTGTAAGTCTTGTGTGCCATCCCCCAATCTTCTCTTGAACCATTTTTTTGAGCAGAACTCTCCTGGCATCCAACATTCAGAACTTTGTCAGCCACTCGGGTAGTGTGGAAGTTCTATTCTGCATTGTCCATCTAAAGCAGTGCAACCTTGATTGGCCATGATTACTACAAGGTGTTATATCTGAAATTGGTTATAGTGTTTAGAATTTCCATGTAAGCTTGTGTTATTTATTAACCACAGCTTTAAAATCATCAAAGTATTGGACCAGAAGAGGAACATGTCAGCTTTCACCAGGTTTCAAGTATGTCCTGGAGTCTAGATGGTTATTATCACCAATTTACTTTATAGCACTCATTTTATAAGCTTTGGAAGGATGAGAACTTGAATTTACCTTGCCATTAATCAAACCTGTTCCTGCTGCTGACTTTCTCAATCAGTAAGCTATCTTTGCAGAAATATATACTGAAACAGCAAATAAAAAGTGCATAATGAGGCACGCGAATACCATGACACGTGTTACTGATTAGGATGAGAGGACTTGTAAGACTTCAAAGTTGCAGCTCAGAGAACCTGTTTCCGTTTGTGAGTCAGAGATGGTGCAGCTCTTGTGGCTGATGAAAGCTTTATATATAGAATGTTAATGTTTCCTTTTTTAAAAAAAAAAAAAAATCCACAAGCTGGTGATGTAATGCTCGTAGACACTCCATTCTTGATAACATTAAAGAAAGCGGGAATTGAGTGAATAATAACTAATTAACACTTGCCATATAGCATAACCTTGTGATTGTTTTCACAAGTATGATTTTTTTATAAAACAAAAAGAAAAATATATATAAATACACACACCCATACATACATACGTACACTGCTCAAAAAAATAACGGGAACACAAAAATAACACATCCTAGATCTGAATGAATTAAATATTCTTCTGAAATACTTTGTTCTTTACATAGTTTAATGTGCTGACAACAAAATTCCACAAACATTAAAAAATGGAAATCAAATGTTTCAACCCATGGACGTCTTGATTAGGAGTCACACTCAAAATTAAAGTGGAAAAACACACTACAGGCTGATCCAACTTTGATGTAATGTCCTTAAAACAAGTCAAAATGAGGTTCTGTAGTGTGTGTGGCCTCCACATGCCTGTATGACCTCCCTACAATGCCTGTGCATGATCCTGATGAGGTGGCGGATGGTCTCCTGAGGGATCTCCTCCCAGACCTGGAATAAAGCATCTGCCAACTCCTGGACAGTCTGTGGTGCAATGTGACATTGGTGGATGGAGCGAGACATGATGTCCCAGATGTGCTCAATTGGATTCAGGTCTGGGGAATGGGCGGACCAGTTCATAGCATTAATGCCTTTGTCTTGCAGGAACTGCTGACACACTCCAGCCACATGAGGTCTTGCATTGTCTTGCATTAGGAGGAACCCAGGGCCAACCGCACCAGCATATTGTCTCACAAGGGGTCTGAAGATCTCATCTCGGTACCTAATGGCAGTCAGGCTACCTCTGGCAAGCACATGGAGGGCTGTGCGGCCCCCCAAAGAAATGCCATCCCACACCAATACTGACCCTCTGCCAAACCGGTCATGCTGGAGGATGTTGCAGGCAGCAGAACATTCTCCACGGGGTCTCCAGACTCTGTCACGTCTGTCAGATGTGCTCAGTGTGAACCTGCTTTCATCTGTGAAGAGCACAGGGCTCCAGTGGCGAATTTGCCAATCTTGATGTTGCCAAAAATGTCAAACGTCCTGCACGGTGTTGGGCTGTAAGCACAACCCCCACCTGGAGTCTGTTTCTGATCGTTTGAGCAGACACATGCACATTTGTGGCCTGCTGGAGGTCATTTTGCAGGGCTCTGGCAGTGCTCCTCCTGTTCCTCCTTGCACAAATGCGGAGGTAGCGGTCCTGCTGCTGGGTTGTCACCCTCCTCCGGCCTCCTCCACGTCTCCTGATGTACTGGCCTGTCTCCTGGTAGCGCCTCCATGCTCTGGACACTACGCTGACAGACACAGCAAACCTTAGCTCCACAGCTCGCATTGATGTGCCATCCTGGATGAGCTGCATTACCTGAGCCACTTGTGTGGGTTGTAGACTCCGTCTCATGCTACCACTAGAGTGAAAGCACCGCCAGCATTCAAAAGTGACCAAAACATCAGCCAGGAAGCATAGGAACTGAGAAGTGGTCTGTGGTCACCACCTGCAGAACCACTCCTTTATTGGGGGGTGTCTTGCTAATTGCCTATAATTTCCACCTGTTGTCTATCCCATTTGCACAACAGCATGTGAAATTGATTGTCACTCAGTGTTGCTTCCTAAGTGGACAGTTTGATTTCACAGAAGTGTGATTGACTTGGAGTTACATTGTGTTGTTTGAGTGTTCCCTTTATTTTTTTGAGCAGTGTATATACAAACACACTTTTATTTAAAGGTTTACTTTTTTTTGTCTTGAACAGATTATTATTCATGATTTTATACATAATGCTCTATTTTAGAATGCTAAGAAAGTTATAGAATTAAATAAACGTCACTTTTTACACATTCCTATTTAATAGCACATTTAAAGGAACACTACAATGTAAGAAAAACAAAAATTAGGAATATATAGACAAGATGCATTCACAAGCCAGATGCTTATTCAATCCATCATGCTATTTTTATATATCCATTGAGTACTGTTTTTTTACAGGCTATATATTATGAGTCCCAAAGAAAGTAAATATAGATCAGCAGATTTATCGACCAACACAAATACAGGAGTTTTAGTGATCAATGGAACCTTAAACTCTTCGATTAACACATGGATAAAATGCATTATTGATGCAGTAAAGCATATATATTCATTGCTGTTTCCTCTGAATAACAGAAACATTTTGAAATACTCTGGGCTCAAACCAGTGGATATGGTACATCATAGACGAAATGGAGAAATTAAAAACAAACATTCTTACAGGACACTGGACACTCATGTCAAACGTGAACACTGGCTACCTTCTATGTATCATCTGTCATATGTCATAGCTATAAAATATTTATAATTTGTCTTTATATATTTTATACATGAAAAGTTTATATTAGACTTTTTTTCACAGAATGGCAACTTATATTTTAGTGTTAAATGTTTTCCCAATTCCCTTGTAGAATCCATTGATAAATTCAGAGTGGGTACAAACCATTTTAAATCAGGAAAAATAAAGGTTAAATAATTTTTTCTTCTACATATTATACTCAAAATGTGAATATGTTTATTCATAAAATGTATGTATTTATAAAATATTTTAATAGGAAGGATACATTGAGATTTCTCTTGTTTTTAAAGGACCACTATAGGCACCCATACCACTTCCGCTCACTGAAGTGGTCTGGGTGCTAGGTCCCTCTAGTTTTAACCCTGCAGCTGAAAACATAGCAATTTCAGAGAAAGTGATATGTTTACACTGAGGGTTAATCCAGCCGTTAGTGGATGTCTCACTGACAACTGCTAGAGGCCACTTCCGCGATTCTCACTGTGAAAATCACAGTGAGAAGACGCTGACGTCCATAGGAAAGCATTGAGTAATGCTTTCCTATGGGCGGTTTGAATGTGTGCTCGGCTCTTGCCGCACATGCGCATTCGGTGCTGACATCGGCAGGAAGAGGCGAGATCCACAGTGCCGAGGGAGCCTGGCGCTGGAGAAAGGTAAGTGGCTGAAGGGGTTTTACCCCAAGTTTTTTTTCCTGGCACTATAGTGTTCCTTTAAGTATGTATGTATCTATCTATGTATCACAGCTGTGTAAAATCCCAACCTGCAGTGTGTACTCCCACAGAAAACCTAAGAATGTATTACCAAACCTTGGAATGGTGGGTCTTAACGTCGGTCAGAAAAGAATAGTCAGAGAATAGCCAAAACTATCAGGATGACAGAAATCAGGAGAGCGATACACGAATAGCAGGGTCAGGATACCAGAAGGGAGATAAGTCAGGATACAAGCCGACTCAGGAAATCAGAGAACAGAAGTGTCAATAGCAAAGCTGAGTTAAATAAATAGCACTAGAGGGAACTTTAAGAACCACAATAGGGCACAGAACAAACCAAGAGGTGCCCTTTTATATGGGAACCTCTTTTGCTTTACGGTCACACCCCCGAAACGTTCTTAACCAGTGAATATGATGCAGACCCGCATCATCGACGTAATGAAGTTGATGTGCATGCATCATATCATAAGAAGAGTGTGATTGTAGCGTCTGGTATGGGACATTCCGATCCGCCTGTGAGAGAAGTCGGCGTCGGGTGCCGCACCACGTTGTGGCGCTGAAGAGAGGTAAGAAATCGTGACACTATGTATGTATGTATCCATCAATAGATAGATAGATAGACAAGTAATTCAATGATAATAGCAGTGAGGGCAGCAGCGAGGAAGAGTCAGCCATTTGGGCAGCCTGCATATTTCATCATTAAGCATCATAAAGCATAATTAAGCAAAACGTAATGTTTGTTTAGTGCCCTCTTCCCATGTTCACATGATATAAAGTGGGATAATTTCCACATTCCTAATTATAGCATATATTTGTCTGATCACAGCTCGACATGCACATAGACAGTTTAACAATGGGTGGGACGGTCTTTTTTCTCTTTATGGCACCTGTCTAGCTCATCAAAGTATTATATTACACTGTTAGCAATGACTTGAGCATGACTGCATTTCAACTTGATTTTTTTTTAAATTGGATGTAAAATTAGAAAGCATTGTTGCACCAAATCTCTTTGTTTTTGTAACCCATTAACATGCAAGATTAAAAGAACTGTTATTGTATCTTGACTGGATGCACTGGGGTGTGTGTTAGATAAAGTAATTGTTTGTTGTGTCATTTACAATTGAATAGAATGGTTTGTATGGGCTGATTGTTTGGAATGTGCCGTTCTTAGCGTGAAATGTTGCAACATTCAATTTAGTCTCTAACCTGTGGCATTCATTTTGAATAAAAAATAAATTAACAATTCTTGCCAATATGTTTCCTTGGCTGTATAATTTATCTAGGAAACCGTTTCGTGTTAGATTCCTATTGCCGAGTATTACAGAGGATCTACCAGGCTCTGCAGGGAATGGCTTAATTATTGGAGCAATATTAAATGAAGTTTTTAACAAGTCTTTATATTATTTATGGTTTCATTCCTGAGTCTCCAGGTTTATACAGCCAGTGTCTCCTGGGCTGCACCCAGCATTTTGTAAAGCAAGATACAGAGAACTAGGTGAAGGGTAAGGTAAGTCTGGTCATAAGGGAAGCAGAACATTAAAATAGATAATGAAAGTTCCGCAGAAGATAACCCTAAACAGTGAAGCACAAATGCAAAAATGGAAAGATAACTTATTTAAACTTGCATCATACATAGCAGTTAAAACCGTATTACTATCTCAAGGTGGGGGCAACTACAACCCAAAGCAGACATGTTTGAAGCACTCTGTGCAAGCTGTGGAAATTTACCCCAAAGTTAGCTTAGCTAGATAGGAGCAGGATAAGGGACATATTGAACGCTTATGAGACTATCCATTATGCCCTTTTAGTGGGTAGGACAAAACTACATATCCGGAAGACTCCATTTCGGCAGAAGTACGTCACGTGAAGTGGCGCGATGCAGAAATCTGGAAGATGAGAACATGTCACAGAAAGTGACGCGACGCATGGAGAAGCCTCGATATGGAAGATGGAGGCAGTCCACAACTACACCATATTTGGAGGGGTGGATATAGGCTCGGAAACCGGCTCGGAAATCCGGTTCAGACCATATTTGGGTATGGAAGGGCTTTGTTCTGATTGTCTGCAAGTGGGTGGCTAATTGTTTAATTGCCAAATAGGCTATATAAAGAAATGTATACTAAACAGCCATATATCTGCACCTGAGGAAGATGCAACTGGGGTCGAAACATGTAGTGCTTGTGAGAAGAGACTGTGTGGCACTCCAGTAACTTTCCATGTAAGGATTTTTATTATAGCTTTAATAAATGTTATTGATTTTATTATAACTGGAGTTGCTTTTCTTTATATCATTTCCCTCTGAGGATCAAGATCAACCGTATCTGGATTGAAATTCATCCATTACACTCTTAAGCTGATATACGTGAGCCAGTTATCCCAACAGGCTCAATAAAATGTGAGTGTAAATTCATGAGGATACTCATTATTTGTATCACTGTGTTGCAGTATGAGTTTTTCTCTTTTTTCTTCCTTTTATGTATGAGCACTAGTGATGTCCCGAACGGTTCGCCGAACGGTTTGCGAACCGTTCGCCACGAACCGTTCGCCACGGACTCATCATTGAGTAAACTTTGACCCTGTACCTCACAGTCAGCAGACACATTCCAGCCAATCAGCAGGAGACCCTCCCTCCCAGACCCTCCCACCTCCTGGACAGCATCCATTTTGAAGCTGCATTCTTAGTGAGCTGTCCAGGAGGTGGGAGGATCTGGGAGGGAGGGTCTGCTGCTGATTGGCTGGAATGTGTCTGCTGACTGTGAGGTACAGGGTCAAAGTTTACTCAATAATGAGTCCGCGGCGAACTGTTCAGCGAACTGTTCGGGACATCACTAATGAGCACATTGCAAAAATCCCCCTAGGGAATATCTATTTATTTTTTATTCTCCACCACTTAATTAGGATATATCACCAGTGTGGGTGTAATAGATTTTATACACACATATCCCATTACTCTGCAATGATCACTTTATCTTGTGTTTTGTTGTAAGTTGGATTTTAGCCTTTAACATGCTGGAGATTATATCATCTCCTTTGTAGCTTTTTTGCAAGCAGTGCCCTGTCTTTCAAGTATGTAGTTTTTAACTGAGACAATACTGGACTATCATGTCTCCTATTTATTCTTTTATATAATATACACAGTGTGTGTGTATTTTTTAAGGAGAGTGTGTAGACTACTTACATGACAATAAGAGTATTTTGAATTAGAAATTACAGCACTGGCATGGATTATAATATGAGTACAAACTAGAATAGAAGGAACAGCACTCAATGCATGGGCTGTGGTAGGGTGCTCTTGGACTGAGGGGCTAGCACCATCCCACAGGGTAAATCCACAAGTAACTTTGTTCACATAGACTTCCTACACTGAGTTACAGAGTGCTTGGACCTTACTTCTCTCTTGTGGATTATAATATAAGACATAATAAATGTTTAGGAAAAGAACTGTAGATGAATAAAGCTTTTTTCATATAAAATTAAGCAATTAGGAGAACCAAAGAGGTACTTGATTAAATATATCTTTGAAAGTGCTAGAAAAATTTTGAGTAAATTGAGATGATTGAAAATGGAACACATACGCAACTGTTAGTAAACCTGGAATAAGAAGGACATTTTTTTTTTGTTTGAATTTTATTCTAATTTAGTTAACTGGTTAAAGCAGTGCAAGTAAAAGACACAGAACTGTAGTGGATAAATAAATTGAGGTTCTAAAACAATAAAAATAACAATAGAAACAATAAATATAACAAAGTTGTATATAATCAAATAACTTAATTTTGGCAAAGAGTGAAAGCAATTGAAAATGAAGAATGAAATGATGTGTTAACTTTCTCTCTATGGCTATGCACTATGTCAAGTTGGGTTAATGTATTTTCCTTGAGCTAGAAATTTAAAGAGCTCTTATGTCAATTTCTGTTAGAAATATATAAAACTCACCTTTGAACAAATGTATTTTGAGATTTTGACAGGTCATTATAAAGGTCATTTGATGGCCACCCAGAAGGCTTTCAGAGGATTAGATTTGACTTTTAGGTGTTAGTAAGATAGACAACTACGTGTGTTACATCCACAACAGATACTTGAAAAATAAAATATATTCTAAATGAATTGCTAGGAATAGATAAGTAGACATGACCCTAAAAATAACCATGGTTATTATGAGTAAGTATTTATCTGCATGATAACAAAACTGAAAGACATGGATAAAAGTTACTTTTATTAGAAATAACTATTATTAAGATGTAAATATTGCTATAAGAATAATCTATAGGAATGCCAATTTAGTAAAATATATTTTTTAATTATTAAGAATAGCCAACGATAGAAAATAAAGTGTCTATGGAATGTTATTTAATGCTAACAGTGAAATTGTAGGAATAATATGACCCATTAAAACTTTATGTACTCTTTGAAAGCAGGGGTGAGCTTGTATTTCTAGCAAACTTGCAGGTATTGCATCAGTGACTACTGCCTCCAATTAGAACTATGTGCCTGTCTATAGGCTCACAATCAGAACTAGAGTATAAATGAGGATAAGTGAGGCTTTATGGATTGGATTTTATTCTCAAAAATCATGAAGATAAAAATGTTTATACTGGATTTATGCAGTGAACTGGTTAACAGTGACTTATGTAGATAAATAATAATTTGGAAACTTTTTCTTACAGTATAGAATCAGTTGGAAAGTTTATTAGATCAAGACTTTGGTTAGTCCATACCGCAATTAGTTTCACCATATAGCTGATATTACTGGACAAGGTATGTGTTCTACCACTGGGTAATTTTTATTTATTTCCATGCGAATGAGAGATTTAGAATTTTGTAATAAGCAGAGTTGTCGAAACTGGAATGACTTCTGTTTTATCTCTTAAACACACAATTCTTCTGTACAGCATATTGAATGTTTTTTTTCTTCAAATAATACCTATTAATAATGTAATGTTACATCCAATTTTTTTTTTTCTATTCTTTTATTTTTATAAAGCTTGATTCATAGACAAAGATATTTATACATATTTTTTGGCACCTTCATTTGTTCAGAAAGAAAATGAGACAGATTTAATAGTTGTCTTATGAAAGCCTGCTATATAATTAGTCTTTTCAGTCTATGAGCAGGGACAGGACATCACAGTCGTGATCCTAACACAGTTTAGATTCTACACATCAATGATTCAATGCTTTCTTTGCTTAGAGGCTTGGCAGACCTACCCATCGTGTTTTCTGATAAACAGTAACCCCCTCAGTCACTTATCAAAGGGAGGAACAAGTTCCTTCAATACATAATGATATTTTTTTATTACATTTTATTTTTACAGTTTTTCTTTATTTATGCTCACCTCCGTCTTAGCAGGAGCCTTCTGTGCAAAAATAGGATTCACACGTCTCAGACAGTTCATTATGGCTTATTCAATAGGAAGATTGAAGGGAAACCTAACAGTGTTTCTTAATTTAAGAACAAGCAGAAGCATGCAGAAATTAAGGTTCATTGTTTCTTTTCTTTACTCGCTGTGTGATAAAATAAGTATTGCCATTAATTTGTTTCAGAGAATCATTTTTCATATGGTGCACTTAAAAATGTTACTTGAAATGAGCTAATGTAGGTGCAAAAGCTGTATTGAGTGAGACACTTATGGTTTTATTCTAAACTGCTTTATAATACAGTAAATTACTCCAGTTATACAGTAAGTGGGAACTATAGCGGAAACATGCTATTTGTGCTGTTGGTTAGACCAATAAGGAATCAATCGCATAGCTGTCCTGTCATGTGTTCAAATGAGACGGAATATATGTTTTTAATTTGCCGTATAAACAGTATAGTGTTCACCAAGTAAAATGTAATATTGAGAGATGATAAATATTCTGGAGGTTTGCTGGAGCCGACACTTCACCTGAAAATACTTTTTATTCAACATTGTAGTATAAACACTGTCTTTATATATGCCGACAATGCAATAATCCTCACAAACAAAGCAAACATATTGCAGTATAAGCTGTATTGCATAAAGAAGGCTGAGAGATGGGTTACTGAAAATAACTGTTTTAAAATCATATCTTAATGGTATTTGATAGAAAGCATACATTTCTAAACATAAACCCTCTCCACTAAAATATATAAACGATAACCTTGCTCAGTTAGCCCCCTATCATTTCAATGTAATAACTTTTAAATATAATCCAAACATTATTTTAAAATAAATGCTTTGTTCATGCACAAATCACTTTTAACCACATTACAGCAACATTATTAAACAATAATATATTTTTCTATATAATATCACGTTGACATTTAGTTAAAACATTCTAAAAATAAGCACACACATAACACATAAAGGCCACGTTTATATCAAGCATGTGTAATTATACAGACTTTGTAAGAGGCTCTTACAGCCTAAAATGTGGTAATAAAGTTTTACTTACAATGGTTGCTATAGAGTACACCTTGTACTTAGCACTCATCTATGTCAGATGTTTTATATATTCAGTGTTGCAGAATTGATACAATTGTTTTCTACCTACATTTTGGGGTTAGGGAGATGACCATTTTTAACCCTACACCTCGAGTACTAAATGTGGAACTCCACATTAATCACATATGATCCTTTTACAGTTAAAAAATAAATAAAAAATAAATGAGAAATAAAAATGGTGAAACATTACAGAATTTTTATTTTTATTCATATCCAAGCAGCAAACTCTAGACAAAATGGCTGGCCAGGTACAGGTCAAGAGCATAAGCTGCAATAACTGCTGTGGGCTGGTCTTCTCTATTGTGGATTCCTTCTCGCAAGTGCTGGGATGAAGTGACCTGAGAAAAGGGACACTATAGTCACCAGAACAAATACATGTTATTGAATTTGTTCTGGTGGCTATAATCATTCCCTTCAGGCTTTTTGCAGTAAATGCTGTCTTTTCAAGGAAAATGCAGTGTTTACATTAAAGCCTAGTGATAACTCCACTGGACACTCCTCAGATGGCTGCTAGAGGTGCTTTCAGGGGCAGTGCTGCACAGTGTGACTGACATTCAGTATCTCCTCCCTCTGAATGGAGACACTGAACTTTCCTCATAGAGATGCATTGAATCAATGTATCTGTCTTAGGAGATGCTGATGGCATGTGCTGGCTTTGCCCTTGATCTGCCTTCTTGACGAGCTTAGCCAATCCAATGTGAAAGCATTGTGATTGGCTCAGAACCCAGCTTCTGATGATTTCAGCCAAGCAGAGGCCTGGGGTCTTCAATAAAGGTAAGATTAGACTAGATGGTGTTTTTAACACTCTAGGATCAGGAATACTTGTTTGTGTTCCTGACCCTATAGGGTTCATTTACGTGCTGCAGTGTGTAAATTGAGGATTGCCCCTTGCTACTCAGTTTGCACTAAGGACTCCTGATAGGCCTGAAACTGTTTTGCTTTGGTAGCCTTGAGTGTCATGCAAAAGCACCTCAATTGCCATGCATGACACACAGTGTTATAGGTTGCTGACCCCTGGTCTAGACTTACAATTGATTGACAGGTAAGTATAAAAAACTTTTTCTACTTAAAACCTATACATGTCTTGGCATTTCTGCTTTTTAATGTAATACTAAATTGTGTGTGCCAAGACTCTCTGTAAGTCAAGAATGTTCTAGAATAGAAATTGTTGAATTATTTTATATTTTTATCTCTCAGGCTAACTTGTTTGCTAAGGAATTTACCAATTCTACCACCAAACCAAAAGTTCTGATGCTAGAGTGTGGACATATTGTTTGTTGTTTTAGAATAAATTTCTATATTTCAATATCAGCCAAAAGTTAAGACTTGCCAATAGTCTAAATTCTAAAAATATGTACATTTATTTTTGGAGTTTTTTAAAAGAAATGTGCTATATTATGGCTAAGTTATTTCTTGTTTCAAAAACATTACGTAACGTTTTTTAAAGTGTCATCGTTTTACAAAAACAACCATTTCCATTTCACATATGAGAATAAAAATGCTCTTTATTTTGTGTAAAGTTTGTATAAAGATTTGTAATAAACATTGGATTCGATTCCCAAATCCATTCAACCAATTATTTCTGTGTCTTCTGAGTTGTAATGTGCCACTGTGGATCCAATTTTGGTTTTGTTGTTCTGTGTTTTAGCTTATAATAAAAGGTTTACATCTGCGTCCGATCAAATAAAAACAGATTCTATTTATTTCTCTGTATAAATTCAGCTTAGTTATTCTGTACTTACTTGGAGAACAGAATAAATAATGGAACTGTGGCATCTATTTCTCAGACAGATTGCATTAACATTTTGACTTCTCTCATTTATCCCTTGGAGATAGGGTCTGGGGAGCAATTGGAGATAATGCCATATAAATAATGGTACCTGTCATGAAATTACATTGTAACTCAATTGTTTCTGTCTTTGCATCCTGGTACATAAACCTGAAGACTGATTGCTCCGTGGAGAGGGGATAATCCCTTTTATTTCGCTGTTTAGAACGGTTTCATTTTTATATTTCCCATGTGAGTTGAAAACATGTCTGTCTGTCTATCTGTCTGTGTCTCTGTAAAACATGAGCTAATAGCCAACTTGTAACATTTTGACTAAAATAGCTGAGCAAGCAGCGATCTCCAGTTTAACCGAGATGGGAATTCATTGTTCGAATACATTTTCTCAGTTTTACACTGTGTGATATGTAGAGTAGACCTGTTTTCATTTGTTTCTTCTGCTGTCAGTGAGAAAACACAGGTTTAAAGCACACATAGCTGTAACAAAAGTGTTGTGTGCATGTTACTACATTACTTACTGCAGCAAAATATTAATACAGATGTTTCTGGCCATACATGTTGGACAGCACTAAATTACTTCTCCACCCATAAGGTCTTATGCAACTGACACTGACACTCCCTAGCCATCCCTCTGTACAGCATACGTCTTAGTAATCCTATCTTCAATTAAACATTATGGCTCTATAGCGGCTGCACACATGTGGAAAATGGTACATCCTGGAAAAGCTTCCCAGACCTGCAAACCCAGTATTAAGTACTGCAACGAGCCACCTTCTCTTACCTTTAACTCAAATCATATTTGCAGACCACGACACAGATAATATCCCCCCCCCCACCCACGATAAGCAAATTTGAATTCCTATGCTTTGCCCCAAACAATCAAAAGAAGATAGTATCCACTATATACCAGGCACTCCTCACACCACATTCTATTCCGGAAGACACCTTACATAGTTACATAGTTACACAGCTGAAAAGATACTTGCGTCCACCAAGTTCAGCCTTCCTCACATATGTTTTTGCTGTTGATCCAAAAGAAGGCAAAAAACCTAGTCTGAAGCACTTCCAATTTTGCCACAAACTAGGAAAAAAATCCTTCTTGACCCCAAAATAGCAGTCAGATGTCTCCTTGGATCAAGCAGCTATTACCCCACTAATTAGAAATTATATCCCTGTATGTAATGTTTTTGTAAGTATTTATCCAATTGCAGTTTAAATATCTGTATGGACTCTGATAAACCACCTCTTCAGGCAGAGAATTCCATATCCTTATTGCTCTTACTGTAAAAAAACATTTTCTTTGCCTTAGATGAAATCTCCTTTCTTCCAGCCTAAATGTGTGACCTTGTGTCCTATGTACAGCCCTGTTTATGAATAGATTTCCAGGTAAAGGTTTGTACTGGCCCCTAATATATTTGTATAAAGTTATCATATCCCCTCTCAGGTGCCATTTCCAAACTAAACAGATTTAATATTTTTAACCTTTCTTCATTACTAAAATGCTCCATTCCTTTTATCAATTTTGTAGCTCGTCTCTGGACTTTTTCTAGTGCCATGATATCTTTCTTTAGAACAGGCGCCCAAAATTGCACAGCATATTCAAGATGTGGTCTTACCAGCGATTTATAAAGAGACAAAATTATATTTTCATCCTGAGAATTTATGCCCCTATTTATACATGACAAAACCTTACTGGCCTTAGCAACTGCAGATTGACATTGCATATTGCTGCCTAATTTGTTGTCTATAACAAATGTGGTTATCCCTAATTCACTACCATTTAGTGTGTAAGTTGCTTGTGCATTCTTAACCTCGAAGTGCATAACTTTTCATTTCTCTAAATTTCATCTGCCATTTTAGTGCCCAGTCCCCCAATCTATCCAAATCCCTCTGCAGCAAGGCAATATCCTGCTCGCATTTTATTACTTTACGAAGTTTTGTGTCATCTGCAAACACTGATACATGGCTTTCAATGCCTATTTCAAGATCATTTATAAATATGTTAAATAGAAGTGGTCCCAAAACAGAACCCCGAAGGACACCACTTACCACTTTTGTCCAGCCTGAAAATTTACCATTAATTACAACTCGTTGTACTCTATCCTTAAGCCAATGTTCTACCCAAGAACAAGAATATTCATCTAGACCAATTTCCTTTAGTTTGAAGACTAACCTATTGTGAGGAACCGTATCAAATGCATTGGCAAAATCCAAGTAGATCACATCCAGTGCAACACCCTGATCTATACTTCTACTTACTTCTTCGTAGAATGCAATTAGGTTAGTTTGACATGACCTATGTTTCATAAAACCATGCTGATTATTGCTAATAACAAAGTTCTTCCCAATGAATTCCTGAATATTATCCCTTCAAATATTTTCCCAGTTACAGACATTAAGCTCACAGGTCTATAATTTCCAGGCAAAGATTTTGAACCCTTTTTAAATATAGGAACAACATCTGCTTTCCTCCAATCCTCCGGTACAATACCTGAAACAGAAGAATCTTGAAAAATGAAATACAGAGGTTCACTTATTTCCCCACTTAGCTTCTTAAGTACTCGTGGGTGAATACCGTCAGGGCCCGGAACTTTATTTACATTAATTTTCTTCAATAGCTGTAGCACCTCGTCTCGAGTTATCCAATCACAAGTTATTTGCAAGTTTTTTGCAGCAATAATTTGCATATCTCTTGCCATAGGATCCTCATTAATATATACTGAAGAAAAATAGTTATTTAAAATTTCTGTTTTTTCCTGGTCTTCATTAACTAATAAACCCAACTCTGTTTCCAGTGTACCTACACTTTCATTTTTGTTTTTTTTAGAATTGATGTACTTGAAAAACTTTTTTGGGGTTGGTTTTGCATTCTTTAGATATCAATTTTTCATTTTCTAATTTTGCCACTTTAATTGCTTTTTTGCAAGTGTTATTGGCTTCCTTATATCTTAAATAGGATGCCTCTGATTTGTCTGCCATTTTCCTTTTTTTAATCTCTTGTCTTACTTCTCTACTAAGCCACATTTGTTTCTTTTATATTTATTACCCAATGGTACATACTGAGAAATGTACCTTTCTAATATTTGTTTGAATAGTTTCCATTTATCCTCAGTGTTTTTATTACTAAGGAGTTTATGCCAGTCGATATGTTGTAGAGCTGCCCTAATCTTATTGAAATTGGCTTTTTTAAAATTATATGTTTTAGTATACCCCACTTGCTTTTGCTTTTTTGAGTTTATTTCAAAATTTACCATATTGTGATCATTATTTCCCAAATGCTCCTCTACTTGAATGTTGGTTAAAAGATCAACATTGTTTGTTATAATGAGATCCAGACAAGCATCCTTTCTAGTTGGTTCTTGTACCAGTTGTGACATAAAGGTGTCATTTAACACATTCAAAAACCTGATTCCCCTTGCTGAAGTACTAGTCCCTCTATACCAATTTATGTCTGGGTAATTAAAATCTCCAATAATTAACGTGTTACCTCGATTTGCAGCTTTCTCAATTTGCTCTAACAGCTGTTCTTCCTCAATAATATTTACATTAGGTGGTTTATAACATATCCCAACCAATAATTGATTTCCCTTTGTTTGCCCCAAGCAGATATCTACCCATAAGGCCTCCACATTTTCCTTGTCACACTCCACATGCCTAAGATTTGACTTCAACTCATGGTTGACATATAAACATACCCCACCACCCTTCTTGTTTTTCCTATCCTTCCTAAATAACCTTCATGATAGCATGGCACAAATAACTCAATAAAACCTTCACCAAGGAACAATGGCAAGAGGCTTACATGGCACACAATGGAACCAAGGCATGAATGCCACATCTAAAGCTAATTTGCAAACTACAATACTGATGGTACCTGGTCCCAGCGAGATTGGCACACATCTACCCTAGCATCTCTAATACATGCTGGAGATGTCATGCTGGCAATTGACACCATGCACCATGTTTGGTGGCAATGCCCAAATCTACATGGATTTTGGGAACTAGTTAAGGTAATAACAAATAGGACACTGACCATATACATACCCCTGACCCCAGAGCTATGCCTCCTCTAGCTAACATCTTACTTGCTAGGTGATAGAAAACAACAATTACACCTACATGGGATGAATTGCTACAACAAATATCCACAAACTGGATATATGAACAGATGGCAAACTCACAAATTAGATCTGCAAAGAGCACACAACTGGCCAGAGACAGATGGAAACAAAAATGGGCAACGTAGGAAGTTCCAACACGATGGGTATAGCCCATGTGACAAAAGGCCTTTTGTCACTTGTTTTTCATGTGACAAACTATCCTGTACCCTGTTCCCCTGGCTTATGGAGAAGCATGATTGCCAGCCTCCTTCCCCATGATTATGGCCCTGGGGTATATGGCCCTTTAAAGACACTATTTGGACTTATTGGTGTTTAAAAGACTGTTCTGGCCCTTTAAATGAAACTGGCTGCTTTGTCCCTCCTCAACCTCTCATCAGCCGTGCTAAACTTTAACCCCATGGCAATTTTATTCTGTTCGTGGGATCTGAGCGCTGTTCTGATATATTGAGTGCTCAGATCCAAGCTATCTGAGGATAGGTTGAATGTGGGGGTTCTGTTCAGTGTAATGGGAAGTATGGATTTTTGTGTGTTTTTGCTGCTGTTGTGAATGGAGAAATTTTCTGTACCTGGAGATAATTGGCTTACCACACCAAGTTAAGCTAATTATCTCCAGGATAGAGAAGAAGATAGATCGGCTGCACAGCCTAACTCTGTGGAACTGGTTTGGGGCAGGAAAGCCATGATAACTTCCATCTAACTTTTGAACCACTGGACCAATTCATTTGATTTTGACATATGTTTGTATAATGTGTATGCAGGTTCAGAATATGTAAGTGAATGTGATGTATACTTTTAAAGTTATGAATATTGTGTAAAAGTGTGTATTTTCCTGACTGTGATAATTAAATTAGCCTATTGTGTACAGTAATTATATCACAGGCAGAGGGGAGGATTTTGCTGCAATGAATGGTTGTTTGATTGAATTGTAATGTTTTGATTGGTTGTTCCACAAGACCACGTGGGTGGTAACCTTGTGGGGAAAGTTGCATATAAGTGCCAATAAACCCTCAGACTGCTGAGTACCTGTTTTATGTGTGGGGGGAAAGCTACATTTACACTGGGGATTGCTTTGCTCTGCATATTCCCTTGAAGCTTGTTCCAGCTTTGCTCTCTGCAGGAAGAGAGGTTCGGTCTGCAGTGTTGATGGTGTCAAGTGGAGTCCTTGGGAAGCACTAGGAGCATCCATCAACGGAGGTACTCGGTTGGAGTACTCGGAGCCCCATCACCACACAATACATGTGTATTCCCCCCAGCCTCCACCCACCTCAAGGTAATCTCTCCCAACCATATGTGATTCTCACACTATACGGTGAAAACGTCCTAATCTAACTGTAATGCTTAAGCCACATCTCACAAATTCTGATCCCCTTGCACGATAACCAAACTATACATCCCATAGTACACTGAGAGGGGACATGGAACCAACTGTGCATGATGTACAACAGAAGAATACCTAAATATGTCCAGTGTGACAAATGAATAATCAATAATACAATATGTGTTCTGTATCTTTTTATCGTGTATGGATTTATGTCTACCCCATCCCACTTTTCCCTTCTGTACACCATCACTCCATGAAAAGACAAATAAAAATTGTCAAATTGAAAAAAAAAATACAGATGTTTTGTGGCGAAAGTGACCTCGCCACTGGTTTTTGGAGGGGCCTGTTTACCAGCTTCCTGCCCTGTGACTATGGCCCTGGGATGTATTGCCCTTTAAGGAACTGATTTGGGCATACTGTATTTTATTATGCTGCTGCTGGCCCTTTAAGAACCATCTGGGGACATACTGTGGAGTTACTGGGTGGCCACCATTTCATGTATCAGAGGCACATGGTGAGAACAATGGATGAAGCACATGGTGAGAACAATGGATGGCAGCCATTTTAACTCACAGACACTGTTTTGACTTTTCTACACGGTGCCATCTGGCCGGTATTTGGTGCACAAAGACATTGTTCGGTAGTTTTAAACTACAGAACAGGGGACACATTTAACAATAATTATTTTTCATATAGCCTGTATATGTTCTGAAGAATCTGCATTAAACCGTATCTTCCAAACTACTGAACGGATCTCTGTGAATTTTGGATATGTGGTTAATTTTTTATGGGGTTATTGCATGTTTTGGGGTCCCTGTGATATGTTTTATAATACTGTATTTTTCTGCCTGTGATATTAAGTTAGTCTATTGTGTAGAGATGATTGTATCACATGCAGAGGGGAGGATTTCTGATGTAATTAATGGTAGTGTTAGCTGTGTTGTAATGTGTTGATTGGTTGTTCTTCATGTGAGCGTAAAAGTGGAATAGTGGTTGATGGAAGATACATCAGGCCTGATTTGCTAAACAGCAACCAGAGGATTTTCAGTTAAATGCCCCAGGGAGAGATGTTAAAGTTTGCAATATGCATAGCTGATGCTCTGCAAAACATGGTATGGGTCCCTGGGGCGGAGTATTTGGAGAGCAGGGTGGGCCAATGCTCCAACAGCATTAGTTGCTGTGTAACAGACCACTATTTGGATCTGACTTACGAGTTAATTAATTGGCACTCACCTGTGGCTAGTCAATTAGTAGACAGGCCTTTAAAAGAAGAGGGCAGCCTGCTGCAGAGTGAGGGAGGAAAAGACAGCTAGGAGAGTGAAAGACAATTGTGTTTATTGCAAAGCCATTTCTTTTGTTTGGAAAATTGGTAAGTGGGAAAGCCATCCAATTGCAGATAGTAATTCCTGTCTAGTAAGAGCTCAAGTAAGAGCAAGGGATTTTGTTTGTTTTGTTATTATTTAAAGCACCTGTTTTCTTATTGAATAAAAAGGAAAACCGAGCTGAATGTGTCCTGGACTTTGTATACCCTAGAAGGCTGTGGTTACTGCAAGATCTGTGACAATCCTACCTGTAAAAGAGGTGGTTTGTTACATTCAAAACCCTGTGGGCAGTACTATGTTTGTAGAATGTGAATAAAAGAGGCTGTATGTGCCAGTACAGTCAGATCTTCCATCAACGGAGGGTACTCGGTCGGAGTACGGGGAGCTCCGTTACATGTTTATAATATAAAGTTATAACTCTACAGTCCTGATGTGATTGTTTGGCTTCTGGCCCCCACAGGCATTAAAAAAAAAACATTTACTGACCTATTCTGTACCGCTGAGTCTCTCTTCAGTGCTGCAGCAACCTCTTCCTCCATGCTAATATCAGGATGATATCAGCCTACAGGATGATGGTCCAATTCTATAGAGGGGCATTGAGGACCTAAGGTGCATGTGCAGTACTTGCAGCCACACACCTAAGATTCTGCCATAGAGAGTCATGAAATACATTGATTCTCTATAGCTGACTTTAACAGCACTGTGCATGTGATGTCATGGTATGTTATGGTATGAGATCTGGGAAGTAAGTTTCACAGAATTCATACCCAGAGGGTGTAGGACTGCAGACAATATGAAATTGTCAAAGTGCCTATAGTGTTCCTTTAATAATGGATACTATGAATTAAAAAATTAAAAATTATCATAGTCATTGAGATCATCTGATAAGAGTAGTCTGAAAATCTTCCTTTATTAGAAAGATGGCTTTTGGAGGTTTCTAGCTGCTGTAGATTTATTTTCCAATTTTTTCATTATCCAAAAACACCTACATATATAAACTATCGGTCAAAGTTTTAGAACACCTCTATATTTACAGTTTTTATTGAGATTTAAGGATTTGAAATCCTGTGAGTAATCTGAACTGTTACAGAGTTAAGCAGTAAACTGCTAGAAGTTACAGAAACACGTTTAACTTACCAAAAACTGAATAATTATGTATTTCACGTTATAAACAAGAAATTAATGAGGAATTAAAAAGTGGTTTAATAACTTTAACTGTTCTGCAGAAGTAAATTGGACCTTGAACGTTTGTTCAAAGTTGCAAAAAGAAGGATATAACAATGGTGTCAAATTAAAACAAACCAAGTATAAAATATAATAGTGACTATAAGTGACATGATCAAAAGAACATCTTAATATAAAGAAACATGTAAGCAACAACTTCTAAAGTGACCTATAAAATCTACAGATATCAGCTAGGAACTTAAAAGTTCATACCAACAGTTTTAACAGGTGTCCCTACTTTTGCTGATTACGTACAAACCCTAAATCTATATAAAAAAGTGTTGTAGAAGTGTTGGAACACACTGTTACTGCACTCTCTTAAATTTTAATTGGATAGTGTTCTGCATGAAGTAGTATATTGCTATTATAATGGCAAGAACAATAGAAGTGAACTAAGATGGACAGACCATTATAAGCCTTAACAATGTATATATTTCCTTTAGAGAAATTGCAAAGAATACCTCCATGTGTGCCACACAGCTCTGATGCATCAAGGCATGGACTCCACATGACCTCTGATTGTGTCCTGTGGTATCTGGCACCAAGACATTAGCAGCAAATCCTTTATGTCCAACCAGTTGCGTGGTGGAGCCTCAATAGATCAGATTTGTTGTTCCAGCACATCCCACATATATTCAATCAGATTGAGATCTGGGGAATTTGGAGGTATGTCAGTTTTGTCATGTTCCTCAAACCATTGAATATCATTTGCAGTGTGGCAGGGTCCATTATCATGCTGAGAGAGGCCACTACCATGATGGACTACCATTGCCATGAAGGGATTTGTGTGGTCTGCATCAATCTCTAGGTAGTTGGTACGTGTCAAAGTAACATCCACATGAATGCCAGGCTGCCTCAACTAGCCTGCCTTCTTCCTATAGTGTTGCTATTGCTTACACAGATAAATTCACCTGGCCATCCACCTGATCTAAAAGAAAACATGCTTCATTAGACCAAGCAACCTTCTTCCATTGCTCCATGGTCCAATTCTCCACTAAAGGTGCTAATGATGGTGGACAGTTGCCATCATGAGTACTCTGACCGGTGTGCTGCTACACAACTAGATAAGAAGGAATCTTTAAGATGGGTTCTGATGCCTTTCTACCATGGCCAGCCTTATATTTTCAGTAATTTGAGCTACATTAGCTCTTCTGTGTGATAGGACCAGACAGGCTTTCTTTCACTGCCCACATGCATCAATGAGTCTTGTGCGCCCATGTCCCTGATGCTGGTTCACCGGATGTCTTTCCTTGCACAACTTTTGGTAGTTACCACTCAATACACCCCACAAGACTTGTCATTTTGGAGATGGTCTGAGCAGATCACCTAGCCATCACTATTTGGCCCTTGTCCATTTTCCTCCTTCCAACATATGAAATTCAAAAACTGACTGTCCACTTCATGCCTAATATATCCAACCTCTGACAGGTGTGATTGTAACTAGAGTTGTTCGGGTTCGCCGAGTTCGGCCGAACTTCGTCAAAAGTTCGAATTCGGGCTCGAACTTGACCCAAACTTGACCCGAAACCCGAACCCCATTGAAGTCAATGGGGACCCGAACTTTTGGGCACTAAAATGCCTCTAAAAAAGTCCTGGAAAAGGCTAGAGCGCTGCAGAAGGAAGTAAAATTGGGGAAAGAGTAGGACAAGTGCCCTGCAAACAAATGTGGATAGGGAAATCACTTAAAACAACATAAAATACATAAAAAATAAAAATACAGCTGAGCCATAAAATAGCACTAGATGGAAGCTTTGATTTTAGCGTTGGAAGAACATAAATCAAAATCTAAAGCATGGCTGTCAGGAGGATCACCAGAATTATCCATTTAAGAGAGGGTTGGAGTGCAGGGTATTTTCTTTCATTGTTCAAACTGAGCTCAACTCCTGATGCATGGAGGCCTTCACAAGCCTCTGCTATTGTGTACATAGTTTATACTAAGTGACCCATAGGTTGAGGAGGAGGTGACCGTGGCGGTGTAGGTGGAAGAGGCGGTGGAGGAGGAGGAGGTAGCCAACACTGTTTTTTTTATTTTATTTTTATTGGGGTAGCCCCCAAAATACTGGGACATATCAAAAAAGAAACATTTGCGGCCTGCGGTGCATTTCCTGCAGTCCTCAGGTTTTTAAAACTGTCCGTCTCCACCAGACTGAATGAGAGCATTTCAAAGGCCAGGAATGTTTAAATGCTGGCATTCAGGGCCAGGGATCATGGGTGGGTAGGGGGGTACTTCATCTTTCTCTCCAGTGTTTGGGAGATGGACAGCTGAACGCTTCCATGGGACAGTGTGGAGATGCTGGACAATTGTGTACCTGGCCTATGCTGGTGCAGGAACACACCCTCCGAGCCACTTGTGAATGACTGGCCTGATAACCGTGGAAATGACCCCTCTCCCTCCTCCTCTTCCTCCTGTGCCACATCCTCTTCCATTATTGCCCAAAGCGTTTTTTCAAGGAGACATAGAAGCAGGATAGTAAGGCTGAGAACGGCGTCATCGGCACTGGCCATGTTGGTGGAGTACTCGAAACAGTGCAACATGGCACATAGGTCTCGCATGGAGGCCCACTAATTGGTGGTGAAGGAGTGCTTTTCCGCACAGCGACTGACCCATGCGTGCTGCAGCTGAAACTCCACTATCGCCTGCTGCTGCTCACACAGTATTTCCAGCATGCACACGGTGGAGTTCCACCTTGTGGGCACGTCGCATATGAGGCGGTAAGCAGGAAGGCTGAAGTTACACTGCAGTGCAAACAGGCGAGCAGCAGCAGGGTGAGAACGCAGAAAGTGCTCACAGCCACTACAGTGAAACTGCGAATGGCTCATTAAATCAGTTATGGTTCCTTTGATCGCTCCATCTGTTACTTGGATAACCGTGGTAATTCTAGAGCTAATACATGCCGACGAGCGCTAGGGGATGGCCGCTCCGGTTTTGCATCCTGCTCCCTCTTATGCTGTGCTGGTGCCTCTGTGCGACCACCGCCTCTTCCTCCAAACTGCATACATCACTCGCATGACCTTCATTCCATGTGGGGTCTAGGACCTCATCATCCTCCACATAATCTTCCACTCACTCCTCAACCTTGCCCTCTTTGCCGGTCTGCACACTGCAGAAAGCCACAGCAGTTGGCACCTGTGTTTTTCCAGCATGTAAAGTCTGCAAAGGACATATGGAAATTATTTTAGAATTGTATCCAGGCAACAGTTTTCCCTATAAACAGACCTCTCAGTTTGACTAGTGAGGGTATTGCCCCAGAATTACAATATTGTTTAAGTACCTCTTAGCTATTGATAACTGGTTTAAATATAGCAGCTTGTTATCTGGTAGTTTCTAGTGTAGAAAATATCAATCTGTTTTCTATCACTTAGATATGTGTAACAAGTGTTGTAGGTGTGAAACAATATTACAAGTGACCGATGTAGTAAATTTGAATCAAAGTTCCAGTTGCAAAAAAAAAATTCTCGCCATCTTCTGTGGGTTATTGCATCTTTAAGATGTAGACTTATTGTATCACACTAGCCATGCACAGGTAGATTGTCTGGCACATTGTTTTGGTGTTTGGTTTTTAACTTTGTAGTTGTGTCTTTACACAATATAGAAATGTATATTAATGTTTTCTGTATATGAAGCAATCACAATAACACTTATTTTTTAGACTATCTTGAGAAGTAGTAACTAGCCAGTGTTGCACACATACACCAGATAGTTAACATAGTGAAGGGGTTAATTGCTTTGCATTTTATTAAAAGTTCCAATATTGTTTGTAATCTGGATGACGTATACTTTTTTATACACGGGGTTAACTGTAAACAAACTGAATATGTTGATACATTTTGAGCTCAATATGCTAAATAAAAGTACATGATATGTGGGAATATGTCAAAGAAAATGCACTAAAACATTAAATGAACATTGAATGTGTTAAATCCTCTCCAGCATATAACACAGACAGAGCTGAGATAACATAACAGTGAAGAGGTTAAATTATTATTTCATAAATATAATAGTTTAAAATGTGACTCATATCGCCCATGCAGTTCTCACAGTTGTGACAGTGGCTTGCCAATCAGTGACAATGCAAATCTAAGTGACATTGGTAAATCCCAACATGTGAGGTGTGTTGTTTGTAACAGTGTAGACATTGTTTTATGACAGTGTTTTTTTTTTAACCATGCATTTCATCATTGAGCTCACAAAGAACTTTTATAAAAATATACAAGAAAAACTGAGGTGTCAGATATGAATGCCCACACAAGAAGGGTGTAAGTCAAAAGATGGTAGGCTGGCCTCATTAGGCCCCCCAAGGAGGCAGATGGCTGTGAGATAAGTCAGAGAAGGCTCCTGCTTACCCGGATGCCAGGTTCCTACTCTGCCCAAATGTGTTATGTCAGGAGGGGGAATCAAAGGCAGGCAGGAGGGGAATCAAAGGCAGGCAGCAAGGGAGCGCTGTTGTCTGTTGTCTGAGTTCTTCCAGAACTGTTCCCTCGTACATCCTGTGGTGATACGAGAGCCAGGTTATGATTTCACAATGGCAAGATGACCATGAAGATGACACATGATGCCATCAAACCTAAGGAAAATTATCCCCACTAGACTCCAAGGAAATGATTTACTTCAGCTCCCATAAAGGTAGGGAGGCTGGATGGAATCAAATAAAATTGTTGAGTGTGTGAGAAAGAATGTGTGTGTCAAATCAGTAAGAGTGTGTATAAGTGAACGTGTCCATAAGTGTGTGTGTCAAATCAGTTAACGTGTCTGGCAGTAAATGTGTCTGTGTGCCTGTCAGTTTGTGTCAAATCAGTGAGAGTGTTTTTGGCAGTGAGTGTGCGTGTGTGTCAGTGTCCTCTGTGTGTAATTGCATGTGTGTATCTGTGTCTTCGGTGTGTAATTGTGTGCATGCCTGTCAGTTTCCTCTGTGTATATCAGTTTGTTTTGTGTGTAAATTTGTGTCAGTGTACTCTGTGTGTAAATGTGTGTAACGGTTTCCTCTGGGTGTAAATTTGTGTGTGTCGGTGTCTACTGTGTGTAAATGTGTGTATGTGTGTGTGTGTGTGTTATTCTTTACTACCTTTAATCAAACTTGTTATCCATCTATGGGATTAACTTAAAAATCACTGTCTACGTGTTTTCTTTGGAATTTAAATCAATAGAAATTACTTTCTTGAGGCAGGGGTACATCTTAGTAAAAAGGTTGCTAAACACTGATCTATACCACAAAAACACTCTCGTTGATCAAAATGTATGTGTGTATTCTTCCAGCTACTGAGGAGATGGTTCTGAGCTTATTTGGCACACTGAGGGAATTGTTGGCATGTTAGAACAGCACCCTTCACTGCCCTGTATTGCAAATGTATTTGGTATTTCTGTACTTACTGTTTACATGCATTATGACCACATAAAGGCTTCATTTTAAATAGTGAGGGTATTTCAGGCTTCTTACATATATCTGTACCTATAACCTGGATAATTCACCATTTCTAATATTTATTTTCGTCCGAACAGCTTTGTGCATGTAATATATTACTGTATATAACAAATGTCTGTATCTGATATATTTCTGTATGTGACAGATCAACAATTGAAATTGTATTTTAGTCCTCCGTATATGTATAAGAGCAAAATTGCTCTTTTGTCCTGCTCTTATTACTTCTGCGTCCCATATTTCAAATAACTGTTATGCTATTTTTATTTTTAACGGAAATAATTTAGTAGTGAAAGGGTTAAATGTATTTGCTTCATTATTGCACACCCCTCATTGATCCTTACTTCATTACAGTTAAAAACTAAAAAATCCTTGATTTTATTTATTCTGTTTGTGTAAATCGCACAGAATGTTGGCAGTTAAAGGGTTACTAATATTGGAGAGCTTAACTACTCCAAGAACAATCAGTACACCATCTCATTGAGTGAAAAGCCACTTAAAATCCATCCAGAGAGAGATGGAGGTACATTTTGAAATTGTTCCATTTTTGAAATATCATGCAGTACTAATTCCTGGCCTGCTGAGAGCACAAACAATTAAATTCTAACACAATTACAAGCGGATGAGCCATCTGCTACTTATTAGACGTTAGCTCCTTTCTAGAATGGAAAAACAAAACTTTCCCTTTATTTCAAAATGCCTTTTTTCCCTTCAAATTGTTGTCTATTGTTTATTGCTTATTATTCCAGCTGTAAGTAGTAAATTAGCTATGTAAAATTAAAAGATGCTTTGGTTTAATAGACACTGAGTTAATCTAATTAAAATAATCAGTAACATGTTAACTTTTTAAGTGCTGGAAGATATAAAATGCGTTTTTTTTTCCTTTAGTTATATCGATTTAATGTGAAATTCACAACTTATTCGATTCTATCCAGTTAGGATGACAATATTGAGAAGGATTTAAACAGGTTAGTATTTGACCTTACTACTACTTTCCACATAGGACAAAGTTAAAGGAGCACTATAGGGTCAGGAACACAGACATGTATTCCTGACCCTATAGGGTTAAAACCACCATCAAGCCCCCCTGTCCACCTCATGCCTCCATAAATATAGTAAAATCTTACTTGTATTCAAGTCTGCAGCTGCTTATTTGTCCCTGTTTCCTTTAGACCTGCCCACTGCCTGGCTGACATCAGCAGAATCAGTAGCCTGATCCAATCACAGTGCTTCCCCATAGGATTGGCTGAGACTGACAAAGAGGCAGATCAGGGGCAAAGCCAGCATGATTCAAACACAGCCCTGGCCAATCAGAATCTCCTCCTAGAGATGAATTGAATCAATGTATCTCTATGAGGAAAGTTCAGTGTCTGCATGCAGAGGGAGGAGACACTGAATGTTTGGATGCATTTTAGGCAGCCATGACCCAGGAAGGATCTCTAACAGCCATCTAAGGAGTGGCCAGTGAAGTTATCACTAGGTTGAAGTGTAAACACTGCATTTTCTCTGAAAAGACAGTGTTTACGGCAAAAAGCCTGAAGGTAATGATTCTACTCACCAGAACAAATTGAATAAGCTGTAGCTGTTCTGGTGACTATAGTGTCCCTTTAATATTGGTAACATAAAAGTGTAAAACCAGTATTACCGAGGTGACTGGAGAGTTGGTGGTGTTAGATGCCAGGATGAAGCCTAATTGTTTGCTAAACCAATCCCAACTTGCTTGACAAAAGATGGGAGGACAATGCCTATAGCCACTTGGCAACATTACAATTACAATTAGCTGCAATGGTTACAATGTTTTGAGTGTCCCTTTAGTCACTCTGCCAATAATAAGAAAATAAACTGGAAATACAGAATTGTTCCCAGCATTCTTTTGGTATTTCATTTTAAGGAGATTGACTGAATTAATGTTGGCAGTTGCTGTAGTTTAAACCCCCACACACACACATACACTATTCTCAGATAGATCTTGTCTGGTTACAACTACATGTCTGTTCATCCACCAATTGTAAAGCGCTGCGGTATTTGATGGCGCTATATAAATAATACCATAATAATAATCGGCATAGGAGTCTTGTTGTATGGATTTTAAAGCATGGTGTGACGTCATCAGCCATACAATATGTGGTAAGAAAATATGATCTGTACATTAAAATATTATACATGTGCTATTTCTGCTAGGTGGTGAGAGGGTCTCTATGATGTATGTATACGATTTGGCTTGTCTCTCTGGTTTCCAATGAATTTCATTTGGTCCAAAGTGTTGTGATTGGCGGGCCATCCAAATACTGTATCTCCAAATCGTGATATGGACATATCTCAAAACAACCAAAATGGACAATAGACAAACAGGGGGAAAAGGGAGGAGCACTAAAATTATTAAATATATATATTTAAAACATATATATAAATCTAGATTAATTTGTTTTACTCATTCTTTCTCAATTGGTTACTTTTATAGGTTGATATTATTTTTGTTATATATACATTTAGCAGTACACTGATTGGCCCATTTTTATGCCCTTTTGGTCCAACTGAATCAGTTTTCCTGAAAGACTGCATGCTTGAAATTTGTCCAAACAGAGGTGAGATATGGAGGAATTTCAATCCACCCAAATCAAAACTGTTTATCGAACAAATTGATTCAACTGAACTGATTTTTTTTCAAAGTGCACAAGTCTATTTCCAATATACAAAACGAATGTTTCATTACTTGTTCTCAATGTAGATTTTTATATGTAAATATTTTTCTTTAGTCCAATGGTCTCCTTTTGGTATTATGCTATATATACTTTTACATTAAACTAACATAGAGATGGTGACTTTAAAGGACCACTATAGTGCCAGGAAAACATACTCGTTTTCCTGGCACTATAGTGCCCTGTGGGTGCCCCCACCCTCAGGGTCCCCCTCCCGCTCCTCCTCTTTGGCTGAATGTGCATGCGCGGCAGGAGCCGCGCGCGCATTCAGCCAGTTCATAGGAAAGCATTCACAATGCTTTCCTTTGGACGCTGGCGTCTTCTCACTGTGATTTTCACAGTGAGAAAAGCAGAAGCCCTCTAGCTGGATTAACCCTAACATAAACATAGCAGTTTCACTGAAACTGCTATGTTTATAGAAAAAAGGGTTAGATGGACCAGGCACCCAGACCACTTCATTAAGCTGAAGTGGTCTGGATGCCTATAGTGGTCCTTTAAGCTGTTATTCCTCCCAGCTGATCTCTGGGACCTTCTTAACCATAAACCTTAACTGATATAATGTCCTAGTTATACATCTCGTGTTTCAAATAGTTTTGCATTTTTTTTCTAATTACGACAAGAGATTTGGGTAAAATGACTAAGGAAGGGTAGACAGTTGGCTGCTTGTTTGTGAAATTGAGACAGTATTAATGGGGTGCTGTGCATGTACTTTTTCGATGGTTTGTGTTTTAATATCACTGGCTAAAAAAAAAAGAAGAGATGATTTAAACACCAGGTTAACAAAGATTGACCTGAAAAGTGTTTACGAGCAGCAGACCATTGCCTCATTGAACATACTGTACATAACTGATCTCAAATGAGTACATTCCAGATCGAGTGAGCATAAATTGACAATTTTATTCTGTGCTCTATAATTTCACATGAAAAAAATTCTAAACTTTTCTGTACTTCTTGTTCAGACACATACTATTGATCAATAATGAGCCTCTGCAATAGGAATTTTTTGCTACTGTAGATGTACGAGATAAACGTAGATTGATTTTTGTTATCCACGGAAAAATGAAGTCATTTTCGAAAAGCTATTCATTTTTTTCCTTGTAAAATAACATGCTATGTTTCAAGCCATTTCAGATTGAAGCTGTTGAGTGGTGATTCATTTTCACGCCTTCTAAATTTGTTATGTTGTCGTGTTTTTTAAAAATGTATTAATTCAGGTAATAAAAATTATAAAAGCAAGAAAAGGGAAAGTTTAAATGAGTGATATAGAACAGTTGCCATATTGGGGTACAATTATAAAGGTGTCTCTGCCTTCTGTTAAATTACAAAACTACGGTTACCTATTACATGGTAAACTTGACAATTTAAACAAAGACGTTAATCACTATATGCTCTGAAAACACAAATATATCCTGTTAAGCAAAAGTTTTCCCTTGAAACACTCCGTGTGTAGCAAAGATTACAGGAACTTGACAATTTAGTTTTAGAAATCAAAAATGTATTTATTCATTAAAGGGAGGATAACCTTTTTATAGAAAAATACGAAAAAAAGGGTAAGAGCTTAAGGTCCAATTCACAAAGGACAAAGGATAATAAGTAGAAAACTAGAAAACCTACAATTTCTGGGGAAATTGTGTGAAGTGTTCTTGCCTCCACCAGTAGTCTACAACTGGAGTGGGCGGAGTAAGTGTAAACCATACATTTATAAAAACATTAGCAGGTGTTCAAAAGGCCCTGTCTATGACATCACTTGCTGCTGCAGCCTGGCACAGGTCAGAGTATTTTGGCGGTTGCCATCTTCAAACGGTCGTATTTTAAAAACTATAAATCCTACAGCGAAGAGCTTTATATTGTGAGAATCACAAGACCCAGACCTACATTTTGATGCATAGTATGTCTCTGAAGTATTAAAAATGAAGGCACAGTCACAGTTTAGAAATTGCACTTCAAATTTGAGCTTTGTAGAGTGAAGTTTCAATGAATGTCAATGGACGGCGTTAGTTGCAAATAAATGATTATATTGTGAAAACTATCAGGACTATGGCTTAGCCGTTGACATGTTTAGTGGCAGCAGGAATAGATGAACGTTTTGATATAAGATTTGTGTAGGTGGGCCTGAAAATAAGGGAGTGGTGGCAGTTTAGAAATCATATCCTGATTTTTCAGCTTTTGCCAGCTCCCACTCTAGCTTTGCTATTCATTCCTATGGGACAAATTTCGCCACAAGAACGACGATATTCCGTAAACCATTCGGCGAAAAGTTCCACAAAGTAATAGCAATTTGATCGGGAACAATCTGCACATTTTGGTAAATTTTTACATACAATATTTGTGAGGTAAAAGGGACTCTCACTGAGGTGTTTCAGAGTACTTTTTATTATTGTGTGTCTCACTACTTTTCTATTATATTGCTTGGTAAATTTTTGTCTATGTAGTGTAAAAACTGTGGGAGGAGTTAGGGTGGCAAATTTGGCTATAATAAGAATAATAATATATATGTGAGATAACAATAAGTGGTCTTGCTATGCAAGAACACTTAATAATATATATGTGAGATAACAATAAGTGGTCTTGCTATGCAAGAACACTTAATAAGAATAATATATATGTGAGATAACATTAAGTGGTCTTGCTATGCAAGAACACTTAATAATAATAATAATATATATGTGAGATAACAATAAGTGGTCTTGCTATGCAAGAACACTTAATATATATGTGAGATAACATTAAGTGGTCTTGCTATGCAAGAACACTTAATAAAGGATGTTTGTGTAGTGGATGCTGTGTGTATAGTTAATGCAGAGTGTATGTTAGTGTAGTGAAAGCAGAGTGTGTGTCAGTGTAGTTAATGCAGAGTGTGTGTTAGTGTAGTGAATGCAGAGTGTGTGTCAGTGTAGTGAATGCATAGTAAATGTCAGCGTAGTAAATGCAGAGTGTGTGCATAGTGTAGTGAATGCAGAGAGTGTGTTAGTGTGTAATGAATGCAGTGTGTGTTAGTGTAGTGAATGCAGAGTGTGTGTTGCCCAATAACTCCAGCGCGTTACCAGCTACAAGCATGCCAGAGGCCCCTGGCACACTCATACCTAAAGGGGTGAAACCACTTGAAATAAGAATGGGTCTAGGGGCCTCCTGGCACCATTTTGATTAAGTTTTTATGGTGCCTTGAGTGTTCCTTTAATAGCAACCATGTGTACAGTTTAATGCCATACACTTTAACTGGCCAATCATAGAGTAAAGTACGCTCACGGAGATCCCTTACAGGCACATTATGGTTAGAAACAGCTTACAAACCATATGTTTTGTGTGTTTTACCAATAAGCAACACATCTACAAGTGGTTGGTATCACTGCAAGCAGACATTACTAATGGACAGCCAGAAAAAAATTGCAACACGTTTTTAATACAGTTATTAATTTGTAGCTGCTACTAACTACCTGCCTTTAATAGTGACAGATTATAGTAACTAAACTCAAGAGGCAGCAATTAATCAGAGCACCTGTCTAGCAAAGACATTTTTAATTGAGCTGTTTTGGGAAGTCTATGATTGGACAGCCCAGAAAGTCTGGGCGGGCTTAGAAGGGGAGGGCTTCCATAGGCAGTGGACAGAGAACTGTAGGTTTTGCAAACTGTTTTTAGATATATCCCCAATGAAAAAATGCATGATAAAATATATGCAATTTTTAATTTGGGGTATATATAACAGTGATTTTTAATGAATTTTGTATTCGGGCAGAGGATGTCCTTTTAAGGTATCTGATGAGGTCACAGCATTGTGGTGATGTCATTGACAGTTTAGGCTATATATATCTGCTGCACAGGACCTACCTTAACAGTTATTACTGTATAACCATGGCAGAAGAATTTGCAAGAGAGAAGAAGCAGCTGTTTCCAGCTCTTTCGAGAGAAACAACACATGGCAAGGTGAATGGGGGTTATGTACTCACTAAATCCATGCACCCCCTGCCCATTTGACCTTCTAACCCAGTTCCTTTCCTTCTTATGCCCAATGTATGGCGATAAGATCCATATGGACCCCCCATATAAGTATAATAATTTTGGTGACTAATTTGATGCCTCATCATCAGAAAACATAAAATGGAATGTGAATAGTCATAGAAGATATTACCAATATATGCATGCATAAAATCGTTATAAATGATTCTCTGTTTTAGGCATCTTCCATTAGAGCCAAGCCAACAAAGAGAAATACGTCTTCGGGGATCAAACTCCCACCATGTCCTAATAATCGGATTCCGATGCTAACCGCAAATCCCTCGGAAAAGGTATACGCTACAATTTAAATCCATAGTCTGATTCATATTAGGAAGGGAACATTTTACAGACACAGGCTGTAAACCTGAGATTTTTTTTTACATTGTCATTTTCTTGATATATATATATTTTTTTAGTTTATTGTGGATGTCATTCTCCAACAAAGTATAAATTATAAAAAAAAAAAATCACATTAATATGTACATATTACATATGTTCTGTAATCTACATTAACTGAATTTCTATTTGTTTAGGTGGATTTCATTAGAGCACCCCCAGCAGAACAATTTGTGGATGTTCCTTCTGGAGTGAAATTTCCAGTGTGTCCTAAACAACCTGTCCAGTTCTGTACCACCAAGCTCTCGGAAAAGGTATTTAATACTAATCCAGACTAGTAAGCAGATATTTTCAAGACAATTGAAATAGGGCTACGGATTGATATGAAGGGTTGTATATTTAATGCCAAGCCATGGAATGATTAATTAAAGTAAGCATTAAAAGATTTTATAAATTAGTATCTCACATCAATCATTAGTTCTATTGTAGATTATTAACTCTTCTACCATATAACAAAATAGCTGAAGTGGATAAGCATTAGTCTACTATGTTTAACCTACTATGTTTAACCTTTCAAACAATCCCCAATTATTTCATATATTGGTTGTTTTATGCTAATGAGTGTTCTTCAGAATAGGTTTACAGAATGAGTGCACAAATGTTTTATGTTATAATGTTTTTGCAGCTTTATAAGCCAAGTCCATCATTTGACCTTGAGGATCCATATTGTCGATTGATGAGGACAACCTACAATAACCTGCATGACCCATACTTAAAAGAATATTACCAGAGTAAAGTACCCCGACAACGGATTCGTCAGCAGGGATTTATCACCAGTGATGATAAGGTAGGATAAAAAAACAAAAACAAGCAACATGCCACTACCATTTAATTTTACACTAACATATTGCATACATAAATTTAACTGAATGACATTGAATTAAAAGAAAATGTCTTGTTTAGGTTGTTTGCTCTCTAAAAGAGTACAACGAGTACAGGGAGTACCTCTCAAGCATACATAGAAAGAAAATGAAAAACGTAAGTTGGATTCAGATTTATAGTAAAAACAGTCAACATAGTAGACAACGTGTAATTTTCAGTGGGATGATATTTAGCTACTCAAATTAAAAACAATTTTAAAAAGATGAAAAAATAATAATCTGTTTGTTTTTTAGAAGTTAGAGAAACAAGGTAGACAAAATTCGTCTTCTAACCAATGATGCTCCCAAGATTGTTAGAAAACGTACTTCTTAATAAAAGTTCATTACTACTTGACCATTTTGCCACATGTGATTTCCTGCAAAACAGTTCAAACATATGAAGATATGTCATCATACGAACATGTGTGTTAAAATATGAAATTTTATTTAAAGAAAAACTCTAGCACTATAACAATTTTGTCTAATTGAATTGGTTGTAGCGTCTGCAATCCACGGCACCTGTTCCATGGTTAATGTTAAATCACGAATAGTTTAACACCTAATGAGGGGCCTACTGCACATCCCTTGCTTGGAGTAGTTACACTCCACATTAGCTATACCAGTGTACAGGGAGTGCAGAATTATTAGGCAAATGAGTATTTTGACCACATCATCCTCTTTATGCATGTTGTCTTACTCCAAGCTGTATAGGCTTGAAAGCCTACTACCAATTAAGCATATAAGGTGATGTGCATCTCTGTAATGAGAAGGGGTGTGGTCTAATGACATCAACACCCTATATCAGGTGTGCATAATTATTAGGCAACTTCCTTTCCTTTGGCAAAATGGGTCAAAAGAAGGACTTGACAGGCTCAGAAAAGTCAAAAATAGTGAGATATCTTGCAGAGGGATGCAGCACTCTTAAAATTGCAAAGCTTCTGAAGCGTGATCATCGAACAATCAAGCGTTTCATTCAAAATAGTCAACAGGGTCGCAAGAAGCGTGTGGAAAAACCAAGGCGCAAAATAACTGCCCATGAACTGAGAAAAGTCAAGCGTGCAGCTGCCACGATGCCACTTGCCACCAGTTTGGCCATATTTCAGAGCTGCAACATCACTGGAGTGCCCAAAAGCACAAGGTGTGCAATACTCAGAGACATGGCCAAGGTAAGAAAGGCTGAAAGACGACCACCACTGAACAAGACACACAAGCTGAAACGTCAAGACTGGGCCAAGAAATATCTCAAGACTGATTTTTCTAAGGTTTTATGGACTGATGAAATGAGAGTGAGTCTTGATGGGCCAGATGGATGGGCCCGTGGCTGGATTGGTAAAGGGCAGAGAGCTCCAGTCCGACTCAGACGCCAGCAAGGTGGAGGTGGAGTACTGGTTTGGGCTGGTATCATCAAAGATGAGCTTGTGGGGCCTTTTTGGGTTGAGGATGGAGTCAAGCTCAACTCCCAGTCCTACTGCCAGTTCCTGGAAGACACCTTCTTCAAGCAGTGGTACAGGAAGAAGTCTGCATCCTTCAAGAAAAACATGATTTTCATGCAGGACAATGCTCCATCACACGCGTCCAAGTACTCCACAGCGTGGCTGGCAAGAAAGGGTATAAAAGAAGAAAATCTAATGACATGGCCTCCTTGTTCACCTGATCTGAACCCCATTGAGAACCTGTGGTCCATCATCAAATGTGAGATTTACAAGGAGGGAAAACAGTACACCTCTCTGAACAGTGTCTGGGAGGCTGTGGTTGCTGCTGCACGCAATGTTGATGGTGAACAGATCAAAACACTGACAGAATCCATGGATGGCAGGCTTTTGAGTGTCCTTGCAAAGAAAGGTGGCTATATTGGTCACTGATTTGTTTTTGTTTTGTTTTTGAATGTCAGAAATGTATATTTGTGAATGTTGAGATGTTATATTGGTTTCACTGGTAATAATAAATAATTGAAATGGGTATATATTTGTTTTTTGTTAAGTTGCCTAATAATTATGCACAGTAATAGTCACCTGCACACACAGATATCCCCCTAACATAGCTAAAACTAAAAACAAACTAAAAACTACTTCCAAAAATATTCAGCTTTGATATTAATGAGTTTTTTGGGTTCATTGAGAACATGGTTGTTGTTCAATAATAAAATGAATCCTCAAAAATACAACTTGCCTAATAATTCTGCACTCCCTGTTTAGCAGCAATAGATGTCTGTGATACTCTGAGAGCCAGCAGGTGGCGTTCCAATCACTGCCAACTATTGCTGCTTGAACTAATGTTTAAGTATGTGTCTAAACAGTAGAGGGGGGGCTGGACAGCGGGCGTCCAGGGACCTTCATTCAGTGTTTAACAAATTGAAAATGATTCAGCGCCCAGGTACTCCAGTGTTACTTTAACAAACAATATAAAAAATCATACAGATTGGCCTTTAATCAGATACAGTCCTAGGTGTTTGCTGGTACCATTATACACAAGGCAAATAAGCACAAACTTCATATTTTAACTCGTAAAATCGGGCATTCATGTCATCAGGGATTCTTCAATTGTGGATTAATAAAAATGATTTGAAAATTATATTTGCCTTGTTTCTTGGTATTTGCGTGTTGTTTCATGTGTATTCCTGCAAAGCAATTCAAAGAAAAATACAGATGTTAATTTTGATTGCGCTAACTGATTGGGAGTAATGTCTAAACACTGTACTATGAACTCTATCAATCACTAAACAGTAAAGACAAAAAGGAAATTGGGTGCACACCCAGAACATGCATTTCACAGGAATGGTGCTTCCATAGAGAGCAAAATATATACATCATACAGAAGGAACAGGGCACACATACAAATCTATTTTTTATTTTATAAGACTACTTGAAATCACGTATCTCAGCAAACAAATATGGGGATCCATGCCCACCATATGGCCATATCATATTGTGTTAAGCCCAGCACTACTTCACAGTATCCCAGTATCGGTGGGTCCTTCACTAATTCCGGTGTAGGAGACAAATCAAAGAGTGCTAGTGCTAAGTACGTTGCAGTGTATTTTAATAATCTGTTGTAAAAGCTCTTACAATAAAAATGAAGAACAGAAATTGGTAATTGTAAAACTCATAAGTGGGGGTGACCCCTGAGGAATAATATATACAAAAGTTCTTACAACAGATTATTAAAATACACTTTTGCTTATTTAGCACTCTCACTATTTAATTTTTCTCCCATGGTAGAATTAGTGTAGGACCCAGTGATATCTAATATATCTAATCATCAACTTATCAAAAAGCATCCTATTTATCTAAATGTGTGTCCGCTTTTGGGCTATCCCATGAATATCTTTCTAAGATCTCATAATAAGTGCTAACCTAAAAGAAATGTACCTCAAATGTGCATGTAATAAAAACCAAAAACAAACAGCAACTAGAAAAGCTACAATTTCTGGGGAAATTGTGTGAAGTGTTCTTGCCTTTACCAGTAGTCTACAACTGGAGTGGGCGTTGTAACTGGGTGGAGTGGCTGGAGTAACTGTTGTGTGGTTGGAGTGGCTGGAGTAACTGTGGAAAGGTTGGAGTGTGGTTCACTCACTCTACAGCAAGTGAGAAGCTTTGAAATCTTTCAAATCCCTCCAACATTCCACCAACTGCCAACAGGAACTAATAGATCTCAAATAGGGCAGAGAAGAGCGGTTAAAAACAAACTGCTCCAAATGGCTCACTTCACTGGCGGTTGCCATCTTCAAACGGTCGTATTTTAAAAACTATAAATCTACAGCGAAGAGCTTTATATTGTGAGAATCACAAGACCCAGACCTACATTTTGATGCATAGTATGTCTCTGAAGTATTAAAAATGAAGGCACAGTCGCAGTTTAGAAATTGCACTTCAAATTTGAGCTTTGTAGAGTGAAGTTTCAATGAATGTCAATGGACGGCGTTAGGTGCAAACAAATCATTATATTGTGAAAACTATCAGGACTATGGCTTAGCCGTTGACATGTTTAGTGGCAGCAGGGATAGCTGAACGTTTTGATATAAGATTTGTGTAGGTGGGCCTGAAAATAAGGGAGTGGTGGCAGTTTAGAAATCATGTCCTGATTTTTCAGCTTTTGCCAGCTCCCACTCTAGCTTTGCCATTCATTCCTATGGGACAAATTTCGCCACAAGAACGACGATATTCCGTGAACCATTCGGCGAAACATTCCACAAAGTAATAGCAATCCGATCGGGAACAATCTGCACGTTTTGGTAAATTTTTGTCTATGTAGTGTAAAAACTGTGGGAGGAGTTAGGGTGGCAAATTTTGCTATAATAAGAATAAGAATAAGAACTAGAAAAGCTACAATTTCTGGGGAAATTGTGTGAAGTGTTCTTGCCTCCACCAGTCTACAACTGGAGTGGGCGGAGTAACTGTTATCATTTATATAGCACATTTAATTGCAACGTTGTTGCACAGTTCCATTAAACCATACATTTATAAAAACATTAGCAGGTGTTCAAAAGGCCCTGTCTATGACATCACTTGCTGCGGCTGCCTGGCACAGGTCAGAGTATTTTGGCGGTTGCCATCTTCAAACGGTCGTATTTTAAAAACTATAAATCCTACAGCGAAGAGCTTTATATCGTGAGAACCACAAGACCCAGACCTACATTTTGATGCATAGTATGTCTCTGAAGTATTAAAAATGAAGGCACAGTCGCAGTTTAGAAATTACACAAACATAAAAATAAGGTGGAGTATTTTACATGCATTTATAAGTTGATTCTTTACATAGGTACATTCCTATAATAAAGCCTATGAAAGAAAAAATAGCAGATAATAGTGCAATATCGCCTATACTCTGTGTTTTTTTATCCAAACATTAATTTCACGAATGCAAACTCACAAGAGTGGAGCCACTATTTGCTGGGCTCAAATAATACGCCTTATGGGATGTATAGGGTCCCACTCCCTCCTCTGTATTCCAGGATCCTTGTGTAGAGAGATCACAGATGCAGATGGAGAGTAGTAAAGTGCTTTAATCTTAAAGTGCACAATAAAAGGTAATACAATAAAATAAAATAATAAAAGACGTTACAGTCTCTGCTGGTAAGTCCTTCAAATATAATTCTTTTAATCCTTGTAGCAAAACGCGTTTCACCCCTTCAAGGGGCTTCCTCAGTTACTGATCTTCTTGCTAAACTTTTGTTGATCCTTTTAAATGCCATCTCTTACCGCTTTTTTCCTTTATTTCCGGTCGCCATTACTTCCGGTTTCCGGTCTATGCGTTCCACCCCTGGAACGCATGAATGTCATACATTGGTTTCCTGAAAAATCACATGGCTTGTCACTTCCGGTTTCGTATTTATGCGTTCCACCGTTGGAACGCATCGATATCTCACAGTAATCTTCCTCATTTTTCGTTGGGACACTCTCCATACTTCTCAAATGTAATAGTTCCAATGTGTATGCAGTCCCATCTGTTTATATTGCGCACACAAGCTCTAATATTGTCCATATATCTAATAACTCACACTCAAAAAAGAAGGAAGAGAGGAGGAAGAGGAGAAGGAGAGAAAGACTAATCAGTATAAAAAGGAGTATGAGAAAAGGTTTAATAAATATAAAAACTCTCTCTATCTTAATTGTTAAAGGAGTTCTTTCTAAAAAAATATATCTGTTATGATAACAGTATATACACACATATATTTAAAATATATATATATATACTAATGGAAGATATCTCAATCAGACTATATAATAATTAAAATAAGTAATGTAAGGAATAAAAATTAAAAATAAAATTACAAAAAAATAGGAAAAAAGGCGAAATAAAAACATATCTAAATGGATCTAATAAAATTCACCCAATAGTGACTAAAAAAAACATACACATAAATTAGAAGTGGCACACCTCAAAATCAGTATTAAGGCCGTGTGGAGACAGTGTATTAAAATCAAATAAAAATTTCATTTTAATACCCACCTCCCAGTAAGGAACAAAGTCTTTTGATCTCCTTATGGGTGCTAACTGATTTTTGAGAATACTTATACCCTGGGTACATTTTTAAAAATCAATAGAAAAAGACTTGAATACAAACTATTATATTAAATCACATCATATTGAAACAGCAGTTAAAATACTGGCCAGTAAATTACAAGGTAAATCTATGAGTAATGAATTACAAAAGAAATCCAAATTCATATATAGAAGGGAAGGCCCTTTAAAACCTTATCTGGCATCTAGGGTATTGTCACTAAATCTGAAAGTTAATAACTTTATAAATAAAATAAATAAAAAACAAACAAAATCTGTATTGCAACTGTAAGATGCTTAGCTCTTTAAAAAGAAATATGAGCGTTTAAGGACACTACCATGGATGTAGTATTTTTTATATGAAACTGTTCTTCAAGTGTAAGTTTAAAGACGTAATGTAATGTTCCCAATGCCAGTGTAGATGCCAGTGTAGATGCCAGTATGAAGGTAAGATGGTGAGATCACTCAAGGAATTTATCCTTAATGGGATTTAAACTTTTGATGGGATTGAAAAATCCCATCATACTCAATGTCACTCGGGACACTGCAGTAACTGTAAGATACTTCTTTTAAAGGGCTTCCTGTTTACTGGCATCGACAAGGTACAGATTGGAGGGAAAACAATATAGTGATTTGTTACTACTGAACATATGGCTTTTTTGGAAATAATGAACTGTTCATAATTTATGTTGACTGTATAAATAATTTATATTCTGTTATAATTTCTAAAGTCCATCAACATCCATGGTGACACAGCTCCGAAGCTCAATACAGAACAAACTGACTGCAACCGAGGTAATCCTTCTGTTGCCCAAGTTTTTAGAAAATTCTGCAAGCTGACCTAGTTGCCTGTTAAATATATAACACGCACACAAGCTTTCGAGGGTAGGTACCCCAGTTGATAATTCGTTTTTTCAGGGTTTTTTTTTTACTTTTTGACCTGTAAAATATCACAAATTAATCCTACTTTGCCCAATCTAATCTTTTGTGATTGAAACCCCTTAAAAGTGCCAGAGTTAAATTTTGGGACAATAGCTTATGTTTGATCCATACATTAAACCAAAACGAAAACGAGGTATAGATAACATGTTTTCTGTTTACTTTATTCTGAGCTATGGCTGTTTTACACGGGAGAGTAGAATGAGTTCTATTTTACCACGTTTACTGCTAAGGATTGATTGCTGTAAAGCCCTGTGCTATTTTACTGAAGGTCAATGTACAATCTCTAGGATCGATTCTGAACTATCCACAAAGATTAATACTTTGCTTTACTAAATCATCTCTTGCTTTTCCCGTAGTTGCCGCCAGCCAGGTAATAACAGTTTTTTAATAAATACTTGGATAATATATGATCTTTACTATTTAACCGCATTTTGCAAAAGGACATTAAGGGATCTAGATGCATACATGCACGTTATTCTCTTATATAATGATTCTAACCATTCCCAGGAGATAATCTGGTAAGGGGAAGTAGAGCCATTAAAGTAAATGGAGTTGAATTTATTTCCTTCCCAATGCCTTACATGTTAAAGGGTCAGATTTATCACATAAAGGCTTTTCATGCATTAGGAATGGGAGCTCATTGGCCAAGCAGAATTAGTGTCAAGTGCTGCCATATAACAGCAGGAGTGAAACAGTTTAAATGCACAAAAAGTATCTTAAATGTTTTAACTATACCACACATACCCGTATTACCTTCTTAATAAAGGTATGTATGTATGTATGCATCATGTATGTATGTATGTATGTATGTATAAGCCAAAATATTGACAAAACATGTGGGTCTTTTATTTTCAAAAATGTTTTTACTTTGTGCTTTATTGCATTGTCACGTACGTGCAGGTGAATATGTTTCAGTCCAGAGACTTTTACCAAGGTCTTGATTAATTCTCTGGACTGAAACGTTGATTATCTGCATGTACCTGAGAATGCAATTAAACACAAGGAAAACACTTTTTTGAAAATAAATGCCTATTATTGTTTGTTTATGGGCAGAAACAAGGTATTAACGCCGTCGAGTGCAAGGTTTCTTTATATAAATATTGACTTTCTTACCTCTCTGAATCTCCTAGACCTGGAGATTTGTTTCATTACGAACTGCAATTTATTTGAATTCGGGCCGAACGAGTGATCATTCGAATTCCTGGACTCCAGGCCTAAATGTACCTGAATTGCGACCCACATGAAACATGCAATGGACAAACAGGTTAGTTTTGATTTGTGAGTAAGAATTCCACTCATGGCACCACAAAAAGAGATAAAGGATGGCTGTTGGACAATCACTAAATGTTGATTTTATTCAGGGAAAAATTACCAATATCGGGAAAGAAAGGAGGAGCCGTAAAAAAAAAAAAGTATAAAAAAAAACTATATTTTATATATCTGCATAGTATATATTTAATAAATCTAGAATACAGAAATATATAAATTTAGATTTATTTTACTTCACCTCCTCTTTTTCTGTATTGTTTATTTTTTCTCACTTGATAAATGCAAAATGCTCCTATCAGTGTCATTAAATATATACTTAATATTTATGTTATGTATATGTTTTGAAGTACATTGACACATTTTCTCAACTTTTTATTTCCTCAGATTTGTTTTCCAGAATCTTTTTTCACTAATGAAATTCGGACAAGCCAAATCACCGTAATGAAATAAAGGATTTTCTCCAGCTCCAAGTCTCAGTTGGCACTGCCGAGGCTCCTCATCATCTGATGTGAGCATGTCTGAGAATTGGGGACTGTACGCAGTGCTCATCACGATATTCCTATGATTCTTCCATAAATAATCACTGCATGAAGACATACACTAAGGCTGTGTTTTCACAGTAACTCATGCATAGAGCAAATAGTGGCTACACACACACTGAGGCTGAGTCTTCAGACCAACTCATACATAGACTGTATAGTGGATACATATACTGATTGAGCAGGGTCCTCTTCAACCTATTGTTCCCGTAAGTTTTTTTTTGTAATCATCCTAATTATAGTTAAATCCCCCTCCCAAAATATTGTAAAGTGCTACGGAATCTGTTGGCGCTATATAAATGGCGATAATAATAATAATATACCTTGACTGTGTCCTCATTGTAACTCATACATAGAGCATTTACTGGACACACCAAGGCTAAGTTTACAGACTGTCTGATGGGAAGAATACCAATTTCAGGGTTCTGTTTCCTGTCCTTTCTGCTGTGAGGGGAGGAGCTAATCCATGAGTAAATACTGCCATGATTGAGCAGGAAAAGCTCTTAATTTGGTACCCTTAACTATAGCATGTAAGAATAGGACACTAAATTGGCGGCTGTGTTTAGCAGATAGCTCTATCTGGTAAATAGTGCCTCATTTGGTTTACTTTGGAATAATAATTATAGTGTGCACATTTTGTTTCGGTTCCAAACTTTTTAAGGTTTTCTGAAATTAAATGAACGGAAGAAAAAATTTCACTTGTGCACATCTCTACTAAAGATGCTGCCATTATAAGGGTGCTGCTAGAACTAACTGATACAATGTACAGAATCCAGCACACGTGTATCTTGGCCAAAACCATCTCTGTCTACACTGCAGAGCAGGTGCTTGTCATTGATTCTTCCATTAGTGCGCGATAAGATTGTCCGTGGATGTTTTATGAATGTAATAGCACATCTGCTCTGCGTGGTCTGTGGAAGCAGTGACATGTGCCTGTACTAAAGATGTTTCAGTAATCACAAAGCAAATAATAGAGCGACAGTCACCTAAATGCTTTACCATATTGGTAAATAGCTGGACTTTAAAGGAACACTATAGGGTCAGGAACACACATGTATTCCTGACCCTAAAGTGAAAACCCACCATTTAGGTGGCTTGTCTGCCCTGATCCCCCACAGAATGGGTTAAAACTCACCTTATTTTCAGCTCTCCAAATGTCTGCCGGAACTGGCTCCGCCCCCTTGGTGACATCATCAGAATTGCCGATTTTTAGCAAATCCAATGCTTTCCTATTGGGAAAACATTGGATTGGCTAAAATTGACAATCGGCCGGAGCCAAACGCTATTTGGCCAATCAGCACCTCCTCATCGAGATGCATTGGATCAATGCATCTCTATGAGGAAACTATATCGTCCACTTGTAGAGCGTGGGGATGCTGAACGGCAGAGCTGCCTACTGTGCAGCACTGAGCCAGGAAGCACCTCCAGTGGCCACTTGAAGGTGTCCCTAGGGGTAATGTAAAAACTGCCTTTTCTCTGAAAAGGCAGTGTTTGCATGAAAATGCCTGAAGGCAATGATTATACTCACCAGAACAACTACATTAAGCTGTAGTTGTTCTGGTGACTATAGTGTCCCTTTAATGTAAAAATTTCAGTCAATTTTCAAGCAACAATTTTCTTAAAGGGACAATCTACTGCCAAACCCTCCCGCCCCCAAAAAAAAAAGAATCACTGTTACATAGATATACTTCAAATGAAAACATGTATTAATTCATTTAAACATTTTTATTGGACATATGTCTAAAAACAGCTTGCTAAAGTTTCAGATCTCTTGATTGCAGCCTTTTCAAGCCCTCCCCTTCAAACCCCACCCAGACTTTCTCAGGTTATCCAATCACAGACTTCCCCAATGCAGCTCAATGAGAAGATTTTGCAAGACAGGTGTTCTGGAAAATTGCTGCATCTTAAGTATTCTTTCACTGAGCTAAATAATCAGGAAGTAACAGGACAGGTTGTCTGGTTAAAGGCCAGGCGGCTTTCAACCATTTAATTTTTATTATACTTTTCGTGAAATGAAAAAAATAGGACACCTTCTTTATACAGAAAGCTTTTAAGCAAGCTAACGTGCTTTAGGCATCTGGGGTGTACCTTTAAGGGTTACATTAATAATGTGTTTACTGCTAATAGTAAACACATTATTATAAATAGTTTCATGTAAATATATAAATAGCCTAGTGCCACAAGTGAAAATGGTTTCATCTGCAAATATACATACAATCACTTGATAAAAACCTCTTGAACTTTTCATGCAGCAAAATGTTCTTGCAATTATACATCTAATTATCCTAATTTATTTTTTATATAATAATATATTTATATTAACCCCTTCAGGACGGAGTCAATAGTGCACGTTCTGATCAAAATAAAACGTAAACAAAAACTGGAATTTGCGCTATATGTCTGTTCAACTGTAATTCACCGCTGTCACATTAAGTGCACCCACACTTATTATATATCCTTTTGTTCAGGAGAAATAGGGCTTTAATGTCATATCAAATATGTAGATATGAAGCATAATTTATTATGAATACAATTTAAAAAAAACGTGAGAAATTTTAATTTTTTTTAAAAATCTATATTTCCGCCTCACATTTTAGCTGTAAATGTCATAATACTGTTAGATTTTACTGCAAGAAAATGCACATATTTGTAATCAGCAATGTCTCACGACTACAACAGTACCCCCCATTAACAGGTTTTATGGTGTTTTGGAAAGTTACAGGGTCAAATATAGAACGTTCCATTTTCAAATTGAAATTTGCTAGATTAGTAATTTACCTTTGAGAGCGTATGGTAGCCCAGGAATGAGAATTACCCCCATAATGGCATACCATTTGAAAAAGTAGACAAGCCAAGGTATTGAAAATGGGGTATGTTTAGTCTTTTTTAGTAGCCACTTAGTCACAAACACTGGCCAAATTTAGCGTTCATTTTTATTTTTGTGTGAAAAAAGCAAAAAAACTAATATTTGGCCAGTGTTTGTGACTAAGTGGCTACTAGTAAAGACTGGACATACCCCACTTGCAATACCTCGGGTTGTCTACTTTTGCAAATGGTATGCCATCATGGGGGTAATTCTCATTCCTGGGCTACCATACGCTCTCAAAGGCAATATAACCAATCTGGCAAATTTCAATGTCAAAAAAATGAAATGCAAGCCTTTTATGTGACTCTCTAACTTTCCAAAACACCATAAAATCTGTACAGTTATTCTTGGGAGACTTCACTTAACCCAAATATTAGTGTTTTAAAACAGTAAAACATATTACAACAATAATATAGTCCATAAAAGTGCAGTTCGTTTGTGAAAAATGCAAAAAACTTCACTTTTACTTAAAATATCATCGTTGTAATACAATTTACCAGTTTGAAACACTAATATTTGAGTTCAGCAAGTCTCCCGAGTAAAACAGTACCCCCTATGTACAGGTTTTATGGTGTCTTGGAGAGTTACATGGTCAAATATAGTGCTTGCGAATTAAATTCTCTGCACTTTCTCCCTGTGTTGTCACGCATGTCAATCAAATTTAAATTAATCAAATCACATAATTACGTTAAAAGATTACTTAAATATACACGTAGAATTTTAATATATATGCATTTATAGGTATTTAAATTTTACGTGTATACTAATGTAAACTTGTATGTAATTATATGTATTTATCTATATATATATATTTGCGGTTATTTGTATTTTATATATAGATAGATATATATAGAATGTCATTCTAAGTGTATTTTGTTACGAATATATATATATTAATAACAAAATACAGTTAGAAAGAAATTACATATGAATATATAATTTATATAAAATTTTGTTTCAATATTTTATTTATTTATTTTATTATTTTATTTATTTATTATTGTAATTATACGTATATATATATGTATATATATATATATAATATATGTGTATATATCTATTATATATATAATATATATACAAATTATATATATGTAACGTCATTCTAAGTCTATTTTAATATTAATATATATACTAATATTAGTATTAAAATACACTTTGTATGACGTTACATATATATAATATGTATATATATGATATATATAATATATATATACATATATTATATATATATATAAATACATTTAATTTATTTTATAACCTGTTCAATTTTTTTTTTTTACAATTCTCACCAGCAGGGGGACTGTCTGATATTTTAGACAGTCCCCCTGCTGGCAGATCCATATCCAGCTATAGGGGGCCATGTGATCGCTCTTTGAGAGCGATCACATGGCCCCCGGGGGCCTCATTCGCCGGGGGAGGGCTGTCTGGGCTGTCAGGCAGCATTTCCGAAGAGGATCGCGGCGGAGGTAAGTAAATATTACCTCCCCTGGGCTTAAGTCGTTACGGCGTTCTATGCCGCCGCAACGGCTTTAAAGCCCTTTAAAACCGCGACGGCATAGAACGCCGTAACGGCGTTAAGGGGTTAATATAACTGAAACGGATCTTGTATCTGTGGTTATGAAAGCAACACTCCATGCACCATTACCATAACAGCATGATGTAGTGGTTAAGGTGCCAGGAGTGCCCTGACTTCCCTCCACTGAAATAGTTAAACCGAGTTTAGATCAGTTGTGGCTTGGCACAAATCAACTACTTTTATTTTCATTTATTTTGTTCTTTTACTTGTTGTTGTGGCCGCTATTTGCCTCTTACCTTGGTTATTTCTAAAGTAAATAAAAAATGGTATTAGAAAAAAAGTCTCTACATTCGGGGGACTATTACTAACACGCTTTTTTATCTAAGCATTGCGAACACGGTGGTTCATGGTTTTTTTTTTTTTTTGGTTTACTTTTAAATAAAGAAGACAATTTGTTTAACACATTTGGGACAACTTCATTTGGTGAATCTCCTTCTTAGAGAGCCCCAGTTGAAACATAAAATTAAGTACCTTAATCAAATGACTCCCAGGAAAAAAGATAGTAAGTTGAAATATCACTTAACCCTTTTCATACCCCTGCGGCACTTAGTCCTAATCATAGGGGCATGTTGGGACATGAAATATGTTTAGTGCTTTTCAGATTTTGCGGTGGCTGAAATCTATTTTTTGAATGCTCTTATTTTTTTGACTTGTTTGGCTTTGGGTTAGGTGAGTCCACTGGAGGCGGTTGACATTAACTAAAAAAGAGGTAAAAGAAATTAGAAGCCATCGTCCCAAATCCCCTTGATGCCTGTGTGTTTGCAATTTTGTATTTCTACAGATTAGGATCTTTCTTTAACTTCTAGTACATGACATATTTATAGAACACTGCAAAATATTAAGGAATAAAGCCGTGGATCTCAAATAGCAATTGAATAACACACAGGTTTTTTTTTTATCAGATTATTACTGGAAGAAAAAATACCTATGAGATGAGGTTTGATGATGATGATAACTCGGTCAGGAATTTAAAATTTAAAAGATTACAACTGCAGACTATGAGACACAACATGTAGAGACTTTGTCAACACCAAACAGACATGGGGTCATTGATTAAAAAAAAAATACTAAACTCTGACAGCAATGGCAATTCTCATATTTAGCAAAGTCAAATATGATCAGAATTCAGTCGAGCCGAGTCCACCATTGATGCCCTAGAAAAGGGCCCAAATCCTACCTTTGTGCATGGTTAGCAGATTGGGGCTTTATCTATAATATTTAAAAGTAGGAGGACAATTTGCCCTCCTGGCCCCCACACATTGAAGGCAGGTAAGAGTCCTAACTATAATATTCAAAGGGGGAACCTAGTGTCCCCTCTAAACCCCAACTATGACTTGCAGGTGGTGGCTCTAATTAATTAATACACAAGATCCAGTGCACTCACCTATCCACTAAACAGCAACTTCAATGTTGAAAGATTTTTTTTTTTTTTTTAAAAAGACACCTAATCTAGGCAAAAATAATTGGGGTTTAGTTACATTATATGATCATACATTGCATAAGCCTGCCACAACGTCAATGTACCAAGGAGCTGGCTAGACTCCTAAATATATATATGGGAAAACAAGGGGCTGGCTGCACTCACCTGAACATGCTCTAATTAATTAAACATCAGGGGGATACACAATTGTCCACTCCCACACAGTGGCATGTCCACCCCCGTCCCCTCCCCAGTGATACTAAGATTTCCCAATCCATAGCAACCCCCATTAAAAATAAAGGGCCTTATAAGACAAAAAAAGCTAGTATCCTTTTAAACAAACATCATCAGAAGTATTCTTTCTTTTACTTCTTTTTTTTTAGGTCCAAAAAAGGCCAAACGAAAATCCACAAATCCCGAAAGAAAAAGAAAAAATGAAATCCCACAAAGACTTGCCCCTGACTGAGCTCTGATTGCATGGGAAACCATTATAATTTATCACATTGCACAGGAAAATTTCCCACACTATGTAATATCAGCCAGAGTGCACTGATTAGTGGACTAAACCATCCAATCAGAACACTTTGACAGCCAAGTCTCGAGAGAAGTAAGACTTGGCTGTCAGTGTCATGAAATTCATCTTTACTGATATTGACAAAAATAAAAACCAAATATTCTGTTCAAAGGATTACCTTTTGTCCCTACATTCCTTCGATCTGAAGAAGATTTGAGTTTGATCTTAAAAATATACTTATTGAACCAAGTTACATACAGAGAGCAATTAGATTTTTTTTTATTATATATATTCTAAAAGAGATTATATTTCTAATTTTCTCCAGAACCTTGTGGTTGCAATACACAGTTTATAAGAAGACCACCCTCGTGTACGCTGTCCACCCTCGTGTAGTGTTGAAATTTTAATCTAAAGACAATGAAAAACAAACTGGAATACTAATACGTTATAACTCTAAGTAATTACACAGTGAGAGCTAAGTGCAGTGAAAATGGATACAAGTCATGGAATCTTGAGGAAGATCTAAAAATGAGCATGACAGAATGTTTTTTTTTTTTTAAATCAGTGAGAAAACAGTTGAAATGGAGGCTCACTTGAATATACATATAACTTAAGTTCACGAGCACACAGAACTGGAAATTATTGTTTATTAATTTACCTGGGGCACTACGTCGAACACCCCGAATGTGTAAAAATCACAATTCCGTCTTTGTTTAGGTTACATCAATGCAGGCAGTTTTTCTTTTCTTTAGAACTAGGGTTTAGTAGGTTTGCTTATGTTAATATTTAGTTATCTTCACATCATGAGGCTGGAGATTACACATCTGTTTGGGAGGTTTACATAAATTTTTGAATGGCAAAAAATAAGTTTAATAAAAATGTTTCTGTGTTTGACTGACTTTACCAGCGTGTCCTGTAGATGGCAGACTGCATGAGGATTCCATAGAAACTTGAACAAATAGATTCAAAGGAATAAAGATCTGTTAAAAAAAGAAAAGTGTGAGAACAGAATTTGAAAGGCAGAGTGGACGGGTCAGCTCAGAATGTATGAGGCAGATTCTGTGACTATCCCTTGTGCTCATGACTCATATGCAATATGACCTTTATCACCTACATATGGCATCAAAATATTATATAAGCTCCTTATTATATACCGCACCCATCACTAGCACACACAGCATGTATCAGTAACAGGGAATTTATATTGAATCCATTGCTGATAATCAGTAACATATTAATACTTTAACAATCTTCACACACAAATTTGTGGTCATGTTATCTCCAACATATTCATTACGTATCATTTACTTTAACTTTTGCAATGCAATCCTGTTTTCCTTCTAACCAAACCATCCCAATTATTCCCTGTATTTCCTTTGCTGGCTCTGTTGGAGATACATCCAATCAGTTATTTTTAATGTTATAACATATTAACCAGGGATTAAAATGTCAAGTCCTACTCTGCTAGCCAGGCCTTTTAGTAACTGACCACCACAAGCCTGGAGGGTCCACGGCATGCTAGAGGTAAATGAAAGGTAGATCCGCAATGTAAAGGTTGGCAAAGCATCAAAACAGATGTAATTCTTCTACATCTGGATATATATATTTTGTCTGCCCCTGAGCTATACCAAATCTACAAATCATCTAACAGATAAATATCCAACAGCCAACAAACAGCCAAAAAATCCATGATGAATCCATTGGCATGACTAATCATAAAGGAATTACTCCAAGCAAAACACAAAAACAGTTCACCTTTTGTGAACTAGCAAAAACTCCTCATGACGCAAATGATTATTTATTTGCATCCGACATTGTCTTCTCAATTCTTACAGGGGGAAAAAATGCTCACATTGTGGTTACAGTGATTTAACAGGCATGGAACTCCTATCGAAGAAAAATTATCAAGGCTTTAAATGAGACTCTGCAGGATATACTGATCTATTCATTGTCGTCATAAGCATGGCATGAAACCATGTTATTATGACGAGAATAATTTGAGAATTCCTAAAGAACTCGTCCAGATAGAAATCTTGAATTAATATTTCATATTGGATACTGAATGGGTTGGAAATGTCATGTTTATATAAATAAAGAACAGCTTTCAGAATATCCATAATAGACCGTGTACGAAGGCGTAAGGTAAAAGAAAATTCAAGATTAGTCCATTCGAAACGCTGCATTTTCACAAGCCTCTTTTTAAAATGATAATGTTTTTTGCACCATGTAAAATCACACACTTAAAATTTCAATTAAAGCAGAACATATTTGTTAAAAGAATTGTCAAAATGCTGTTCTACACTGAAAATGAATATTAAAAGTCTGTTGGATGTTCCAAATGTCACTTTTAGAATCTGTTGTAATGTGTAGATTTGCATGGACTCTTCTGTTAATAGTTAAATGTTCACGTCTTTATATAAATGAAAACAACACTGATAATGGACTTTAATGGAACACTGTATTCACTCAGACCACTTCATCTCAATGAAATGGTCCTGGTGCCATGTGCCCCCTCCTTTTAACCCCAGCATTGTAAAACATATCCATTCTGCAGAAACGACAAATGTGAACATTGCTTAGTTAGCCTACCTCTGCTATTTTAGTCAGATAGTCTCAGGAGACCATGTAATTGGTGCAGTGCAGAATTTTACAATGTGTATGAACTATCCTTCCAATGAAACTGGATGAAACTGTAGCAAGGGAAAATGTGTGTAAATCACCCTTTCTAACTCTCTCAGTGCTGGTCCAGTCATCTAAATCAGTGGTTCCCAACCCAGTCCTCAAGTTCCCCCTAACAGTCCAGGATTGAAGGATTACTCAATTGTGTCTAAGGTGTTTTGGGAAAAAAACAAAAAAACACTTTAGACACAACATCCCTAAATCCTGGACTGGTACTTGAGGACTGGGTTGGGAACCCCTGATCTAAATGGTGGCTAGGGCACTATAGCGTTAGGAATACAAATTTGTATTCCTAACACTATAGTGTTTCTTTAAAAAAGTGTAAGGAAAATTCAAGATTCGGGCATTGGACACATTTCATGTTTCCAGGGCCTAATCAAAAATGGTTATGTATTTTAAATAATTATAAAAATATACATAAAATGGAGGAACTTATGGTGACAGTATTAGGCCGCCATGTCTCTCACGATATGGTTTGGTCATTTTGGAGGACATGTTTGGACTCCCATCCGGTGAGTTGACAAGGTGGCTGATTCTCTCCCCACTCTGTTCATTATTATTGATGGATTATGATATACGGACAGAGCTTTGACCCTTAGGCACTCCCCAATTCTTTGGCTGTAGAGTTGCTGATTAACTGGAATAGTTTTGGATTTAATTATGGTGGACTCACTTTAGCATTTTCTACTTTTAAACAGGAAGCTTGAAAGCTGAGAGAAGGATAGAGATTGAGAGACTAATTTATGCTCCACACTGCGGCCTCTGGCCTTTCTTGCCCACTCCCCCCTTTTTATCTCTCCCATTTTTTCTCTACTTTTCTTTATGCGTTTCTTTGGTCATATGTTGTGTCTAGTCCTGTCTAATGAATAAATAACTTGATATGTTCCATTATATTTTTTGTATTTACTCCTTTATTGTGAACAAATATTTAGCAAAACTCGTCTTAGTGATGTCCACTGTATTTCTTGCTGGTCTTTTTTTATGACTTTCTTATTGTTGTTTTTTATGTATTGCAATTTTCGTGGAATACTGTATAATGCTATGTTACTGTGACTTTTATTGGTACCCTTCACTCTTTCTAAATAAAAATAAATGAAAAATATATAATTATGAAAATAAACATTTAACGGATAGAAAAAGTTCCAAATTTCACTTGTATAATGTGTTGTAATAGGTGGGTCTGTATTGTCTCACTCAAGCTGTAGTGAGGAATAGTGATGTCCCGAACGGTTCGCCGAACGGTTCGCGAACAGTTCGCCACGAACGGTTCGCCACGGACTCATCATTGAGTAAACTTTGACCCTGTACCTCACAGTCAGCAGACACATTCCAGACAATCAGGAGCAGACCCTCCCTCCCAGACCCTCCCACCTCCTGGACAGCATCCATTTTACATTCATTGTGAAGCTGCATTCTTAGTGAGCTGTCCAGGAGGTGGGAGGGTATGGGAGGGAGGGTCTGCTGCTGATTGGCTGGAATGTGTCTGATGACTCTGAGGTACAGGGTCAAAGTTTACTCAATAATCAGTCCGTGGCGAACCGTTCGTGGCGAACCGTTCGTGGCGAACCGTTCGCGAACCGTTCGCGAACCATTCGGCGAACCGTTCGGGACATCACTAGTGAGGAATATTTCAGCCATAACCACTAAGGGGGAAAGTAAATGTTCAAGTCTGGGAGAGTTCTTATAGCAAGTAGGCTATTTTGGCTTATGTCGTGATTTGGTTTACATCTTACAACAGCTGACAATGCTGTGGGTGATGGTATGATGACGAAATGTATTTAAAGTGAGTTTATGTTGGTGGCATTTTGCCTTCTCTTATTGGCAAGGTTTAGACAGGCTAGATAGACTAAAAAGGTGGAGGGGGAGGCGACACCACAGGTGAATAAACCTGATTATAAACTATACAAGCATATATACAAGACACTACATAGAGAATACATATAAGATAAAAAACCAAAAATAGTTTGAAATATAGATAGTCCAAAAGAGTCTATTCTCCTGCCTTTGCATGCCCTCCCCTTACAACCCCTCCCAGACTTTATGTGGCCATCCAATCACAGACTTCCCAATTCAGCTCAGTGAGAAGTCTTTTCAAGACAGGTGCTCTAGGCAGTTGTTGCCTCTTGAGTTTAGCTTCACCGAGCTGAACAACCAGGAAGTAACAGGACAGATTATCTGATTGACAGCTAGGGGGGTGTAACAAGGCGAATCTGTAAACGTTAAAAGGACGCACTCTTGGCACATGAAGCACTACAGCAAGTGCTTTTTTTATACCCTTTATGCATATCTAATACAACATTAAGTTTAAATTAAAATAATACCCCAAACCCTAACCTAAGGAACTCTCTGCTAATGTCAGTACTCATAACAGCAGATGGGTTTTCTTGTTGAAACAGTAGCTAGCTAGTCGTATGTTGCACCATTTACTGGTTTTTGGTTTTTTTTCAGTATTACGGTAAAAATATTGAAATACTGATAGTATACTTTACCAGCTGATTACACTGTGAACGGTGGTGGGCAACTGGAAAGCCCAGCACTGATCACAATCAGCATGGGGATATGCAGGGAGACCCTTTCAACAGCCTGCAATCCAGGAATCTCTGCAGCTGAGTGCAATTGCTCAGTTGTGATGTTTTGAATGAATTTAATGGGCTGTATGAGCAGCAAATAGCTCACAAGTCAGTCTGGGATTTAACCCTGTGCACACTACACTGCATTAGGTATTTAAATGCTTATTTAAAGGTCTGTATGCAACGCTCAGTATAAGTACTGCATACAGTTCATCTATCTACCTGCGGCCACAAAAATCCCAACTGACAGAGGGGAGGCATTAATTGATGCCTGGTACTCCCTGGTGTGAGCAGGGATTCAGCCATGTTCAACCCAAAATGTGAGGGCGTGCCCTGTTTAGTTAGCATGTACTAATGTCATTAAAGTGTTAATTTGTCAAATGTAAAAATGTAAAAATATTTTGGAAAAGTTGATTATTCCTGAATATAGGATATTTTTTACCCATATAAGCAACCAATCGACCATATAACAAAGCATAGTTACTCAGCTACTAAAATTGCATTATGAAGGGTAAATGCTACAAGCAGTCTGATTAAGAAAGCGTCCCGATCCTCCTTCTCCTACAGAGCGCCGCAATTGGGGAATGACCTCCCGCACAATTTAAAATCTTCCCCAAGCCTAAAGTCCTTTAAGAGATCCCTCTCTACATACCTCAAAACAGAATGCACCTGTCATGGTTGATTATATATTTCCTGCCTGTTCTATGTTAAATTTTGTATTTATTGTGTATTAATATTGGTTTTGTATTTTATTGTACCCTAATGTAACAATGCAATGATTTGTGGACCCAGGACATACTTGAAAACGAGAGAAATCTCAATGTATCTTTCCTGGTAAAATATTTTATAAATAAATAATGTGTGTAGCTGTTAATCTGTGAGCTAGAATTAAGTAATCATTCTCTTCTGTTTGAAGAAGTTCAATTACACTAAAACTAACCCATAGGTCATTTTCACTTCCACTGGTACATTAATACTGAAGTACATATCACTTATATAAATGGTCACTCCAGATCCCTAAATCACTTCAATTTGCTGAAAACTTTGTGTGAAGAGTGCGTCTTTTTTTTTTTTTTTTTTTACAAAAAGTGCAGATTTCAATAGAAATCTGCACTTTTATAAAGTAACCTTGTTACACCCCCACCCCCCACACCCCCTGGATGTCAGTCAGAAAACCAGTCCGGTTACTTCCTGTTTTGGTTAGCTCAGTGAAAATAAACTGAAGAGGCAGCAATTGTCCCGAGCCCCTTGCCTTGCAAAGCCTTCTCATTAAACTGCATTGGGAAGTCTGTGATTGGACAGCCACATAAAGTCTGGGCGAGTTAGAAGGGGAGGGCTTGCAAACGCAGAAGACAAAAGAACTGCAGGTTTTGCAAGCTGTTTTTAGATATAGCTTTTCATTTGGGGTATTTCTACTAAATAAAGATTCATATTTAGTTTGCATTTGAACAGTGTAGTGTCTCTGAGTAAAATGTCTTTAAATAAAGTGATTCAAAAATAGGTAACGTTAGACATATTCAGAAACATAATAAAAGAAAACTAATAAAATTATATTATTATGGTGTATACTGTAATATGGTAATGTTTAGTTTTTTCATTGTTTTAGCTCTATTCTTGAAATATTTGTATTATGTTGTTTATATTTGCACTCACAGCCATTTGTGTAGAAACATAGTACTGCGTTTAACTTTATCTACGTAAGGTTACACGTTTGCATTATTTGATTAACTAAATAAGGTAAATACAACAACGTGACACGAGTATTTATGATCTAGATTTGTAGTATAATAACCTTATGGAATTTAACAATAACACAGGCGGTAAAGATACCAGATGTTACAGTTTTGATTTGATTGTATATCCCTAAGTAATATATTATCCTTCCATTAAATATTCCAACAAGTGCATGAACCAGGTGTTACAACAATAACTATACATTACAACGCCAGCAAGATGCATATTGTTACATTTCTAATCTATCAAACACAAAACAATTTCTAGATTACATTAAATCAAATAATCTCCCAACAACAAAAATCTAGCGTTTTATTCACTGATAACACGAAAGGAGACTTTATCCCAGACAACACATCAATCCGAAATAAAATGTAAAAAAAGATCTGATTTGCAAAGAAAAGACATTAAATAAAAAAATAATCATATAGTCTTGGCTCTGTGCAGACGGAGTATTTCGAATGGGTAAAGCCTTTTTAAAGACCTTTTTCTGACCTGGGTGATCAGTGATTGGCTTGGAAAACATTCTATCTGATGGGCAAGTATTACTTCACTTAAGACGGGAAGACATTCCTATGTGTATATCTGTTCTGATTTCTGGACTCCACGATGAATGAACATGGTTTCTGGATGAACAATACTTTCAGTAACCTGTGCTACCTCTTCCATGGCAGAATTTGGACAAACTGACCTAGTGAAAAGGTGCTCTCCTGTGACAGAGCTCATTCAAAAGTCATATTGTGATCCTATGGTTCTAAACTTAACCTAGAAAGAAGGTTTCAAAAAAAAAAAAAATGAGGTACTAAGCATAAACTTCACATCAAAAAAGGAGGTTAAAGAAAGAAAGAAAGAATGCGGTATTAAACATAAACCTCACACCAGGATGGTGGTTAAAAAAAGAAAGAATGAGTTATTAAACATAAATCTCACACAAGAAAGTGACCTCCACCTACTAACCTGGATATCACATAAAGTGGTAGACAGAATGATAAAATAGAATTAAGCACCAATGGCATTTGCTTAAATTTTGAAGCCAAAATGTCTTTTGTTACACTTACTATGATGTTTCTTTACATAAGAGATGCTGATTGGCCAGTGCTGTTTGAATCATGCTGGCTCTGTCCCTGATCTGCCTCTTTGTCAGTCTCAGCCAATCCTATGGGGAAGGACTGTGATTGGATCAGACTACCACTTCTGATGATGTCAGCAGACCACAGGCAGATCAGAGGCAAAGGCAGCAGCTGCAGACTTGAATACAAGTAAGATTGTACTACATCTAGTGAAGCAAGGAGGGACCAGGGGGCTAGATGGTGGTTTTAACATTATAGAGTCATTATAGAATACATGTATGTGTTCCTGACCCTATGGTGTTCCTTTAAACATAAACCTCACACGAAGAATGGAGGTTAAAAAAAGAAACAAGCTAACCTCCGCCTATTAACCTGGATAGGACATAAAGGGTTAGACAGAATGATAAAATAGAATTAATCACCAAGAGCATTTCGAAGCCAAATTGTGCTTTGTTATGCCTACTATGATGTATCTTTACATAAGACAGAATGATAAAAAAGTCTACATCTGTATCTGTGTCTTAATAAAAAGATCTCTATTGTAACGAACTAAACATCACGGTAACAAAGCGTACCTCATGAAAAAGCATCCTACTTGTAGTCACTATTCTCGAATGTTTTATTTTTCCCCCCAATTTTCTGTATTTCCAGCTCTTTGAATGTACTAAAGCATTTAATTATCTTAATGACCACAAAAACACACTCTCTTCTGCATTGTGTATTTAATTATAATGGATTCATGTGTTTCCTTGCTCACTAAAGATACCAGGCACCGACTGAATATAATAATGTTTTTATAATTCATTTTAACAAATATCTACTTTGATCATGATCGTTCAAGGAATGATTCCTTCAATTTCCCATCCGGTGAAAGCTTTTTTGTTAATGGTATATCTCTAGCCCATTTTCCAATGTTGTTTATCTACTACACTTTATAAACTAAGAACAGAGAGTAGAGGTGAACGTGGACTCACTTTTAACTTAAGTTTAAAGGAAGTGATTATATAACCTGTAATTTAGTGTCTAGCACATTATTAATTTTACATTGAATATGGTTCATTTGAATGACATTTTAAGATACAAATCCAGAGGGAAGCATTATTAAGGGAACTTTTTTTCAGGATGGTACAGAGTCCCAACACGCAAATACAGAACAGTACAAAGGACACTATTCATGGATCCTTGGAGATTGCTAGGCTTAACGTAAAATAGAGAAATAGAATGGAATGGTCAAGGAACAGAATAGTGACAAAACAAGTAAACAAGACAAAGTAAGGATTGAAGATATCAATAACAACAAAAAACAAGCCAAAGTCAACAACAGGACAATCATAGAAAAATCATAACACACTCTCAGCTATTTTACACCACTACAGGCCACGGGTCTCCACCAGGCCTAACATCTGACATAATCAGAACGATGCCAAAGGGGTAACAACAGAATGCTCCCATGCCTGCATCATTCTGGCTATATAAAGAACTATGGTTATAGTAATCTGGATTATAGTGTTGATGCCGAAATGATGCATTGGGTGGATTCATGATGTCAGTCAGAGGTGGGTACCCTGACGACTTGTGAGTACAAACTATAAGTAAGTAGAGTTAAAAGCAGTAAGGTGCCTGAGTTAAAAAGTCGGTATGGACATTGTATAAGCAGTTTGATTTATTACCTGTATGTCTCCAAGTTTAATTAATTACAGGAAGAAATAGCTGACATGTTAATCTGGAAGAACTGCATAAACACTGTTTTTGGAGCTATTAGATTATTCCAGGCAGGTAATCAATAATTTAAGAATGCCTCTGGAATGAACCGGACCAGGGTCCGTCTGGTATCATAACTACTATAGCAAGTTATGATGCATGCAATAAACCAGGGCCGGCCATAGGAGTGTGCTGAGATAGCTCGCAGACACAGGGGCCGCCAATCTGGCGGTAAGACCCTGGAACTGTGTGTGTCACTGTGTGTATGACTGACTGCCTGCAGCTGAGTGTGACTGTTTGCATGTGACTGTGCGTGGCTGCCTGTAACTCTGTGTGAGTGACTATGTGCCTTAGACTGTGTGTATGTGGCTATATTTGACAGTGTATGTATATAATTGAGTCCATCTGACTGTGTGTCTGACTGTGGGACACACTGCAATCACACATGAGCCTACATGAATTTTGTTCATAGCTGAATGAAATACCCATCACAAATACCGCACACGGCCAACACATAACATATAAATCATACACATCAATCACACCTAACACACACATTATATCATTTTATTGATAGATTTAATATAGCGGTCATTGGTCATGCAAAAAAAACATTACTCTGTGTTTTATAGTTGGGGAGTTCTGTGATGGCTAATAGGCGTCTTACTTAGAGTTGTATTGTTGTGGAGATCTGTGACATACTCATACATCGCACATTACTGTGAGGTTTATAGTTGTGGAGTTCTGTGATAAACTGGTTCACATCATATAATACTGTGAGGGTCTTTCTTTTTGTTTTTGTTTTTACTGTGGAGCTAAGTGGTAATTGGATAAACAATTACTGTGAGTTTTTATAGCAAGGAGGTCAAGGTAAATATGGAAAATCCAGAGCTCCAAAGCAAAATGACTCACAGTACTATGTGAAAGCAGCACGTCATGCTTAATCTGTCCCTCTGTGATGTTGATGAGGAGGTCTTGCACCTCTTGCCTGCACCTCTGTTGGCTGTGGACCATGAGAAGCTATCTCCCGAACTCCAGAGATCAGAGAGTTGTCACGGAAAGTAAAGCTTGGACACTGTAAGTAACTGAGCTTGTAATACAGAAACTCATGGTCTCCACCCCGTAGAGGTGCAGACGAGCTTTCCAGCACACTGGACCACCAAAGATCAGCAAGGTAACCACTAAACAATTAACTTTTTTTGAATAATTATTAATTTAATAAAGCCCCAATACAAACACTACACACCTACACACATATGATACATGGATGAGGGGGTGTGACCGGGGAGGTGTCGTGTGAAGATTTTTCACACAGGTTACCTATAGGCCTAAGGCCGGCCCTGCAGAAAGCTATCACAGAATGCATTCTCATAGATCGTATTTCTCTTCCTGTGAGACTTGCAAGATCAGGGGGTGGCACATTTGGGAGGGATTCTTGCAAAAAGTTTATATTTATTTGTTATTTTTGCTTAAAGACATTTAAGAGGCCTACTTACATACACTCTGTCTGAATTACTCTTGATACCATGGATTGGTCCTGAACTGTTTTAAACTGTAATAATGCCTTAAAGAGTCGTTCAACAATTGATATTTTCACCAGCCCATTGCAGGAAGTAATTTATACAAAAATTTCCTCTTTACCTGTTTGAAAAACAACACTTTAGCTTGGGAAAACCAATGTGGATAAACAGTGCTATAAAGAAGACCAGCGGTTTTATTGCAATCATTTTACAGATTTTGTTTCACCACACACAATGGTCAATTGTCACCCCGAGAACTAAGTGATACCAGAGATTATTTGTCTTTCTTTCTCACAGCCAGAAAGGATTTCCCAGAATTCTTGATATAGAAGTTTTGAGATCCATTAGCAGGGGAAGCTGCAGGCTAAGTCGCTCATGGCTGACTCAATGAAACATTTTCTAAAAAGCAATTGCTGTATGCATCAATATGTATTATATTCAACAGGAAAAAATGATTATGTGCCAACGTTGTTTGCAATTTCACTATAGATCATAATTTAACAGATTATCAATTTGGATTTAGCATAAGGGAAAAAATGCATTAATAGGGGCATTGAATTGTGTGCGCACCGGCGCATGCGTGTGTGCAGTTGTGCATGAAATGTTTAAAAAGGTTTTTATTATAAATGTATACAATGCGAGCATTATACTACATGTACAGTTGCAAATTAATTACACTAATTTATCAGAACTATATGTACTATAAAATCTGTTCAATTAAACAGCATTATCAAATGAACAGGTTACATTGAGAATACAGCTTGAACAGGTTACATTGAGAATACATTGAGAATAAGCTGCTTATCTGTGGACTGTTGCTATAGAGCAGACCCGCACAATTTGGCCATAGATAGGGGTCCAAAATAAAATACAAAAAAAGGAGAGGAAGGAAGAGAATCTGTCCCTATACTGTTAATTAGATAAGAATCACGAGGATACTTTATTTATTTCAAAAAGGAAAAAGCACAATAAATAGATTGAATGTAACTGTCTAACTCAGACATAGATATATGTGCATAGACAAATGAACACAGGGTAGGGGGAGTGGACAAACGACACAAGGAAATATATATATTTCACAAAAATCTAAGGAAATAATTTGGAGAGAAGCTCATGTCAGCAGTCTCCAAAATCATGGTTTAGACAGACAATCATACAAGCTTAGCTGCTGGAGATACTAAACTCTGAAAAGAGAAAGAAAACTAAAGCAGAAAAGATCACTAGCTAGATAGATATTGAGTCCAGTGTAAAAATCCGTTGAGATCAAAAACAGTGTAGAGTATATAATCAAATGTGAATTAAACTAGCTCTGATGTGCAGAGGAGTAACTAAATGACCTGTTACATATGTTTCACAATTTTATCACTTATCGATACAGTGTATACAGTGACCGATAGTAGCACATCATTTCGAGCGAGAATCTTACGAATTAATACATGCTGAAAACAGCGGACCTAGAAAGCCGGTCCAATATAGAGAAAGTCTAGCTTTTTTGTATCTTATTACCTTAGGGTTACCCCCTTATCTGTTCCCTGGATTTTTGGATAATCTCTCAGGCCGTCCCTTCTTTTGCATTTCCAAAATAAAATAGGCTAAACTTTTTCGGGACGCAGATAGGTTTCTAATACCTCACTTTCTAAATGCTATTCTATAAAATGATTGTGTAAAGGGCAAGTATAGATCAGATATTGTTTGTACACTGAACAAAATTATAAATGCAACACTATTGTTTTTTCCCCCATTTTTCATGAGCTGAACTCTATATAATATTATTCACAAATTTGTCTAAATCTGTGTGTGAGCACTCCTTTGCCGAGATATTCCACCTCACAGGTGTTGCATATTAAGATGCTGATTAGACAGCATGATTATTGCACAGGTGTGCCTTAGGCTGGCCACAATAAAAGGCCACTCTAAAATGTGCAGTTTTATCACACAGCACAATGCCACAGATGTCGCAAGTTTTGAGGGAGTGTGCAATTGTCATGCTTACTGCAGGATTGTCTACCAGAGCTGTAGCCCGTGAATTGAATGTTCATTTCTCTACCATAAGCCGTCTCCAAAGGTTTTTCAGAGAATGTTGCAGTACATCCAACCAGCCTCACAACCACAGACATGTGTAACCACAATTGGTGGTTTTGTGTTGCAGCTACCGGGGGGTCTCCTTGGCTGTATTTGAGATAAAGCCAGAAAGTAAGGGGCAGGACTATGAAAACATATTCTGTACTGTCCCTGATTAAACCCCCTCTCCTACACAGCACTATAGGGTAGAAGTGATTGTCTGTCACTACAAAAATAGGAAGGAATGATTTCTAATGCAAATCATTTGAAAAGTTTATATTAAAATATAAAATCAAGGATTTAATGGGATGCTCAGAGAGATGGCATTACATTAAGTTGTATGACAGTAGATTAGATGCAATAACCACCGACACTAGGTGATCACAGCCCGTGAGATGAAGTTATGTGTAGTAAGTGACTCCAAAGTAAAGAAATTCTAGAAAGAAGTTGATATATGTAAAATCTGGGAATTTGCAATGGATCCCTGAAGATTATACACACGAGGTCTGCCCGGCGACATTGATGTAACCTGGCAGCCAAGGAGAGTGGACTGGAATGCGCATGCATTAACAATGACAACTTCACTGTACCAGTCAGTGGGGGCGCTACACACTGTTGAGTGAATATGAGTACTGTGTAGTCGTCACAATTAAAATGACTGAGCTTGAAATAAAACTTGAATACGGAAAGTATTCAGATGCTTCAGAAGGCTTTTGGGGACGATGCAATGAGTGCAGCACAACTATAATTGTGGCACAAACGCATCAAACATGGTTCAAAGATTTGGTGCGCTATGACTCCTGACTTTTCCCAAAACTAAAATCACCTTTGAAAGGGAAGAGATTTCAGACCATTAATAAAATTTGGGTAAATACAATGAGGCAGCTGATGAATTTTGCATATTGTTTTAAACAGTGGAAGAGACGCTGGGAGAATGGTGTGAGATCCCAAGGTATCATTGTCCTATGTAGAATGTTTCTTCTATCTTTTGTCTTCTTCAATATTTGTCTCTATTTTTCATGTTACATGGCTGGATAATTCCCGGACAGACCTCTTTTAGTCAACATGTTACTGGCCTCCTAAGAATCAGAGGGGAAATCAACAGTCTTTATTTACTTTCAACATGAGATATATCTAGAATACTTTGGAATAACCATTCCCTTCTTAGTTTTGAAGATATCCAGATACATTTATACCCACAAGAGAGGTTAGTGGAGATAAAAAAAAAGTAAAGGAACGTATGAAACTCTTTAAAAAAGCCGCTGGTATGCAGAATAAAGCCAAATCGAAAAGATAATTGGTATTAGCATCTCATTTTTTTTTTACAACCGGAGGAAGAACATTTATTCAGCAAAGATTTATTTTGTTGTCCAAGTACCCAGATTAATGAATTCATGTGGAAGTAAAGCTTTTACTCCAAGCTAAGATCAAAGGAATAGCTCAGAGCTATAGAAATCATATGTTATAAATCAGAATAAAGACCTGAACCAGTTTATTTGATCAATAGAAATATTCCCATTTCATTGTCTAAACATACAAGAATAATTTACATTTAGCAGTCATTTTATTAGTTACACCTATTTAGTAGCAGCTGTAACTTGTTGTACCTTGAAGACAACATGGACACATTCTCTAGATATTTTAGTCCATGCTGAGTAAATAGCAGCTATCCACATTCTTCCAACTATAAATGCCAAAATCCTATTCACCTTAATCTATTGTAGATTTAGATCTGGGGACTGTGCAGGCCAGTTCAATCATCTAAAATCACTGACTTGTTGCTGAAACCAATTTTAAATAATGTATACTTAAAAGAACACTATAGAGCTTTATTACTTACACTATATGTTTAGAATAGCAATATAAATGGCCAGTCCCCCTAACCTCCTGTTAAAAAGTTAATTTACTCACCTTTTTTCCACAGCAGCATGCATAGTCTTGTGGCTGCCCAATCTCAGCCAATCTAATGCTTTCCCATAGGAAAATATTGAGAGGCTATTGCATATGCGAAGCAAAACACAGTGCTGAGCTAATCAGCATCTCCTCATAAAGATGCATTGAATCAATACACCTTTATTGGGAACATGCAGGGTCACCATGCAGAGCGTGGAGATACTGAATGTCAGTGCTGCACATTGTGCACCACTGCCCCAGGAAACACTTCTAGTGGCCATCTGAGTGACTGTCGCTTCACAAAGGCATATCAATTAAACTGTTAATGGCTCCAAAACCCCACACTAAGTCTTCGTTGAATACTATTTTACCAATCTACTTCCCTAATTCTTCCCTTACCTTTTGTGTCACTTTACCCCACTCCCTCTAGCATGTAAGCTCATTGAGCAGGACCCTCAACTCCTCTGTTACTGTGTCACTATACCCCACTCCCTCTAACATGTAAACTCACTGAGCAGGGCCCTCAATCTCTCTGTTACTGTTACTATACCCCACTCCCTCTAGCATGTAAACTCACTGAGCAGGGCCTCAATCCCTCTGTTACTGTCACTATACCCCACTCCCTCTAACATGTAAACTCACTGAGCAGGGCCCTCAATCTCTCTGTTACTGTCACTATACCCCACTCCCTCTAGCATGTAAACTCACTGAGCAGGGCCCTCAATCCCTCTGTTACTGTGTCACTATACCCCACTCCCTCTAACATGTAAGCTCACTGAGCAGGCCCTCAATCCCTCTATTACTGTCACTATACCCCACTCCCTCTAACATGTAAACTCACTGAGCAGGCCCTCAATCCCTCTGTTACTGTGTCACTATACCCCCCTCCCTCTAACATGTAAACTCACTGAGCAGGGCCCTCAATCCCTCTGTTACTGTGTCACTATACCCCACTCCCTCTAACATGTAAACTCACTGAGCAGGACCCTCAATCCCTCTGTTACTGTGTCACTATACCCCACTCCCTCTAACATGTAAACTCACTGGGCAGGGCCCTCAATCCCTCTGTTACTGTGTCACTATACCCCACTCCCTCTAACATGTAAACTCACTGAGCAGGCCCTCAATCCCTCTGTTACTGTGTCACTATACCCCACTCCCTCTAACATGTAAACTCACTGAGCAGGCCCTCAATCCCCTTGTTACTGTGTCACTATACCCCACTCCCTCTAACATGTAAACTCACTGAGCAGGGCCCTCAATCTCTCTGTTACTGTCACTATACCCCACTCCCTCTAGCATGTAAACTCACTGAGCAGGCCCTCAATCCCTCTGTTACTGTGTCACTACTCCCTCTAACATGTAAACTCACTGACCAGGGCCCTTAATCTCTCTGTTACTGTCACTATACCCCACTCCCTCTAGCATGTAAACTCACTGAGCAGGGCCCTCAATCCCTCTGTTACTGTGTCACTATACCCCACTCCCTCTAACATGTAAACTCACTGAGCAGGACCTCAATCCCTCTGTTACTGTGTCACTATACCCCACTCCCTCTAACATGTAAACTCACTGAGCAGGCCCTCAATCCCTCTGTTACTGTGTCATTATACCCCACTGTTACGGTACCTCCAGTAATAAATGTGCAAACCGCCGTTTAGTGAATGCTCCACGTTCGCAATAATGTGGTCTGGTAGTGGGTACAGTATAACCATGCGAACCGCCAGCTAGGGAACACTCCAAACTCACGAACGGTACCTGTACGGCTCTTTCCCTTCACGAGCTCCAAATCCACGAACTGCCAATATTAGCCGAACGCCAATATCTTCCAAGCGGCAAATAATTCCAATAAGCAGTCTCTAGGCGCCGGTAATAAAATCCCCCCAATAACGAGACCAAGCTCCGCTTTGAGGGTAAAATACGAACTGATTTACTGTGGGCTACCTGCTCGGTATTTATGCAGGTCTCCCACTTGGTGGACACTCCCCTAGGGGACCAAATGGGAGACTGGAATAACAGAAGGACATGGGGACATTTCAGACATACATCCCCACAATATTCCCAGCATGCATCACAGTTCCCTCCCCTCTGCTCGGGAGATAATTGGAAAGTAATTCAATTATCTCCCCGAGCAGAGGCAAATCGCCATTTTAAGTACCAGTCATAAAACACATAAAAATCCATAACTTTATAACTGCCGAAAATATTGCATTCGTGTAACACATCCCCAGATAGCCTGGATCTGAGTGCATATTATTGGCGAATAGCGCTCAGATCCCATTCGCATAGTTCAATCGCCATTGAGTCAAAGTCTATTACAGTTCTTCGGTATGCGATTGACTCCATGGGAAGGCTATCTGGGTTAAGTCCATTCGTGTTGTTGAATCTCCCGAACGGCCGGCATTTGTATGCTTTTGTCGATTGAGAAGGGGAGGTTGACGGCTTCAGCGGTTTTCGGTTGAAAAAGTGTCAGTTTTCAGTTCCATGAAATAACCGTCGAACACCGCTGGTCTTTCACATGGTTTAAAATGGCGCCTTGCGCCCACCGTAGTGCATATCGAGCGGCGACCGCCGGTGATACGATTTAATTGAAGTGTCACCCATGGTTAACGCTTAGCGTTCTGGTGGGATCAATAGGTTAACCAGCAGCACACTTCTCTTCTGGGTGGCCGTCCGTTCGGTAGTTCCGTTCGACAAAAAACAGATATTCCCTTAAACAAAGCATACGAATGGGGGAATTCATGCAAACGGCAAAACAGACGAACACAGTACTTTTAGTCCAGACAGATGGGTCTGTCACACCCACTCCCTCTAACATGTAAACTCACTGAGCAGGGCCCTCAATCCCTCTGTTACTGTGTCACTATACCCCACTCCCTCTAACATGTAAACTCACTGAGCAGGCCCTCAATCCCTCTGTTACTGTCACTATAGCCCACTCCCTCTAACATGTAAACTCACTGAGCAGGCCCTCAATCCCTCTGTTACTGTGTCACTATACCCCACTCCCTCTAACATGTAACCTCACTGAGCAGGGCCCTCAATCCCTCTGTTACTGTCACTATACCCCACTCCCTCTAACATGTAAACTCACTGAGCAGAGCCCTCCTCCATCTGTTACTGTGTCACTATACCCCACTCCCTCCTAACATGTAAACTCACTGAGCAGGGCACTCAATCCCTCTGTTACTGTGTCACTATACCCCACTCCCTCTAACATGTAAACTCACTGAGCAGGGCCCTCAATCCCTCTGTTACTGTCCACTGCTACACTTACTCCCTCTAACATGTAAACTCACTGAGCAGGCCTCAATCCCTCTATTACTGTGTCACATGCCCACTCCCTCTAACATGTAGCTCACTGAGCAGGCCCTCAATCCCTCTGTTACTGTGTCACTATGCTACTCCCCTCTGGCATGTAAGCTCACTGAGGCAGACCTCAATCCCTCTGTTACTGTGTCACTATACCCCACTCCCTCTAACATATGTAAACTCACTGGTGAGGCCCTCAATCCCTCTGTTGCTGCTCGCCACCCCCACTCCCTCCTAACGTGTAAGCCTCACTGAGCAGGGCCCTCAGATCCCTCTGTTACTGTCACTGCCACCCCTCCCTCCTAACATGTAAACTCACGAACGAGCCCTCAATCCCTCTGTTACTGTGTCACTATACCCCACTCCCTCCCAACATGTAAACTCACTGAGCAGGGCCCTCAATCCCTCTGTTACTGTGTCACTATACCCCACTCCCTCTAACATGTAAGCTCACTGAGCAGGGCCTCAATCTCTCTGTTACTGTGTCACTATACCCCACTCCCTCTAGCATGTAAACTCACTGAGCAGGCCCTCAATCCCTCTGTTACTGTGTCACTATACCCCACTCCCTCTAGCATGTAAACTCACTGAGCAGGCCCTCAATCCCACTCCCTCTAGCATGTAAACTCACTGAGCAGGCCCTCAATCACGCTCCTCCTCAGTGCTCCTGACCTCCTCTCTCTCCCGGCCGCTGCTCTCTTCATAATTTGCAAGTCAAGTGCACAGCACAATGCACTTGACTTGCTCTTCACATGACTCAGGCCGGCCTTTGAGTTACTAAGTGCGAGCTGTGTCGGCTGCCCGGCGCCCCTGTTTCCATGGCGCCCTGTGAGGCCGCACAGCTCGCACACCCCTAAGGCCAGCTCTGTCTATATATTCCTTTTAATGACAAAACGCCAGTCGTGTTCTTCCTCGTCCAATGCCATAAACGAAACGGTCAGACAGATCAAACGTAACCGTGCAGCAGAGCCGTGCCGTGTGCTTTTATTAACGTATGACAGTTCAGTTAGCTTTTCTGATTCAGCCAGTTACGTTATGCCCACTGCCAGCTTAGGATTCCAGCAGAATGTTATGTAAACGATGTGTTTGGGTGTGAACTCGGTGATGGCAAATAAAGCCGATTCCTGCTTTTCAGTAATCAGTAGAATTACTGGTTAAACGACTAGTTCTAGTTTATTTTTTTGCTTTTAGATGTGAGATGATAATAATGATTCTTATAGGAATTGATGTTTTGGGGTTGTGGAATGCAGAAGCAGACTGAGTGATCATTACTTGCATAGTGTGACATTTATTATAAATGGTTATTATAACTACAGAGTTTATGTGAAATATATACAGGAAAGAGTTTTACAAAACTCCCCCCAAAAACCCCACAGGAACAGAGTTTCCCCCATTATATTTGTATTAACCAGGTACTGACTGAGCCGTACAGACCGGAGGGTCAGCTATAGGAAACAAGTTTAGGAACCTGTTAAAGGGACACTATAGTCACCTGAACAACTTTAGCTTAATGAAGCAGTTTTGGTGTATAGAACATGCCCCTGCAGCCTCACTGCTCAATTCTCTGCCATTTAGGAGTTAAATCCCTTTGTTTATGAACCCTAGTCACACCTCCCTGCATGTGACTTGCACAGCCTTCCATAAACACTTCCTGTAAAGAGAGCCCTATTTGGGCTTTCTTTATTGCAAGTTCTGTTTAATTAAGATTTTCTTATCCCCTGCTATGTTAATAGCTTGCTAGACCCTACAAGAGCCTCCTGTATGTGATTAAAGTTCAATTTAGAGATTGAGATACAATTATTTAAGGTAAATTACATCTGTTTGAAAGTGAAACCAGTTTTTTTTTTCATGCCGGCTCTGTCAATCATAGCCAGGGGAGGTGTAGCTAGGGCTGCATAAACAGAAACAAAGTGATTTAACTCCTAAATGACAGTGAATTGAGCAGTGAAATTGCAGGGGAATGATCTATACACTAAAACTGCTTTATTTAGCTAAAGTAATTTAGGTGACTATAGTGTTCCTTTAAAGGACAGCTTCACGTCTCACTACTAGGTGGCATGTCTGCATGGATCTGATAATAACTAATAATGTAAATCTTTTATCAAACATCCAATCAGGGCCAAAGCAAGGATTTCTGACTACACAGTGAAGAATGTATTTTACAAATTGCATATTTCCCTGTGTGTCTCTTAACTCCCCCTTTCTGTATCTTTTCCCCTTGTTGCGTCTCTCTTCTCACTTTGTGGTCTCTTATCTCCTATGTATTTTCAACAATTCTCCAGTGTCATTTTATTGAATAACCCTGCTCGTTACCAGATGATATTTATAATATCTGCGCTCCAGTGTCCATGCTCGTTACCATATGATATTTAGAATCTCTGCACTCGTCTCATTTTTAGAATATCTGTGTTCCAGTC
>OW240913.1:366162340-366189953 GCA_933207985.1 Pelobates cultripes | reverse complement strand
TTTGTTGCCAACGGTTTAGACATTAATGGCTGTGTACACAAAAAGCAAGTAATAGTATGGTGCTAGAACAATTATTACCATAAAATATTAATAATATACAATAAGCAGCACTATATATTGTGAAAAAGCTCCACTCACATATAACCACGTAAAACCAAAAATAAAGTGCGCTGTGCCTTTAAGACTACAGTAAATAGATAATAATTACATTAATATCATATAATAGTGAAAATGATTTAAGAAAAAATAGTGCAATGATTTATGACCAAAGTGACCAAGTGCACTTGTGAAAAACACACTAATTTTGTGTACTGTGCAAATGTTAGAAAAATCCTTATTACTTTACTCACTTTGGAGACCCCCCTCTTGTATCAGTGCTCCAATGTAAATCTAAAATAGAAAAGGGGAAACACAAACTCATAGGGCAATATGTTTGAATACAAAAGTAAAATTCTATAAACAAAAACACTCACAAAGGTAGAACAATTTAGTCTGCTCTAAACTGTGATGGCATCTTTTGCAAAATATGCAGACTTGAAGCTGTGGTGAAGATAGAAATTCTTTATTGACACTCTGGATAAAAACAGCTGTCAGGCAGGTAAGTCCCCTTCAAATGCATCTTCCTCTCCAATATGTGGTGTGTTGGCTTCCTCGGTCTTGCGCCGGCTTTGCAGAACACTGAGTGCTGAAATCATGAACCACTAGTTCCGGGAGGCGGGGCTTACGGCCGTTGAGCGGAATGAGTCAGAGCGTGATGACGCATTTCGCCGATACACTCGGCTTCATCAGATCTGCCCACTTGTCCACCACAGTCTTAATTTAAGTTTTATTGAGGGGTGTGTCTGCCCAAGAAGTCTGGAAATCTGGCAATATAATTGGCCCCAATCAAAGAACACATTTATATACATAAAAAATACATCCCCTACTCCATTCATTCTATAGGGGATTGTAACGGCGCCCTCAGCAAAGAAGGGTTAAACCGCCGTTTAGTAGGTCTTCCCTTCCAGAGACACAGGTACAGCTACTGCAGAACACCAATCCGCCGAGCTGGAAACCATATGAATGCTGTAAACAGCCGAATAGGAAAACCATACGAATAGGTTTACACTCCTAGCAGTCAAACTGGAACAGCATACAATAAATCCCCCCAAGAACGAGACAAGGCTCCGTTTTGAGGGTCAAGCAGGAACAGACAGAGCTGTGGTTTTATTGTTCTTATATACACATTAGTACCACCCACAGGGTTTTGGAACACAACCAATAAACACATACAATACACTCAGACACTCCCACACAAAATCCTCCCCTCTGCCTGTGATACAATTACCTTACACAATGGGTAATGTAATTATAACAAGCAGAGAAATAAAAATTTTCCACATTATTCATAACTTGAAAAGTATGCATCACATTCACATATAACTTACATTTCAGAATCAGCATACTCCAAATACAAACATATGTCAAAATCATCCAAATTGGATGACCAAAGGAAGCATGGCTTTTCTGCCCAAAACCAGTTCCACAGAGTCTTCTATCCTGGAGATAATTGGGAGGTAATCCAATTATCTCCAAGGACAGAGGCAAAACTCCATTGAACACATGGCAGCAAAAGACAATAAAACACATAAAAACATATAACTGTGCAGCCATTGCACAAAACAGGTACATTCAACATATCCCCAGATAGCTCAGATCTGAGCGCACATTATTACTGAATGGCGCTCAGAGCACACACATACAGTTCAATTACCATGGAGCCAAAGTCTTTCCCAAAGTCTTTCATTATACGAAAGGGCTCCATGGCATAGCTATCTGGGGTATCACCGCTCAAACAGGGCAAGCACCAAATGACCCGGCTTTCATGTCTTTGCAGGGGAAAATCAAGCCTTTTAACATGGGGCCATAATCCAAAGGCAACAGGCGAGCAACCAGGCTTCTCCAATGCAATGTGGCGAGATTGGTCTCGTCACAGGGATTATTTGCTAAAATGTTAAAAAATACATATCAAAAAGGTATAAAATAACCTTATAAATTGGCTCTAGTTGGCAAAAGGATAAAATACACACACTGTAAATTTGCCTCACATATTAAAACAACTCAATGATTAAAAAGTATATATAAAATTAACAAAGGATCCCACCCTTGATATACAACAATCACTACATGCACTTTTAGAAAGAGGTAAAGAGTCTAACATATTAAATGATAATGAGTACAAATTCTTAGAGAAAGAGTTCCCTCGCATACCTACATTTTATACTTTACCTAAGGTTCACAAAGATATCCACAATCTGCCAGGAAGGCCCATTGTTTCGGGTATAGATTCCATTTCTGCTTACCTATCCAAGTTTGTAGACATTTTTCTACAAGACTTTGTAAAAATTATGCCTTCATACATAAAAGACACTACAGAGATCATAAGGACGTTAAGAACCACCAAGTAGGAAAATGATTTTATATTGGTGACTAGCAACGTATCACCTCTATATCACATGATTTGGGATGTCAGGTGATATGTGGCCTTTTAGAGAGTTCTCAAAAAATGTTTCATGAATGTATTGATTTTATAATAGAGAGCATAGCTTGGATTTTAGATAATAATTACTTTCTTTTTAATAACAAGTATTACCTACAACGTCAAGGTACAGTCATGGGGGCCATGTTTTCCCCCAGTTACACCAACCTGTACATGGCAGGATGGGAAAAGTAGTTTGTGTATGGGGGTGCCGAATGGGGGGCAAACTTGGCCCTACATTGTAGGTACATAGATGTCCTGATTTTCATATGGAAAGGCAGTGAGGATGACTTAGATACATTTTTAAATAATAATAATAATAATAATAATTAACCAGCACATATGGTACAACCAAAATTGAGTTTTTAGATCTCGCAAATATATATTTAAAATATGGAAATTAAAACTAAGAATTTTTTTTTAAAAAAGTAGATGCAAATAATTATGTATTATATAACAGTGGACATTATACCTCCTGGTTGAACAACATCCCTAAAGGTCAACAGAAACGAATAAGAAGGAACTGCAGTGATACAGAAATTTTTAAACAACAGACACAACTTCTTAAGGGGCATTTTTTGAATAAAAAATATCCTGAAAAATTAGTTAATGATGCATATGAAGATATGGTTAATTTAGAACAAGATGAATTGATTAAAAGGAAGGAGACTCAGGGAGTTGAGAAAGAAGAACTTAATAATGTATCGTTAGTAATTGATTTTAATATTGCACATAGGGACCTCAAAAGGATAATTAATAGGCATTGGCATCTACTAAAAGAAGATATATAGTTGGCTAAAATTATACCACAGAAACCCTTTATAACCTTCAGAGGTGCCCCTAAATTTAATCTCATTTTAACTCACAATCGACCTGGAAAAATTGCACAAAAACACTTTATGAATGATAGAAAGGGTTTATTTTCCTGTGGCAAATGCACAGGATGTAAATATAGTAAAAATAAAAGCCTAAAGGGTATAAATAAATTTAAGAGCAAACACAATGGCAATGAGTTTAATATTAAACGTATTAATATTATATTAATATTAATGATTTTATTACTTGTTTCACTAGGAATGAAATAGATCTCTTAATTTGTCCATGTGGGCAACAATGTGTAGGGCTGCACAATAAGCCCACTCCGCAAAAGAATTGGTGAGCATGCAAATAATATTTTAAAAGGTGTTGCTCAACATAGTGTCTCAGCCCATTTTAAAGCAAAACATAATATGGACCCCAGGGGTTTATTTTTTTTAGGAATTCAAGTAGTAAATAAACCACATAGAGGAGGAGACCATTTTTTAAAAATAGAAAGAGAAGAAATGAAATGGGTCCATAAACTAAAAACTTTAGAACCACATGGTTTAAATATAGAATTCGATCTTTTACATTTTTTATAGTGTGGAACAAGATAATGGTTAGGTTTATTCTGTATGTTTTTAACAAATATTTTCAAGACATTTACAAGGGTAGTATATTAAGTATATATATATATATATAACAAAAATAGAAAAAGTCCTTGCACTCACGCTTGGATGATTTGGTGACCGGGTACTTGTAATCCAGGAAAATTCAAATAAATTCAAATAGTGATCAGCACTCAGCATATATATATATGTACTAAGGTTATATATAATATGTATTAACCCCCTTCCTTTTCTTCCCCTTTAAGTAGGTACAGCATTATATAACTAATAAGTAACACTTAATATTTGTTCATATAAGTTTTATAAGGAAATTGATTAGTATGAGTATTAGAATGGATTTTAATATGTGAGGCAAATTTACAGTGTGTGTATTTTATCCTTTTGCTAACTAGAGCCAATTTATAAGGTTATTTTATACCTTTTTGTATATGTATTTTTTAACATTTTAGCAAATAATCCCATATAGAATGAATGGAGTAGGGGATGTATTTATTATGTATGTAAATGTGTTCTTCGGTTGGGGCCAATTATATGGCCAGATTTGCAGACTTTTTGGGCAGCCACGTCCCTCAATAAGACTTAAATTTAGACTGTGGTGGACAAATGATACTGTATTTCTCTGCCTGTGATAATTAGATTAACCATTGTGTTCAGTAATCATATCACAGGCAGAGGGGAGGATTTTGTGTGGGAGTGTTCTCTGTAATGTACGTGTGTTATTGGTTGTTCTGTAAAACCCTGTGGGCAGTACTAAGTTTGTGGATTGGGCATAAAAGAGGCTGTATGTGCCAGTACAGTCAGTTCTGCTTGACCTCAAAACGAAGTGTCGTCTCGTTATTGGGGGAATTGGATTGTATGCTGATTGCCAGGAGTGTAGCTGATTGTATGCTTTTCCTATTCAGCTGCTTACAGCATTCATATGCTTGAGAGCATTCGTATGCTTCTCCGGTTCGGTGGTTGTGGTGTCTGCTGCAGTGCTTGGAGTCCTCAGGAAGCGCTAGGAGTATCCTTCAACAGAGGTACCCAGTCGGGGTGCCAGGTGATCCGTCACAAGCGATATGGGCCGATAATTGCTGCAGCTTTCAGGGTTTTTACCAGGTTTGGGTATCACAGTGATTGTAGCTGCCAGAGTTTTCTGGTGGAATTTGTCCCCCTTCTGGAGTTGGTTGAGGGCAGCCGTTAGGTGTGGGTTCAGAATTTCTCCAAATAACTTATAATATCCCGCCGAGAGTCCATCTGGCCCTGGCGCTTTCCCCCTTTTCACTGCCTTAATCGCTGCTTGTATTTCTTCCGTAGTTATTGGGGCTTCCAGTAGGTCTGCCTCCTCCGGTGTTAGAGCGTCCGGTCGGGAAATCTTTGTAAGTATTGTGTTGTAGCCTCTATCAGTTCGGCGTGTTGAGTGTCGGACGTCGTTGGTGAGGTATTATACAATCGTTGGTAATACGTGCAAAATGTGTTGGCCATTCCCCCCCGGGAATTGTGTGAGGGTGCCCTTGGTTGTTCGCAGTGCATGCACTTGTGCTCTGGTCTGTTGGTTTTTGGATCATACGGGCCAGTAGCCTCCTGCTTTTATTGGCATGGATGTAGAAAAAAAAGGCTTTGGACCTCTGTGTCGCTCTGTGGTGTTTGCGGGCTACCAGTTCTGCTAGCTGCCGGCGGGCTTCTAATAGAGAGCGATATTGCTCCTCTAGTTGTGTCCACTTATGCTGTGTTTCTAGTTTTGTTATCTGGTCGGTGAGTTCCATCATGTGTTGCTGTGCTTCCTTCTTTTTGTGAGATGCAATCCTTATGAAGTGTCCCCATAGCACACTCTTGTGGGCTTCCCAAAGCGTCACTTTAGATACGTCTTCCGTGTCGTTCTCAGTAAAGTAGTTGTTCAAATGTTCTATCAATTGTGTCTTCACTTCTGGATCTGATAGGAGAGACTCGTTCAATCTCCACGCCGTCCTTGTGGGTCTGAACAGAGGGGAATCCAGGCATATGTACACTGTGCTGTGGTCCGAGCACGGTGTCGGTAGGATCTCCGCCGACTGCAATCGTTGCAGGCCTTCTTGTTGTATGAGGATGTAGTCAATACGTGAGTATCTCCTGTGTATAGCTGAGTAGTGCGTATAATCCCGGTCTGTCAGGTGTAAGGTTCTCCATGTGTCTACTAATCTCAGGTCTCGCAGGGTCTTCCTTATCGCCCTGATCGCGATTTGTGATATACTGCTGTGCCCAGTCAATGGGTCGATTAGTGGATCAAGCAGTGCGTTGAAGTCTCCTCCTATGATAAGCGTTCCTTCAGTAAAAATGTTGCCAGTTGGCGAATGTTCTTGCGTAAAAACGTCGCCTGTTTTGCGTTCGGGGCATAGATTGTGGTGGATGTGTAGGTTTTCCGCGATACCGTGCCCTTGATAAAGAGAAATCTACCATTCGGGTCTGTGAGTTGGTCGGTCTGGGTGAATTGGGTGTTAGCGGCTAAGTATTGCTACCCCTGCCTTTCGCGAAGTAGGGTGGGTGCTATGGCAGTTGGCTGGGTAGTGTCTATCTTTTAATCTGTGTGTATCTGTCAGTTTCAGGTGTGTTTCCTGTAGCAGTGCTATCATGACCTCTTTATTTTTAAGTTCCCGTAGGAGATGAGAGCGTTTTTCAAGTGTGTTCAGGCCTCGACAGTTCTGTGTTAGGATGCAAAGGGGTGCGGCCGTATAAGCCATTGTGTAAGTGTGGTTGTGCGTACAGATCCTACGGTGATCGGGCTCACGTGCACTCATTTTTCTTAAATAATTTTCACTATCATATGATAATAATGTAATCATTATCTGTTTATTGTAGCCTTAAAGGCACGGCACACTTTATTTTTGGTATTAATGGCTGTGTGTTGAGTTACTTTGAGGGTACAGCAAATTTACACTGTTATACGCACTATATACTTACTACTTCACATTGTAGCAGAGTGTAAATTCTTCAGTTTTGTCACATGAAAAGATATAATAAAATGTTTACAAAAATGTGAGGGGTGTACTCAGTTTTGTGAGATACTGTATATCAACATATATGAAGATACCCAAAAATATCTGTCCTTGATTCAACAGTGAATATTAAATGTGAGACATTAAGGCTGCATAGTACTAACCCTTCCGACTGAACTCTAATTGTCTGAGCAGCTCTCATTATTTTTATGCCTGTGGCTTATAATGAGTTTTTATTATTTCGGTACTGTAAATAAACCCCTAGGTATTGTTTCTTTCACTATGATAATCTGAAACGTATTGAGTTTTATATGCTGTTAAATGTTCCAACAGGTGATTAAAATCATTAAGGAGACACACGTCGGTGTTTGAAAAGCAACAGTCAAAATGGCCCATGTTGTAACCTCCCCACTTCCTCCAGAAAAGAAAACACACAATCCAAAGATGTTTCTTTCAAATTGTCAGTAAAATAGAACACAGCTAAACAATGTGCGCAAAAGTAAACTTGAGTTTTAGTTAACTGAATATTGCTTAGAGAATAGTTTTCATTTAATTTAAAATGTATTTTGGTAATTATGATACATCTATTATTACATTATTTTTTATATAAGGAGTTACTCACCTGTAAAGTTTAGGTTTGTTAGATAGGAAGCCTGAACTGTATCTAGAATATTGGATAGACTCTAATCATTATGTAGCATATCAGCGTTCCCTACTCTTTACTGTGACAATTCTTTAATAAAAAATAACTTCATTGAGGAATAGTAATATACTGTACATTTATCCAGAGATTGATAATATAACCGTACATAAATAAACTGTGGCATTTTTATAGCTGAGCTGGCAAAAAATAAATAAACTTTTTCAAGGTAATCGCATCAGCATTACAATACATCAAAATAACAAGTTCAAATATTGGTGTGGAGGAAACATCAGCGAGATAGGGAAAAGAAGTGGGAAATATAGAGAACGGAGAGAGAGAGAATAATACAGAGAGAGTAAGAGAATGGGTGTGACATTAAAATTGTAACTAAAATGTAAATTTTTAGATTGTTTGTTTCGTTTATACTGAAATCCTGTCAACATATAAGTTCTGTAAAACCAATAATTCAAACAGAATCTTAAATAATAGTATAGAAGCAGAAATATTGTATCTGTAGGGAACCTGCGTACTGTGGATCTAGAGTTGACCAATGAACTGTACTATATAAGAAGCTGCAGTTTGTTTTTGCAGCCTGCAAGGAATTTCTATAGTCTGTTCAGCAGGGCCTTCCTATAAGGTGAACTAGGCAGCCGCATAGGGCGCCATATAGGAGGGGGCACCCTGCGCTCCCATCGCCGACCCTTTAAATGCTGCACCTGCGCTCTATAGAGAGCTGTCAGGCGGCTGCCTCCTCACTTCCCCTTCCCTTCCCTCCTCTCCGGTCCGCTGTCCCTGCCGAACTGACAGGAAGTGCACACTCAGTGTGCACTTCCTGTCAGTCCAGCCAGGTGCAGGCAACAGAAACTCCTGTGCCGCGGACCGAAGAGGGGCTCGGCCATGCTACAGGGAAGGGCAGGGGGAAGGGGGGGGAGTAAAGAGACCACATGGAGGAGGGGGGAGTAAAGATACCACGGGGGGGAGTAAAGAGACCACGGGGGGGGGAGTGAAGAGACCACAGGGAGGGATGGGGAGTAAAGAGACCACAGGGAGGGAGGTTGTAAAGAGACCACATGGAGGGGGGGGAGTAAAGAGACCATATGGAGGAGGCGGTGAGTAAGGAGACCACAGGGAGAATGGGGTGAGTAAGGAGAACACAGGGAGGAGGGGGGTGAGTAAAGAGACCACAGGGAGGAGGCGGTGAGTAAGGAGACCACAGGGAGAGTGGGGTGAGTAAGGAGAACACGGAGGGGGGTGAGTAAGGAGAACACTGGGGGTGAGTAAGGAGAATACAGGGAGAGGGTACAAAGAGAACACAGGAGGTGAGTAAAGAACACAGGGAGGGAGTAACACAGGAAGGGGGAGTAAGGAGAACACAGGGAGGAGGGAGTAAGGAGAAACACATGGAAGGGGAGTAAGGAGAATACATGGAGAGGGGAAGTAAGGAGAACACATGGAGGGAAGTAAGGGGAGAACACGGGGGAGTAAGGAGAACACAGGGAGGGAGGGAGTAAGGAGAACACAGGGAGGGGTGGAGAACACATGGAGAGGGAAGGAAGGGAAACACATGGAGAGGGGAGGTGAGGAGAACACAGGGATGGGGGAGTAAGGAGAACACAGGGAGGGGGATAAGTAAGGAGAACACAGGGAGAGGGGGGTGAGTAAGGAGAACACAGGGGAGGTGAGTAAGGAGAATACAGGGAGATGGGGTAAAGAGAACACAGGGAGGTGAGTAAAGAGAACACAGGGAGGGGGGAGTAAGGAGAACACAGGGAGGGAGGTGAGTAAAGAGAACACAGGGAGTGGCAGGTAGTAAGGAGAACACAGGGGGGAGTAAGGAGAATACATGGAGAGGGGGAAGTAAGGAGAACACGGGGGGAGAGTAAGGAGAACACATGGAGAGGGGGAGGTGAGGAGAACACAGGGGGGGGCGAGGGGGTGAGAAGAGTCCACTAGGGGAGGAGAGGGGGGAGAGGAGAGACCACTAAGGGGCAGGGGAGAGCTCTAAGGGAAGAAGGGAGAGCTCTATAGGACAGGGGGTGGGACAGGGAGCTCTTTCACACTATGCTCACACACACAATGCATTCCTATTCATACACAGAAACACACAATGCATCCCTTACACACACATGCAACACACACTGCTTCTCTTACATACACACAGAAACACAATCCATCTCTTACACTTAATGCACCCCTTACAGACACTCATACTGCATCACTTGCATATACAGAAACACACCTTGCATCCCTTATGCATACAAACACAGATTCACACAATGCATCCCTTACACACAACCAGAAACACAAAATACATCCCTTATACACAAACACACACTGCTTTCTATCCCTTACACAAAAACACACTGCTTCCACTACACACAAACACACTGCATCACCTACACAAACTAGTATCCCTATACACTACATTCCATAAGCACACATATTAGATCCTCTACAATAACACATAACACATCCCATACACACTCCACTCCCTGTGAGCGAACTCATGGGTGGAACATGTAGGTGGACTTATGGGTGGGCCCTATGGGCATACTCACCGTCAGGCCCTGGGGCCCAGACCTTGAGCTGTGTAAGGGGCCCCAAAAAGTTGAGCTGCTTCCCGTTCTCCCAGAACATTGACTTTTGTGACCACAGTTACAAACCGCCTCCAAAGAGCCTGTTCTACACCAGACCAGTGGAGCCAAACTGCAGCCAGAGACCATCACCATCCTGATCTGGTTGTAATTAGGCAATCTAGTATATTATTAGTGACAATAATCTCAAATTTAATTTACATTAAAGGGACACTATAGTCCCCAGAACCAATGCAGCTTAATGAAGTGGTTCTGGTGTCCATAGCCTGTCTCTGATGGCTTTTTAATGTAAACACACACTGTGTGCAGCACTGGCGTTAGTACTTATGGCAGATCATATGGGTGGGGCATTGTGATGTCACATGTGGAAGAGGGGAAGGGCAAATTTGTTTTTTTGTTGCCTAGGGCGGCACAAATCCTTGCACCGGCCCTGCTGTTCAGTGTATCCAGAAACCTCCCTTGTACTTCTTCATTCCTACAAAAATGAAGCCATGAAGAATGTGGGAAGTAGTTATTTATAGTTTACACACATTCTCTCATCGGGGTAAATGCTAGCTCTGGAGCAAAGGGAAGGGGTAATATTTTGTTGCAGTTTTCCAGTGTAAAAGTAAATTAAGTGCATGTTTATAAATTGAGAATTGAGAATAAAAAAAGTCAACCTTTTATACACGGTGCCTAACATTACATGATACTCCCTATTCATTTAGTTCAAAATATAATAATATGCATCATGAATTCTAATTTAGATTTTTCCTCATATCAGTAACTTCCATAAAATCATTTATTTACAAAAATAGGTATTTACTGAAATGTGAAAAAAAATGTACATTTTACACAGCTCTCCCATTAATCTAGTGATGTAATTATAATAATGGCTGAATTTTAGTTGAGCATAGAGTAGAAGGCAATTATTAAGGTGATTTGTGTGCACACAATATAAAAATGTACAATGCAGCAGTATACTAGTGTCATTCATGAAACACCAATATTTCAACAAACATTCTTGTTAAAGCCTCTTGTAGAATATAATGCTGGCATGACAACGAATGCCGCTTCAAAATATATGCACCTTACTCAAACTGTATAAATGGTTTGTGTGCATATAGTATATACTGGAGTGTCAGGGAGCATTCTTGGGGGTATCAACATGATTAATGAAAAAAAAAAAAAACTGGTACAGTGTGAAATTGCACCAGGGCATACTAGTGACATCATTTGAAAGAGTGAGTGCCATTACACTTGTGTGTATATATATATAGGTATGTACAATGTACATGTTCTCTTTAACAGGTACAGGATACAGATAGGGAGGAGTTATCATGGCAAGACTAACCTCTCCATGGGATGTACCATGAGCACATAGTGGATGTGGCTCACATTACTAAATCCTACCAGTGGTTGGAAAATTCAGGACTGAAAGACAGCACTGGGGCACTAATCCTAGTAGCACAGGAACAGGCACTCAGCACCAGATCAACTGAAGTGGGGGGTCCACCATACGAGGGAAGACCCAAGGTGCAGACTGTGCAAAGAGGCTCTGAGACAATGCAGCACATAGTGGCTGGGTGCAAGATGTTAGCAGCATACACTGAGAGGCACAACCAAAATGCTGGAATTGTGTGCTGAAATATTTGCACAGAATATGGACTGGACCTGCTTAAGCCCCGATGGGAGGTACCACAAAGAGTAGTTGAGAATTAGAGGTTTAATATTCTGTGGGATTTTTAGATCCAGACATGCAAGCAGGTAGTAGCCAACCAAGGGCTAGTCTTAGGGCTGTGCAAGCTGTGCAGCTTCACAGGGCACCATGGCAGCATGGCAGCAGTACCCCTGCACTCTCTCCACCCCATACTGTATGTAAGTGAGAGGAAGAGCAGTTGTTTGCCTGTAACTGTGTGTGACTGTCTGCCTGTAATTGTGTGTGTGTGTAACTTTGTGTGTGACTGTCTGCCTGTAACTTTCTGTGTAACTGCCTGGAACTGTGTGTGTGACTGTTTCCGTGTGTGTGTGTGTGTGTGTGTCTGCATGTAACTGTCTGTGTAACTGCCTGTAACTGTGTGTGTGTGACTGTGTGACTGTCTGTGACTGTGTGACTCTCTACCTGTGAGTTTGTGTGGCTACATGCCTGTAACTGTGTGTGTGTATGACTGCCTGTGATTATGTTTGTGTGTCAGTATGTGTGTGTGACTGTCTGTGACTGTGGGACTGTCTACCTGTGAGTGTGTGTGGCTACATGCCTGTAACTGTGTGTGTGTGTGTGTGTGTGTGTGTGTGTCTGGCTGCCTGTGATTATGTTTGTGTGTCAATATGTGATTATGTTTGTGTGTCAGTATGTGTGTGCGACTGACTGTGATTGTGTGTGATTGTGTGCCTTTCTGCCTGTGGCTGTGTGTGTAACTATCTCCCTGTGCCTGTGTATGTGTGACTGCCTGTTACTGTCTGCCTGCGACTGTGTGTGTGGCTGCCTGCCTGTGACTGTATGTGACTGGCCAATAAAATAATGTACATTATATAGTGTTACTGTTATGGTTAACGAGTTAGTGTATAGGTTAGACTTCTTTCAAAATTAAGGCATTACCAGAACAATCTAAGCATCACATACAGAGTGAGCCAGTTAGTAAACACATATAGTTTTTAATAGATTACAGTTTTACAACCTCTAGTATATAGATTCATGTCTAGGATTAAACTCTACTTCAAAAGATTCATGTAGAAGCTTGCGTGTTAGTAAAACATGTTCAACTAACAGGCACAGTCATCAGATAGATGGATATAGTGATAGACAGGCAACATATATGGTTATAGCCTCTGGTTGATTAATGTGAAGGACTTATAAGAGACTTCTATTCCTGAAAATACATACAGGAATTCCGTTACCTAATTTGGGCTTCCAAGGTGGATTCTGTTCACAACAGTAAATAGTCACTCTAAGCACTTTAATCAGGTTGCAAAGCTCAGTATTTCAACAGGTACAGTTATAACTACACCTACTGTATGTGAGTATTATGAACATCTATTATGACATTATTGTTATGTGCTGTTAGCATTGTTACAAGGACACTCTAAGCTCCAAAGCAACGTGATGCAAATTCAGTGTATGGATCATGCCCCTGCGGTCTCACTGCTCAGTGTTCTTCCATTTAGGAGTTCAGCAGCCCTAGCCACACCTATCCTAGCTGTGACTCACACAACCCCCATGTAAAAACGGCTTCATTTGCAATCATATCTGGCAGCACAATGAGTTTACTTTAGATGTTTTCATCTGCTGCTCTGTTAATTTAACTTTAATTAAACACATGATTGTTCCTGACAGAGCCTACTGCTACAGGCTCTGGCAGGAACAGAGAAAAACATAATAAATGCTGCTTTAAACAGATTGGGTGATAAGGAAATCTAAAAAAATAAACTCTTTCAGGAAGTGTGTAGGGAGGCTGTACAAGTCACATGCTGGGAGGTGTGGCTAGTGCTGTATAAATAAAGGGATTTAACTCCTAAATGATAGAGAATAAGCAGTGAGATTGCAGGGTGATGATCTATACACCAAACCTGCTTTGTAAGCTAATGAATGTTCTTGTCCTTTTAACAATGCTAGCTGCACATACCAAATATCATAATATGTAGTCATAATGCTTACACACAGTAGCTGTAGTTATAACTATCTGTTTCCTGTACCTGTTGATATATAGAGCTGTGCAAACTGCTATAGCATTATGCGAATAAGCCCTGTGCTGCTCTGAGCATCTTGATGGGTTTACATCTGTTAAATGAGGTATAACAGTCGATTATGAGCAAATGAAAATCACGTTTGTAAAACATATGCCAAATTAGACGAGAAGGAAAAATGCAACCAGCTAATGAATGCCACTGACTTGGTATACACTTAGAAAATGTAAATTTCAGTTCTCTGCAATTCACAAAATATTGAATAAAAAGCTCTCTTTCCAAAGAGTTAAAATCACAACTTAATAGACTGGAAATTAATAAAGATCCCTAGCTGTTAATGTGTTATTTATGCCCATAGCGCTCAATATATATTATATTGTATTTTAAATTCATTTTAGATTTCTGTAGATCAATGTCTCAGATAACAAATATGGTGAGTGCAGTTGCATTAGGCTCATATATATATATATATTAATATGAAACGGAGGTGGCTGCACTCACCTGAGCATGCATTCGTTATAGGGTGCTGCTGGGGCCAATCAATACGACATACAAGATCCAGTGTAGTCACTCATACACTAAACACATAGCTCACAACACATAATAGGTTTTTCTCTAAACACTTGAAAATAATGGGTATTTAGTAACAGTATGTGATTCTAGATTGATTGGCCTGGACATGCATACAGTATACCGTTATCTTTCTATTGTACACATTCTCAGGTTAGTGCAGCCATCTTATATGATCAACCACAATATTAAATCTACTGACAAGTGAAGTGAATAACATTATTTTATCATTACAATGATACCTGTTAAGGGATGGGATATATTGGGCAGCAAGTGAACAGTCAGTTCTTTAATTTCATGGGTTGAAAGCAGGAAAAATGGGCAAGCGAAAAGATCTGAGTGACTTTGACAAGAGCCAAAAAGTTATGGCTAGATGACAGGGTCAGAGCATCTCCAAAACGGCAAGTCTTGTAGGGTGTTCCCGGTATGCAGTATTTAGTACCTACCAAAAGTGGTACAAGGATGACGACTGGTAAACCAGCATCAGGGTCAGGGGCGCCCAAGGATTATTGATGTACATGGGGGCGAAGACTAGCCAGTATAGTCCAATCACACATATGGGCTAATGCAGTTCAGATTGCTGAAAAACATAATGCTGGCCATGATAGCAAGGTGTGAGAACACACAGTGCATCACAGTTTGCTGAGCATGGGGCTGTGCACCCGTAGACTGGTCAGAGTGCCCATGATGACACCTGTCTGATACCGAAAGCCCCTTCAATGGGGACATGAGCATCAAAACTGGACCATGGATAAATGGAAGAAGGTTGTCTGGTGTGATGAAACACGTTTTCTTTTAGCTCAGGTGGTTGTCTGGTTACATGTGCGTCATTTACCTTGGAAAAAGATGGCAGCAGGAAGCACTATGGGAAGAAGGCAGGCTGGCAGAGGTAGTGTTATGCTCTAGACTGTATTCTGCTTGGAAACCTATAATTCTGGCATTCATGTAGATGTTACTTTGACACATACCACCTTCATGGCAATGGTTTTCCCTGATGGTAGTGGCCTCTTTCAGCAGGATAAAAAATTGGCCAGGAATTGTTTAAGGAACATGACAAAGAGTTATTATTATTATTATTATTATTGCCATTTATATAGCGCCAACGGATTCCGTAGCGCTTTACAATATTTTGAGAGGGGGGGTGTAACAATAAATAGGACAATTACAAGAAAACTTACAGGAACAATAGGTTGAAGAGGACCCTGCTCAAACGAGCTTACAGACTATTGGAGGTGGGGTATTTGAAACATTAGGACAATAAATATCAAGTAGGAGTGAAGCAGAGCTGGAGGAGAGAGCAAAGCACTGTCCCATAGGAGAGAGCAGGAGACAGGTATGTAAGGTAGAGATTACTTTGGGAGGCCATAAGCTTTCCTGAAGAGATGGGTTTTAAGGCCCTTCTTAAATGATTGAAGACTAGGGGAGAGTCTGATGGCAGTAGGCAAGCTATTCCATAGGAGAGGAGCCGCCCGCGAGAGGTCCTGCAAGCGCGAGTTGGCCGTACGGGTGCGAGCAGCGGTCAGGAGGTGGTCACGGGCAGAGCGGAGGGTACGTGGAGGGGCATATTTATGGATCAGTGAAGAGATATAAGCGGGGCTAGAACTGTTCAGTGCTTTAAATGTATGGGTTAGCACTTTGAATTGACTCCTATAGCATACAGGGAGCCAATGTAAGGACCGGCAGAGGGGTGAGGTGTGAGAGGACCGACTAGAGAGGAAAATCAGTCTAGCTGCAGCATTCATTACAGACTGTAGCGGGGCAATACGGCTTTTGGGGAGACCAATCAGGAGAGGGTTACAGTAATCCATGCGGGAAATTACTAGAGCATGGACAAGCTCCTTGGTAGCATCTTGCGTAAGAAAGGGGCGAATGCGGGCTATGTTTTTTAGTTGGAACCTACAGGACTTGGCAACAAACTGGATGTGAGACTCGAAGGTGAGACCAGAGTCAAGTATGACGCCAAGACAGCGCGCTTGCAGGGATGGACTTATGTGGATTTCACTGACTTGAAGGGAGAGCGAGAGAGGGGGATCAGTATTAGGAGGAGGAAAGACAAGGAGTTCAGTTTTAGAGAGGTTAAGTTTCAGAAAGCGTGAAGACATCCAATCAGAGATGGAAGAAAGGCAAGCAGTGACACGTTGCAGGACAGCAGGGGAGAGGTCCGGGGAGGAGAGGTATATCTGAGTGTCATCAGCGTACAGGTGGTAGTGGAATCCAAAAGAAGCAATCAGTTTACCAAGAGAGGCGGTATAAAGAGAAAATAGAAGGGGACCAAGGACAGACCCTTGGGGAACTCCAACCGAGACAGGACGAGTGGAGGAGGTATCCTTGGAAAAGGAGACACTGAATGAGCGTTGGGAGAGATAGGAGGAAAACCAAGAGAGGACCGAGTCACAGAGACCGAGCGATTGAAGAGTTTGAAGGAGGAGAGCATGATCAACGGTGTCAAAGGCAGCAGAGAGGTCAAGGAGAATTAATATGGAGTAATGACCTTTGGATTTAGCGGAGATTAGGTCATTAGTCACTTTGATAAGAGCAGTCTCAGTAGAGTGGAGAGGGCGGAAGCCAGACTGAAGAGGGTCAAGGAGAGAGTTGGAATTAAGGAAGCGGGACACACGGGTAAAGACAAGCCTTTCCAAAAGCTTTGATGAGAAAGGGAGCAGGGATATGGGACGATAGTTAGAAGGGGAGGATGGGTCAAGAGATGGTTTTTTCAGGATAGGTATTACAGTGGCATGTTTAAGGTCAGCAGGAACAGTGCCAGAAGAGAGAGAGCAGTTAAAGATGTGTGTTAGGGTAGGCACAAGACAAGGGGAGAGAGATCTGATGAGGTGAGATGGGACAGGATCGAGCGGGCAAGTGGTGGGGCGAGAGGAATGGAGAAGCGCAGCCACCTCTTGTTCAGTAGCTGGGTAGAAAGTCTGGACAAGATTTACATGTGGTTGAGAAAGAGAATGGCAAGGAGGGGAGAATTGTTTCCTTAGCTGTTCAATCTTGTCGGTAAAGTAGCATGCAAAGCTATCAGCTGTAAGGTTAGTTTGGGGGGTGGCCACAGCAGGGCGGAGAAGGGAATTAAAGGTGTCAAAGAGGCGTCTGGGATTGCGGGAGCATGAACTAATGAGAGAGGAAAAGTATGACTGTTTGGCGAGGGCGAGGGCTGCGCTGTATGAAAGCAACATGAATCTATAATGGAGAAAGTCTGCCTGGGTGCGGGACTTCCTCCAGGAGCGTTCAGCACAACGGGAGCAACTCTGCAGATAGCGTGTTGATTTATTATGCCAAGGTTGGGGTCGTGTTCTCCTCGAGGTGTATGTTTTGAGTGGGGCTGCAGCGTTCAAGGCAGATGTGAGGGTAGTGTTATATGTGGAGATGGCCAGTGAGGGACAGGAGAGGGAAGGGATGGATAGCAGTTGTGAATCAATGTCACAGTGTTGCATTGGCCTCCAAATTCCCCAGATCTCAATCCGATTGAGCATTTGCGGGATCTGCTGGAATAACAAATCGGATCCATGGAGGCCCCAACTTACAATTTGCTGAACTTAAAGGATCTCATGCTAATGTCTTGGTGCCAGATATCACAGGACACAGTCAGAGGTCCCATGGAGTCCATGCCTCGATGCATCCGAGCTATTATAGCAGCACGAGGGGCACCTACACAATAATAGGCAGGTGGTTTTAATGTTGTGTTTGATGAGTGTAGTTCTGTCAAGAATATTATTCATATCTATCATAAGTTACATTTCAAAATGAGGAATAAATAAAAATAAAAGAAATAATACATCCTTGTTTTTTTTTGTTTTTTTTTATTTTTATTTTTTTTGTGCACACTTTATTCCAAGCATAGTTTAATATAAACAGAGAGATGAAATAAAATTGATTAGAATTTGTTTCTGCGTATGACATGAAAACTAGTCACTCTTAATGGAAAGTTTTAAATAATGACATTTTTGCCTCTAACATCAAGGCAAGTGATTAACTATGTATAGCAGCAGTAAATTAGTTATTATAAAAAAAGACCGAATCATTGTTTTGTTATAGCGATTAATAATCCAGTGGCAATGATATGGCAACAAATGGATAATTTACTATACGATTTGTCTCCTGTGTTTTCACTTTGGACATGAATTCATTTCAAACATGTGAAGCAAACCAAGGAGGTTTGTCTAGACTGGGAAATGCAGACTACAAGTAAGTATTAAAATCCAATGTTTTAACATCGCAATATATTTTGAGGCATATTGCTAGATAGGCAAGATTAACTTGAGATTTCTGAACTACATTTATGTAAGTTCCTTTTCAATACAGTATTTGAAGCTGTTGCAGGGGTTGCTAGAGTTATTCACTAAACCTTTGATAGATAACCTTCGGTACTCCGGATGTTGTGGACCACATCTCCTATATTGCTCATCCAGCCATAATGCTTGCAAAGCATCATGGGAGATTTTAGACCACCTTATCTAGAGTACTGAAGATTGGCAATCCATACACTAGAATTGGAATTTAAGAAAACTTAAAATTGAATGTCAAAAGTTAGGCTCTAATAGCCAAGCTGTGGCCATGGTTGAGTTAGAAAATATATATATATATATATATATATATATATATATATGTATATATATATATATATATATATTTTTTTTTTAGATTAGACATTTTAGCCTTAGTTTTGATATTTCAGTCTAATAATAAATAGCGTAATGTATTACCAAAAGAGAGCATATAGCATGAAAAGAAGATTAAGTTAAATTGCTACACTGACTGCTCAAGCCACTGTTCCTTTAAGGTCCACAGTATATCAAGGGTGTCATGACAATATGTGGTCTACCTAATCCCGATGCTGAATGGGGTTAAAATATAAACAAGAATAAGACCAGTTTGGATTGCATTGGCCAATTAGAGCTCAGCATGAAGGTTTCGTGTTGTAAATAATGCTTGGTGTTACACTGAAAACAGAAAAATACGGCATCCCACTTCTTTTGCTGAACTCAAAGAAAAGTCTTGCAAAGCTGACTATAGAAAAGTCAATAGATCAGTGGTCCGTAACAAAGTCTTTTTATCAAATTTATTCTCTATCAATCAGCATCTTCACAAAAGTGCTCAGACCTAAAATGTTTCAGTTCTCTTTCCTTTATTTATTTATTGTAAGCGTTGTATTGCCTTACTACTCTCGAGAGTGACATATGACTCCTGAGCCAACTGGACTCACGTTGTTGGTCTTTAAGCTGTCATGCAGTTGCCATGATTGTGAAACGTTTAAAATGTTCAATTGTTTAGATGAAGGAGGATAAATTCACAATATGCAATTAATTTTTGGAATTCCTGTTTATTTAAGTTAATTGTTGGAGCTATGATCCAAATATTTGTGTTGCTTTCACTAAACAGTGCTGAGGTTTCTAGCTAAACTACAAAATGAGGTAAATTAACTGGAAATAATTATCTAACTCATTCTTCCCATTAAGCCACTGTGCGTTCATTTTTACAAATCACCATAATTGAGGGATTTATTTACTATAACTTCAATTGCTGGGTTCCAGGGAATTTAAAATTGTTGGCCACAATAGCTGACCTTAAAATCAAGACTAGTTGGACTAAGCTACTATGTTCTTAATTTTGAATTACTTTTAAATGCTTCCTATTTTTAATTATCTACAGTTCCCTGTTTCGTGAATGAACCAATCAGTGTTTTGGGGGTAAGTGGGAGGAACCGGTCACTTTAATTGTTTTGCTTAGGTAGGCACTTAATCATAGGCTCGAACCACATTTAATACATTTTTACTGTACCAATCCTTTAACCCCTTAACGACCAAACTTCTGGAATAAAAGGGAATCATGACATGTCACACATGTCATGTGTCCTTAAGGGGCAGGGCCGGCGCTACCTGTAAGGCGGACTAGGCAGCCGCCTAGGGCGCCCCTTGGGAAGGGGCGCCGCCAGGAGCGCTGGCCCCGCCATGCTGCAGCCGCCCGAGCGCTCTGTACAGAGCCTCAGGTGGCTGCAGCTTTGCCCGGGCGGTGCATCCATGAGGGCGGACCGCACCGCCCGGGCGCAGCATGGGGAGAGGCTGACAGGAGGGAAGCGCTCAGCGCTCCCTCCTGTCAGCTTCCTTTGCTGTAGCGTGGCCGAGCCCAGTATAGTCGGCGGGTACAGAGAGCAGCTGTCTCCTGTACCCGGCCGGCCTAAAAGGAAGTGCACACTCAGTGTTCACCTCCTGTTAGTCCGGCCGGGTACAGGAAACAAAGGCTCCCTGTACCCGCGGACTATACTGGGCTCGGCCACGCTACAACACAGGTAGGGGAGGAGGGGGAAGAAAGAGGGAGGGAGGGGGGAAAGGGAAACAGGGAGGGAGAAGAAAACAGGGAGGGAGGGGGAGGTTTAAAACAGGAGGTGTTGTTGTTCAGGAGGGGAGGTGAGAAGGAACAGGAGGGAGGGGAAGAAAGAAACAGGAGGAGGGGGGAAGAAAGAAACAGGGAGGGGAAGAAAGAACAGGAGGGATGGGGAAGAAGGAAACAGGAGGAAGGGGGAGAAAACAGGGAGGGAGGGGGGAAGAAAGAAACAGGGAGGGGAGGGGAAAGAGGGGAGGGAGGGGGAGAAGGAACAGGAGGGGAAGAAAGAAACAGGGAGGGGAGGGGGAAGAAAGAAACAGGGAGGAGGGGGGGAGAAGGAAACAGGAGGGAGGGGGGAAGAAAGAAACAGGGAGGGAAAAGAAGGAAACAGGAGGGGGAAGAAGAGGAGGGAGGGATGGAAAGAGCAGAAACAGGGGGGAGAAAGAACTGACGGGGAGAAAGAAACTGACGGGGGAGAAAGAAACTGAGGAAACTAATAGGGAGGGGGAAAGAAACCAACAGGGGGGAAGAAACTAACAGGGAGGTGGGGGGAAGAAACTAACAGGGGGAACTAACAGGGAGGGGGGAGACATTGACAGGGAGGGGAATTGACGGGGAGAGAGAAATTGACAGGGAGGGGCGAGTGACAGGGGAGGGAGGGGGAATGAGAGTAACAAGGGAGGGGGGGAGAAGAGAGTGACAAGGGAGGGGGGAGAGATTGACATCCATCACACACACACACACAATCACACACAATGCACCCCCTACACACAAAGACAATGAACCCCTTGCACACAGAAAAACACACAATGCATTACACACACAATGCATTACACACACACACACGCAATGCAACCCTTACACACAATGCATCCCTTACACACACAGAAACACACAATGCATTCCTTACACACACTCAATGCACCTCTTAAACACACTCAAAGCACCCCTTACAGACTCACACACTTCATCCCTTACATACACAGAAACACACCTTGCAGCCCTTACACATACAAACACAGATTCACACAATGCATTCCTTACACACAAATCAGACATCCCCTACACACTCCACCCCCTGTGAACAAACTCATTGGTGGAACATGAAGGTGGACCCTGGGACCCAGACCTTGAGCTGTGTAAAGTGCCCCCAAAAAATGGAGCTGCTTCCCGTTCTCCCAGAACATTGATTTTTACAGTTACAAACAGCCTAGAGATCCTGTTCTACACCAGACCAGTGGAGCAGACTGCAGCTAGAGCCCATCATCATCCTCATCTGGTTGTAGTAGTGATGTGCGAACCCGAAATTTTCGGTTCGCGAACGGCGAACGCGAACTTCCGCAAATGTTCGCGAACCGGCGAACCGCCCGAAACGCCATTGACTTCAATGGGGAGGCGAATTTAAAACACACAGGGACTCTTTCTGGCCACAATAGGGATGGAAAAGTTGTTTCAAGGGGACTAACACCTGGACTGTGGCATGCCGGAGGGGGATCCATGGCAAAACTCCCATGGAAAATTACACAGTTGATACAGAGTCTGGTTTTAATCCATAAAGGGCAGAAATCACCTAACATTCCAAATCACAATCAATATGGATTGACACCTGACATATGACATATTGACACCTTGACATATGGATTGACACCTGTCCTCAGAGCCCCTGATGCACACGGACACAGAGCAGAATAGAGACTGGTCCCCTACATAGGGTCACTTGGCAGATATGGATTGACACCTCGTCCTAAGGATCCCTGATACACACTGACACAGAGCAGAATAGGGACTGTTACCCCTAACATCGGGTCACTTGGCAGATATGGATTGACACCTGTCCTAAGGTTCCCTGATACACACTGACACAGAGCAGAATAGGGACTGGTCCCCCTACATCGGGTCACTTGGCAGATATGGATTGACACCTTGTTACAAACTGCTATTTGTAACGGGCCCTTTAAATGGCAAATTGCCCTGCTTCCCTGGGTTGTGGAGAAGCCTATTTGCCAGCCTCCTCCCGCATGACTATGGCCCCTGGGAGATTGTGAAAATGTATGCACTTTTATTTGGTGTGTATGGCCCTTTAAGACTGTCGGTGGGCATATTGGGGCTTATGGACTCTTTATGTGACTGGTGCTGGCCCTTTAAACACCTTTTTTGGGACATCAGGAAGATTGGGACACTGCCCCTTTAAGGCGTGTCCCCAGACTTGTTGGGGACACGGCCCCTTTAAGACGGTGTCCCCTGTGTCCCCAGACCTGGTGCAAACCCTTTGTGCCTGCCTTGCTATTTCCCACTTGGTTCAGTAAATGGAAATTATTTCAGCTGCAGAGACTAAGTCCCATTCGGCGATGGGACTTAGTCTTTTTTTCAGCCGTTTTTTTCAGCCTTATTTCAGCTGCAGAGACTAAGTCCCATTCGGCAATGGGACTTAGTCTTTTTTTCAGCCTGAAATAGACCGACCTCACAGCCCAAATCTATGGAACTGTTTTTGGCAGGAAAATGTGCTTGCGGTCGGTCATAAAGGGACCTCCAGCTAACTTTTTAACCTCTGGATGGATTTGGCTGATTTTTGGTTATGTTTATGTTTTAAGTGCGCTGATTCCAAATATGTAATTATGAAGATGGGATGTGTAGTTTTAAAGTTACAGGGTATGGCTAAAAACTGTATTTTTACTGCCTGTGTTTAATTATGTTAATCTCTTCCCAAACGTAATTTCGTTCAAAGTGGAGAGAATGTTAAAAATATATATTTTTGTTCGGAGTGTGAGAAATGCTTTTCAGCCGCTTCTAATCTTAAGCATCATTTGAGGAGCCATACAGGAGAGAAACCTAATTTGTGGTGTGTTTAGTATTGTTCTGATCAGTTTAATACCTTCCGCGTCTCCCATCAGTGGACGTGTATATGGCAGCCATTTTAGGAACCGTACACCTGGGACCCGAGCAAGGTCACCTCGTTCAACAGGCTTGCAGCGCATCCTCCAGGAAGAAGAGCCTGAACCCTTACCGGCTGCACGTGTCTTACCTGTACATGGAAAGCTGCTGTGGTTCCTTGATGAGCCAGCTGCCCGTGAGTTAACATGTCCCGTGGAGAAGCACTCTGTCCTGCAAAGCCTCACCAAAAAAAAGGAGTGGTGTGTTTAGTATTGTTCTGATCAGTTTAATACCTTCCGCGTCTCCTATCAGTGGACGTGTACACGGCATTGATTTTTTATCTAAGCCGTAAACTTTTGCACAGCGAAGTATATTCACTGCCATTGAAAAGGAGTGCATGGCGGTGGTGTGGGCCCTCAAAAAGCTGCAACCTACTTGTATGGACAACCGTTTACCTTACTCGCAGATCACATTAAATTTGGGGCACTGCGCGGTCAAGCTAATGTGACACCAGATAGGAGTGGTGTGTTTAGTACTATTTTTATCAGTTTAATACCTTTCGCGTTTCCTATCAGTGGACGTGTACACGGCATTAATTTTTGTTACAGGGAGATGGAAGAAGAGGCTTGGTCGGGTCCTCTTACTGCAAATTTGGGGCACTGCGCGGTCAAGCTAATGTGACACCAGATAGGAGTGGTGTGTTTAGTACTATTTTTATCAGTTTAATACCTTCCGCATCTCCTATCAGTGGACGTGTACACGGTATTGATTTTTGTAACAGGGAGATGGAAGAAGAGGCTTGGTCGGTCCTTCACATTGCAAATTTGGGGCACTGCTACGGTCGGTTAATGTGACACCAGATAGGAGTGGTGTGTTTAGTACTATTTTTATCACTTTAATACCTTCCGCGTCTCCTATCAGTGGTCGTGTACACGGCAGTAATTTCTGTAACAGGCAGATGGAAGAAGATGCTTGGTTGGTCCTCCTAACTGGAGACTGTGTTGTTGTACGGGTGGCAGGTGGAGCCATTTATAAAGTACACACTGCTTTATAAAGCCATTTATAAAGTACACACTGGCGGCTTGAACCCAAGTTGGTGGCGGATAAGTCACGCAAGTCAACAGGCATTCAGAGCTAAAATACAGCAGCGTGTGGACCATTTTTAGCCCAAGGCAGCCCATCTCATCAGGCCTTTTTTACATAGGGTCACTTGGCAGATATGGATTGACACCTGTCCTAGGGATCCCTGATACACACTGACAACAGATCAGAATAGGGACTGTTCCTCCTAAGACGTCACGGCAGATGGATTGGACACCCGTCTCAGTAGAGCCTCTGATACACACTGACACAGATCAGAATAGGAATGTTACCCCAACATAGGGTCACTTGGTGATATGGATTGACACCTGTCCTCAGAGACCATGATACACACTTCACACACAGAGCAGAATAGGGACTGTTCCTCCCACATAGGGTCACTTGGTGATATGGATTGACACCTGTCCTAAGGATCCTGATACACACCGGACACAGATCAGAATAGGGACTGTTCCTCCCACATAGGGTTCACTTGGCAGATATGGATTGACACCTGTCCTCAGAGCCCCTGATACACACTGACACAGAGCAGAATAGAGACTGTTCTCCTACATAGGTCACTTGGCAGATATGGATTGACACCTGTCCTCAGAGACCATGATACACACTGACACAGAGCAGAATAGAGACTGTTCCTCCTCCATAGGGTCACTTGGCAGATATGGATTGACACCTGTCCTCAGAGACCATGATACACACTGACACAGAGCAGAATAGAGACTGTTCTCCCACATAGGGTCACTTGGCAGATATGGATTGACACCTGTCTTCAGGGATCATGATACACACTGACACAGAGCAGAATAGAGACTGTTCTCCTACATAGGGTCACTTGGCAGATATGGATTGACACCTGTCCTAGGGATCCCTGATACACACTGACACAGAGCAGAATAGGACTGTTCCTCCTACATAGGGTCACATGGCAGATATGGATTGACACCTGTCCTCAAGGCCCCTGATACACACTGACACAGAGCAGAATAGAGACTGTTCCCCCTACATAGGGTCACTTGGCAGATATGGATTGACACCTGTCCTCAGAGCCCCTGATACACACTGACACAGATCAGAATAGGGAATGTTACCCCAACATGGGGTCACTTGGCAGATATGGATTGACACCTGTCCTAAGGATCCCTGATACACACTGATACACACCTACTTGGATGGTATAGACATTTTTAGCAGCTCCTGGCCCGAACACCTGACCCACATAGGAGCCGTAATAGAACGGATTAGGGAGTCCGGACTGACCCTAAAGCCCAGTAAGTGCCATATAGGAACGTGTAAAAACCTCCCCAAGATAGTAGTATGGGCCCCAGAATGTGAACAGGCCTTCCAGCAGCTCAAGACGGCGCTCATTAAATCACCTGTACTTTCTTCTCCTGATCCAACTAAACACTTTCTCGGCCATACAGACGCTTCTATGCTTGGATTGGGAGCAGTATTGAGCCAAGTCGGAGCAGATGGTGGCTAGCAACCCGGAGCTTATCTAAGCCGTAAACTTTTGCACAGCGAAGTATATTCACTGCCATTGAAAAGGAGTGCATAGCGGTGGTGTGGGCCCTCAAAAAGCTGCAACCTACTTGTATGGACAACCGTTTACCTTACTCACAGATCACAACAAATTTGGGGCACTGCGCATGCAATCTAATGTGCCACCAGATAGGAGTGGTGTGTTTAGTACTATTTTTATCAGTTTAATCCCTGTTACATCCCCTATCCGTTGATGTGGAGCAAGACGCAGCAGCAGAAGAGGACTAAGCGAGGAGGTTATGGAAGAGGATGGAGTAGAAGGAGTAGAGGAGGTGGCAGCGTACTGGCAGAGTACACGCTGTAGGGCTGACACACCTGCTTGAAGATAACTAACTGCTATTCAATCTATAACAGTGAAAAAAAAATTTTGTTTTTAAATCCAAGCTATTGTGACACCAGTGAGTGAATGGTGTGTTTAGTACTATTGTTATCAGTTTAATCACTGTTACGCCCCCTATCCGTTGATGTGGAGCAATACACAGCAGCAGCAGAACAGGACTCAGTCGAGGAGGTTATGGAAGATGAGCGTGAACTGCTCAAGGCGGGAGGCGGAGTGGCGGATGGTTGAGAGGGGACAAGGAGGACAGCAGTGGTTGGCGTGGCTGAAGATGCTGGACCAGGAGGAGGCTGGCGGCTTAGAGTAGGCGAGCTGCTTGTACTCATGTGTTGATCCCATAGGCGTTTGTGATGTGAGATCATGTGCCTACGCAAAGCAGTTGTACCTGGGTGGGTGTTGGACTTCCCACGACTCAGTTTCTTTTGGCACAGGTTGCAAATGGCATCGCTGTTGTCAGAGGCAGACACACAAAAAAAATGCCACACTGCAGAGCTCTGCAATGGCGGCATTCTGGTGGTATGATATGAGTGGCACTGTAAACTGGCAGAGTACACGCTGTAGGGCTGACACACCCGCTTTAAGGACACTGACTGCTATTCAATCTATAACAGTTAAAAAAACTATTTGTTTTTAAATCCAAGCTATTGTGACACCAGTGAGTGAGTGGTGTGTTTAGTACTATTGTTATCAGTTTAATCACTGTTACGCCCCCTATCCGTTGATGTGGAGCAAGACGCAGCAGCAGAAGAGGACTAAGCCGAGGAGGTTATGGAAGAGGATGGAGTAGGAGGAGTAGGGGAGGTGGCAGCGTACTGGCAGAGTACACGCTGTAGGGCTGACACACCTGCTTGAAGATAACTAACTGCTATTCAATCTATCATTGATGTTTGTTTCACAGGCAGAAAGTGCCCTAAAACATGGCGGCTTGAAACCTAGTTGGTGGTGGATCAGTCACGCAAGTCAACAGGCATTCAGAGCTAAAATACAGCAGCGTGTGGACCATTTTAGCCCAAGGCAGCTCATCTCATCAGGCCTTTTTTAATCTAATGTATCGCCCAGTGTCAGTCCCTTCGGG
>OW240913.1:366125259-366159409 GCA_933207985.1 Pelobates cultripes | reverse complement strand
ATAACAGTAAAAAAAGTTTTTTGTTTTTAAATCCAAGCTATTGTGACACCAGATGTAATTGGTGGCACTGACTGGGGAATGGGCACAGTATGCACTGTGAGCCTGACACAGAAGCTGGCAGCAGTGGCAGACAACTGACTGCTATTCAATCTATAACAGTGAAAAAAGTTTTTTGTTTTTAAATCCAGCTATTGTGACACCAGATGTAATTGGTGGCACTGACTGGGGAAATGGGCACTGTGAGCCTGACACAGAAGCTGGCAGCAGTGGCAGACAACTAAGTGCATTTACATTAGATAGAAAAAAAAAATCCAAAAAAAGCATACCCTAACCCTAACCTAGCTATGCTTTTCCCTATCTTATGAACAGCAGCTACACTTTCCCTCCTCTTACTAAGCATGCAGCTTGAGAATGAATCTAAAATGGATACCTTCCAGGAGGTGGGAGGGTCTGCTAGGGAGGGTGTGCTGCTAATTGGCTGGAATGTGTCTGCTGACTGTGAGGTACAGGGTCAAAGTTTACTCAATGATGACGAATAGGGGGCGGGTTGAACCGCGCATATGTTCGCCCGCCATGGCGAACGCGAACATGCTATGTTCGCCAGGAACCGTTCGCCAGCGAACCGTTCGGTACATCACTAGTTGTAAGTAGGTAATCTAGTATATTATTCGTGGCACTAATCTCTAATTTACCTCACATTAAAGAAACACTATAGTCCCCAGAACCACTGCAGCTTAATGTAGTGGTCCTGTTGTCTATAGCCTGTCCCTGCAGGCCTTTTAATGTAAACACAGCGGCACTGCAGCACTGCAGCACTAGCGTTAGTTAACATGGCAGGTCATATGGGTGGGGAATTGTGATGTCACGGGGGGGAGGGGGGCGGCAAACTTTACTTTTGCCTAGGGCGGCAAAAATCCTTGCACCAGCCCTGTTAAGGGGTTAAGTAACACACGACTGACTGTCTATGCCTGTAGCTGAAACATTGTGGATCACACTCTGTGTATTTGTATATGCAATGTCCCACATGTGTTAGTTGTCTTGTGTTTGTCTCTCTGTGTGTTTGTGTACATGTGTTTCATCAACAAAATTTAAATACATTTGAGGGACTAATGTATGGGCCAATATGAAAACATTACGTGAGAAATATGGAGGGCAATATGACAGTACATGGGCATACCTCCCAACATTTTACATGGACAAAGATGAACACTTTCATAACAGAGTTGTGAGTGGGGGTATAGCCAGGGACAGGGCTGTTCTTAGAAATTTTAGGTGACTTACTAATAACAATTATAGAACTAAAATGTAACGAGAACAATATATCTTATTTACACAGACTGAATTCTAAAGACATTTATTGTAGTTTAAAGACACATTACTGAGATACAGAGATACAAGAAAAGAAGGTCATTAGGATAGAAAAGAGGGACATATGGATTTGGACTCGAAATAGGGACTGTCCCTCCTACATAGGGGCATTAGACGGTATATATGGTGCAATGTGAGTGGAAGTGTGACAAGATATGTGGGAAACAAATATATAGGGTAATGTGACAACATAAAAGGCATAACATTTTGGGGGAACTCAAAACATATGTTGGATTGTTGTTGTTTGAAGATAATAATGTGTTGGATAATTGGGGTGAGAGGATCATAGTACACGTTGGAGGATTATGATACATATAGAAAAATTTAAGTTGCATTAAGAGAACTAAAATATACATTATTAAGAGACTCTCACTAATGGGGTTTGGTTTGATTTAATCACACAAAATTACCAACACAGTTTTAGTACCGCTAAAATGCCAAACCACGCATTCGATCCGAATTAACACGGGACATCTTGGACAGATAATGCAGAAGAGACATTTCTTCATCATGGTCCCTGAAATTAAACGGGTGATTATTGTTGTCAAGTTGTTTAGCAAATGACTTGAAGTTGGTTTTACAAAAAAGCAAACACACCCTTATAAGCAAATGCATTGTCAGAAAAAAAAGTCAACAGTCCCTTATGAACCTTTTAAAATATTGAAAAAATATATTGAATGAATATATTATTGGAAAATGAGGTAACTGTTGCCCTCACTAAATTGGGAGGTATTCATACTATCCCTTCTCTATGATATTACACCAATTATCTGTGCACAAAATCACTAATAATTTTAATAAGTTTCTCTGTAAAATAAAATATTTGTCTAGGTATCTTAATTCATCATTCTATAATGTTGGCATAGAGTCCTCAGTATTTGCCAATAAAAAGTCATCCTTTGTAACAAAAACAAAAAACTTTAAAATCGAAAAAATAATGACCTTGACAAAAGAGTAAACATGCAAAAAGAGGTCAAGGTTAAAAACTATTTCTCCAGCAATGTTGTCAAGGTAAAAGCCCTGCATCCTCACAGAAGGTATTAATATTATTGGCTGGACCAAAGCAACCTAACATTGGTTTATTTAATTCCCGCTAATGTGATGAAAGTAAATCCAACTTTCCTTAATGTGTATTATTGTTTTAATCTGAACCTTTTTCCCACCACATGCCTTGTATATGTAAGTTTCAATGTATCTTGTAGCCTTGTGCAGCACTGTTGAACATCAATGAATATCAATAAATTAATCAATTACTCAATCCAATTTAAAATCCATCAGAGTACAATTTTTTTACATTTTTAGAATTATATCTCACGATCAAAGTCATTGCTTCATTTGTTTAGTCAGTTCACTCCCCAGATCATTTAGAAATATTTTTACTTCATTTTAGTTTGCAAAATAAAATTGAGATCCTTATTTACCTTCTTTTATACTCCATAATTGATAACCAGCCTGTAGAGGAACAAATTTCATTTTAAGAGCTACTGGCCGCCATTATTTTATGTCTGCAAGTATAGTGAAAATGCCAGTTGACCTCTCCTTCCAAACAGTAAAGGAATTTTCAATGGGTTACACCATTCCTAAGTCAGAGAGAAGGGGAAAATTTAAGTGACCTTTCCCACTTTACTGTTTGCATTACATTAGCATTCCAGAGATTGCTATACACATATAAACACATTTATGCTAAACACATTTATTTTAGAAATATATAATTTCGCTGTAGTTACTGTTCGTGAGCACTATGCTCATACTACTATTTTCAATACGCTGTATTGTTAGTGATACCTTCTGGATCCTTAAAAATACCTATAAGCAGGTTATTTTACCATATCTAATTCTTTTTTTACAGCTACTCTATGTGAGAAAATTTTTATTTATTTTGCTAATATTTTCAGACCCTGTGTGAAATATTGTAAGATAAACATATTGCAAGATAAAGGACACGCACAGATAACTTCATGGCTAGCTCTGTCCTCTTGGCTGTCTAAAGCTTTTCCTTCCTCTGACATTTTATTTATCTTTTTTTAATAAAAATTGTGTCAATTCCATCTTTCCTTAAGGGATTAAACAATTAATGAATGGGTTAACCCCAAACTCAACAAAGCAGGACCTGATGGCTATGCCCCTCCACTTCCTCTGAGGTCAGCGGCTTTAATTAGCATTGCACTGAAGCTCACAGCCTATCACTAGAGCTCAGGAAAGAAAATGGAGAGGAAATTGTACGTATAATTTTTACTCCATTTTGTGAATGTAGAGCAAGGAATAGCCTCAGAGAAATGGAGGGGCTGAGCAATCAGGCTCAGTCTTCCAGAGTTTGGGATTAAACTGTTAATTAACAGTTTAAACCCTTAAGCTAAGTTTGGGCCCAGGACCTCCTTGTACAATAAAAACATCATTGCAACTAAGTTGTTATTGTACCCAGAGTGTCCTTTAAGTTTGTCTGTAAAACAATTGTGTTTTTATATGTTACGTGTTAGTTATGCATCCTATGTTTAAAAGAGCACTATAGTGTCAGGAATACAAATTTACAAACATGTATTCCTGACACTATAGCTCTAAATAACATTTAGATGGCTGGCCCCCCTTTGTTACCTGTTAAAAATGTGATTTTACTCACCTTTTTCCAGCACCGCACGGATAACTTCATGGCTAGCTCTGCCCTCTTGGCTGAGATCATCAGACTTGGGAAAGCATTGTGAGGCTATCGTGCATGCACATCAAAACATCGGGCTGCGCCAATCAGCATCTCCATATAGAGATACAATTTATCAATGTACACAGTGTGCAGCATTGACAGAGGAAGCACCTCTAATGGCGTTTGAATGACTGCCAGTGGAGGTGTTCCTAGGCAGTAATGTAAACACTGCCTTTTCTCTGAAAAAAACTGTGTTTACAGCAAAAAGCCTGCAGGTAGTAGACACCAGAACAACTACATTAATCTGTAGTTGTTACAGAGTCCCTTTAAAATAAATGTTACTTGAATATTTTTTCAAACAAAAGTGCTGGCAGTGAAAGTGTTAAAGTAAAAATGTTTTGATAATATGATTATTTATCAAACTATGGATATCTGATGCTGTTTGTTTTTGTTAATTTGACCTTTTTAAATGTATTGCTAATGTATCTTTAATTTTTATTTCTCTTCTAAAGGCTCAGTCAAAAATATTAAATGATTTTTTAACGTTTAAGAATTCGCAGGTCCCCAACCATCCCGTGTTTGGCAGGACAATGCCTTTGGGCAGAGTCAGTGAAGCAAATCGAAATTACAGGCTCACCACCTTAACCCTCCCAACAGCATCGCTCCTCACAGGATGTTGATGTTGGGAGGAATGCATTTGTACTTTTTTATAAAACCCACGATTAATTCTTTTTATTTATTGGTGTTCAAGGAAAATGGGCAGTGGCGATTATTCTGATATTACAACCAGGAAGAGTTATAAATAATATCAGTTAATATAAAATCTTCTCTAAAGTTAGAATAAAGAGGATTTAATAAAAAAAAAAAAAAATTCAGACATATTCCTATCACATATCATCCGTTTAATATTGTCATAGTGGAAGCATTTATACTCAGTTTACACTGGCAATTCTCATTTACATTACAAAATACTCTATTTCAATTAGCATACAATTATGATGATGATTTCTGACCAGAATTAAAATAGGGATCATTTTTTGGCTTACTGTGCCGAATCTTTTTACCAAGCCAATATGGAGTAACCGCTGCTTTTTTCTTTTCATGGATAGAAACTCCTTTGTTATGGTAACATAATGTATCATTGTGTATCAAAACCTTTTTATTTATCTATTTAGAACAGATGGAAGTAATTGAATGGTTTTATGTTTATGTAAATTTTAAAATTGCACTTTTGTGTCAATTTAGAAGCTTTCTATGTGTATCAATTGTAAACCTTGGAAACCATTTGGAGAATATTAGTTGTCATTCACTGTGATGTTTATTTGTCAAAGATACCCAGGTTCTGTTGTCAGGATTCTATAGCCAGTCACGAGTCTTGAATTGACTTTCACCTCTCCATAGATTGCAGCAGATCTGGTAATATGAGGAAATACTAGGAAGGGATTTATTTAGTGGGCTTGAACAACCACCTGATGGTTTACTCTTAGAAGACATCTCTGGAATATTAATCAGATATAACTTGCCTATGAGAGTGCATCTCATTAGACTAATAAAGCAGTTTTGAGATACTCCATATGAGGTCTCCTCTCAGTATAAAACGCAGAGTTGATATAGTAGGAACATTTAGATGATGCCCAAACTTGGTGTGGGTGGGGATTTTGTATGAATGTTTTATTGTAACATTGTAAGGGTATTACACGGTATCTATTGAAGGTTGGTGTCAACGGAATTTATCCTTAATACTTTGGAGTACTTTTTGAATACTTTTTCAAGCAAACCCATAAACTAAATTACTGATTACTGAAAAAAGTGGAGGTGTGCTGAACTCATTTGTTGTTTTAAGCATTTTTTGTATAGATCGTTTGTTCTAACATCACCCTTAAAGGGACTCTCCAGTGCCAGGAAAACATATTAATTTTCCTGGCACTGCAGGACCCTGCAGTGCCCCCCATCCCATGTTGCTGAAGGGGTTAAAACTCCTTCATTGACTTACTGGAGTCCAACGCCAATGTCCAGTGCCGGAGTCCAGACCTCCCCATAGGAAAGCATTATTCAACGCTTTCCTATGGGGATCTCGGCGACGCTGGAGGTCCTCACATAGCGTGAGGACGTCCAGCGTCGTTTAACACACTTTTCATGTTCTAAGAACACGGAAGTCCCTCTAGTGGTTGTCTGATAGACAGCCACTAGAAAAAGTATGAAAACGGCAATAATTACACTTGCAGGGTTAAGGGTAGTGGGAGTTAACATCCAGACCATTCCAATGGGCAGAAGTGGTCTGAGTGCCTGGAGTATCCCTTTAATATGACAAATGCTGTTTTCTGCTTGTAAATGTGTGCTGAATTTCTTCTATACTGTATACTCTAGTCCCCGCAAACTCTCACAGAGCTCAGTTAAACATCATCATAGGCAAACAGTGTGTTTCCACCCCTGATGCTTAAATCCAGTCGACTGCAGGTACACCCTGCATATACATATTTGTGAACGTGTTCTAATTTTACTGGGGACTGCTGTGAATCTTATAGTCCCTGCATATTGGCTTCTAAAACACTAATGCTCTCCTTGTAATGTCCCACCCTTCATGCCAAAAAATTATTTTGAAATAAATCAACCTATTTCAATGGATTTTTCTTTAGCTGCAATAATTACAAAGAAATGTTATACACAAAACTGTGATCAATTTTATTTTTCAAACTAGCATTTTTTAATTATACTAAATGATTAGTCATATATATGTATTTGATATAAAAAAGCCTTATCTGGTCTTTAGAAAATTATATAGAATATGTGTGAATGCTCTTAATATGGATTAGGGAAATGACAGTCGTGCAAGCATGCATCGAAATTCTAGATGTTGTTTTAGTTATGAAGTTAGACAACTGCCTTAGTCCTTAAGGAATTGAATACATACTTGAAGACTCACAGATAATTATGAATAAAAACATGTCTTAGTGATTACATAATACTAACTTGCAATATGGGAAGAATTGCTTCTATTCTGAAAAAAATGAAAAATAAGACAAAAATTAAAAAGCCCTGGGGGTAGCTAATATTTGACAACTCTGTGTCAAAGGCAACATATATTGAACAATAAAGCTACAAGAAAATGATTAAACTGCAACTTTGCTTCCGTTACCGAAGGAACAGAATAAAAGAACGAATCAAAGGGGGTTTTTTTTGCTCAGATTAAATGTAATTAACTATGAAGTCAGCTTGGAGACGTCAAACCTAATAAAATCATGACTTCCTCAAAATTGTTAACTAAGGATCTAGAAAAATAGTGTGAATGAACTTGTTCAGTGATAGAGAATCTAAGCACTTTGTAGAGAGTGAAATTTACAGCCATCTACAGAAGCAAGGGTCATTGTCACCGCAACTGGAAGAGGCCATTTATTATTTATTTTAATTATCACAATGTTAACAAAAATCTAAAACGTTTTCCATTTAATTAATGATGGAAAACTGCACCATATGTTGCATTTGTTTTCTTTAACAAAAAGGTATTTTGGAAAAGGATGTGATAATAATTTATAAATATTTACAGGGCTAACACAAACAGCCAGAAATCTAATGACTTGATCTTTAACAGGATAGGACAAAGCACACACGTTTATTCAATGAGACTTTAGAATAGTTGAAATTATGTACTGCAGAGGTTTATTTACGATAAAAATAATAAAGATATAATTTTCTTCAAGACTGCTTATATATGTTGATATGTCTTTAAAAAGTCATTTTTTTGTGGGGGGGGGCGGTGTTTGGGGGGGCAGGGGTAATTCTGGATATTCAAGATTTAAAAGTTGTATACCAAAGAAGAAGTATGATTGACAAATTTAGGGTCAGGAAGTTACTTCAAGTGAATTAATATAATTAAAGGAACACTATAGTGTCAGGAATACAAACACAACACTATAGTTGTAAAACGCCAATTAGTCTCCGGCCCCACTTGGCCCACCCCACCCACAATAAAGGTTATTTCACTAACCTTTTACCAGTGCCACGTGGGTCTCATTGCAGCTGGCCCCACCTACACTCCGCCTCCTTGGCTGAAATCAGCAATTCTAATGCTTTCAGCCAATCCAATGCTTTCCCATGGGAGAAAACTGGAGAAAAAGACAACTAAGGAAACATTTGGTGAATATTATGATTACATGGATGTCTGTCTATTTGATGTATCTCTTGTGCAGAGAGAGTCAGCCTGCGTTTTGGATCTATTCCGCTCTTTTGGGTGGGATCAATCTCATAAGCAAATAGCTTGGTTCTCTCTGTAATGGCACAAGATGAGCTGAAACCAACTTGAGATATGAGTGGAGATCCACCGAAGGGCAGGCTAATTGAGCTGTTGTCCATTCCTATTACTGTCTCGCATCCTTTCCCATGGGAAAGCATTGGGAGGCTAATACGCACATGCGGCAAAACGCTGCTCTGCACCAGTCAGCATTTTCTAACAAGTGAAACATATTATTTCTGTGCAATTTCTCTAAAATTCTAAAATATATATTTTTTTCTTGCGAGGTTAGAAAAACATGTAAATGAAAATGTAATGGATCAAGCCATCTGATTGGTATTCATGTGAGTATTGGTTAATTTTTTTCATCTCTCTAAATTATCCACAGACATCATTTGCCAATAAAAGGTATGTTTTTACCTTATTCTTAATAATCAGTCAAGTTGAAATTTGCTCATGAGAGTTTTGAGAAGTTTGTTGAAAAATAGGAAAACACAAAAAGAAGAATGAAAACAACTGAATTAAAGTAATCTGGGATTATTATATTATGTTACAAATTACAATAATGGAACAGCTGTTGAAAAATATGTTTTGAAAAAATAATTTTGGTAAACTGTTATTGACATTGTCCATCTGTGAACTCATCAGTGAAGTGAAATTTAACGTCTGAATAATTGAACTGAATTTTGATACGCTGGTGGTACTAGAAATTATAAAAGTAGAATTAAAGGTGGTAGATGGTTCTTGGAAATTAATGAGAGGGTTACGAGAATAACAGTTAGATAAACTAAAGATGTTTTTCTATATTATCGAGGTGATTTATCAGCTATATTTTCCACCGTTTTTCCATTTGGATTTCGTTTGTGAAAGTTTTGAGTTTAGGGAAGAGCACTGCATTTTAGTTTTGCATATATATTTACAGGGCACTCTGCAAGGGTAGATGCCAACCAAATTCACAGAGTGCTTTGTAACTGAGTTAAAACATTGTTTAGGGAAATTACGAGTCTACCTACGACCCTCAGTTCAGTTGGAAATAATACATGAATGAGACTGTCTTCACCAGCTAATTACTATCTTTCCTAGTCGGGCGTCAGAGCACAGATGTTGATGTGCCACAGGCCGCATGAATAATATGATTTTATTGAACAAGGGTTATATATGAGTTCTTGGTATATATGACAGCTTTTTCTATAAAGTTTCTTTGCAAGGGCAAAAACCAGTGATCCAAAACCCTCAATACACAAGTTGTGCCATGTTTTCAGGATGTTGGACTTTTATAAACTCTCCCAGGCAGAATAACATTAGAAAAAAATAATATTATACCAATAACAGCATAATAACCATTAGATTCACTGTCTGCCCTGAGACCATACTCAAGATTAGAAGACAATTCAGATTTATCTTGCACAAGGTTCTATTATTATAAGCATTTATAGAATGCCCCGATATTGTGCAGTGTTTTAATTTGGGGATATAGCAGAAGACAAATAATAAACAAACTGTTACAAGTGTTAGCAAGAAAAAAGAGAACCAGTGCAAATGAGCTTACAATCTAGAGTGAACCTAGAGTATTAGTCAGTCACTTAGATGTTACATAGTTGCATAGTTACATAGCTGAAAAGAGACTTGCGTCCATCAAGTTCAGCCTTCCTCACATTTGTTTTTTGCTGTTGATCCAAAAGAAGGCAAAAAAACCCAGTTTGAAGCGCTTCCAATTTTGCAACAAGCTAGGAAAAAAATTGGCAGTCAGATTAATCCTTGGATCAAGCAGTTATTACCCTACATTGAAAGATTATATCCTTGAATATTCTGTTTTTTTCAAGAATATGTTGAATATACATTAATGTGCAATTACATATACATGGCCAAGCAGTTTAAAATGTGTGTGTGTGTGTGGTGTGTGTGTGTGTGGCATGTGTGTGTGTGTGTGTGGTGTGTGTATGGTGTCTGTGTGTGTGGTGTGTGTGTGGTGTGTGTGTGTGTGGTGTGTGTGTGGGGGGGGTATGTGTGTGGTGTGTGTGTTTGTGGTGTGTGTGGTGTGTGTGTGGTGTGTGTGTGTGTGTGTGGTGTGTGTGTGTGGTGGTGTGGTGTGTGTGTGTGATGTGTGTGTGTGTGTGTGTGTGTGTGTGTGTGTGTGTGTGTGTGTGTGTGTGTGATGTGTGTGTGGTGTGTGTGTGTTTGTGTGTGTGGTGTGTGTGTGTTTGTGTGTGTGTGTGTGGTGTGTGTGGTGTGTGTGTGTGTGTTAAAGAAGGGAGTTGTAAATTATAGGATGTTTTATATTGCAATGATGAGAACGTTCTGGATTTGGAGTCTGATATCTAATTTACTTTATTAAACAAGAATCCACAGGTAACATTTTGTTCTTTAGAAAGATCATTATATTTCATTACTTTGCCGTAATAAAAATGGTGTCAGGAGAAAAAAATGAAATGAGTAAAGAGATGAGCAGATATTTCAGGGTCAGTTATTTTATCATTCACTCTGTAGCATTGTTTGTATAATGTGTTTCTGATTCAAATGGGAAGCTATGTCTCTCCAGTTTGATTGATTACTCTCCCTAATCCTATCAAACTGTCTGCCTGCGCTGCACTACATAATACAATTATTATTTTGCTTACAAAATGCTACTTATCACCAAAACGTGACATTCAGCTTACAGTTTATAAATGCAAATTTCATGAAATTAGGAAAGTTCAGATTGAAGTTTAATAACTTGAAGATTACAAACTATGGGGGTTATAACTAAACAGTCAAATTAGATGAACCCGGAAACTGAATTTAGAAAAAAATCTAAATTAAATTAGCTAACCTGGAATTTTATCACAGATAGGATCTATTATCTTTATTTCATTTAACTGAGGATGTCCAGCGTCTTGAAAAACACCAGAGGAAAGCATTGATTCATGGGAAAGGCTTGCCGTAAATGCATGTTAGGTTCCCAGATGATCGTGACATCGCGGGAGGAGGAGTCTGACCCAGTGCCGTGAGAGACCTCTGCACTGGAATCAGATAAGCAATAAAAGGGGTTTTTACCCTTTCTTAACTGCGGGGGATTGCTGCAACTGCAGAGCGACAATACAGTGTTAGGAATACGGTTTTAAATTCCAAACACTATAGTGTTTCTTTAAGGTATTGTGTCCTGTCATCACTTATGTTGATAAGGAATATCAAGTATCACATTTTAAGAAGTACATGTAAGTGAAGCGATGATACAATCAATTTATCAAGAAGCAATACAATAGTACATTTAAACCAGAAAAAAAGGATTCTACGAAAAATTATTTATTTAAAGGGACACTATGGGCACCAACACAAATTATGCTAATTTTATGGATTTCTAACTGTTAAATCTATAGTTTTGTAAACAAAGGGAGGGAATAATATTAAATTCTTTCTGCAGCATAATCCTGACTTCGTACCCATGCTCCTTTGCAGACTTTTTTGGCACTTTAAAAAAATTAATTTATTCTAATTTATCCGTTGCATCATTTTCACCCTAATCGCCATTCTCTAATATATGTTGTATTTTTAGCAACACAATAGATTTATCATTCCTTCCATTACTTTCTACACCAGACAAGTACTCTGTTGTACTGTCACTCTAAATGTGGGGTATTTAATGAGAAAAGATGACACGTTTTGCAGAATGTTTAGAACAATTTAATAAACAATTTGGTGACCAAAACTAAACAACATGCATTCAGGACACTGATGTGTTTCTGGACTGGTATCTGCATTTTATCACCTACTCAGCCACTGAAAGCAATGTGAGCTGAGCTGCTGAGAGACTGGGAGCCTGAAAACTGGAGAAAGAAGACAACTAAGGAAACATTTGGTGAATATTATGATTACATGTATGTCTGTCTATTTGCTGTATCTCTTGTGCAGAGAGAGTCAGCCTGCGTTTTGGATCTATTCCGCTCTTTTGGGTGGGATCAGTCTCATTTGCAAATAGCTTGGTTCTCTCTGTAATGGCACAAGATGAGCTGAAACCAACTTGAGATATGAGTGGAGATCCACCGAAGGGCAGGCTAATTGAGCTGTTGTCCATTCTCATTACTGTCTCGCATCCTGTTTTTTGCTCTAACTAAATTTAAAGAAATCTAGACGTGGACCCCTTGCTTACAGTGCCTAGACCCCTTGCTCATGGTGCCTAGAGGGATATAAGTTATACCTCACTGACGATGCCTAACAAGGTTGAAACAATCGTCTGGGTTTGCTGTAACTCTGTGCAGAGAGAGTCAGTTGCGATTTGGATCTGTCCTGCCCCTTTTGGTGGGATCCATCTGAAATACAACTAGCCATGGTTTTTTTGTAATTTTGTAATGGCACTAGATGAGCTAAAACCAGCTGAGATCTGAGCGGGGACCCACTGAAGGGCAGGTTAATTGAGCTGTTGTGCATTTTCAGTACTCTCTTGCAACTTGTTTTTATCTCTCAAAAATAAAATCTATCATTTTGTATATATTTATAAAGGGGTGAGGTTAGGGGCAAGATCAGGAGTTGGAAATTAGGTCGAATTATGGGTATTATTAGGGGTTAGTATATGGATAGAATTGTGGGTTAGATTATGGGTAGGATTAGAGGCAAATGTAGGGGTTTAGTTAAGGGTAGTATTAAGAGTAGCATTAGGTGCATGATTAACAGTAGGAATATAAATTAGTAGCAGAATACAAATATGGTGTGTTTATAGTATTGGGACATGCATGTTCTGTGAAGTTTTTCAAAATAATACAAATCTTAAAAAACCAAAACATATTAAATATTTAGGGTGTGCCTGGTGATAAATCTCAGCATGCCACATTTTGCAAAGTTTTAGCCTCGTAGTGCGAAGTTCACGCTTTGCAACATTTGCAACTTCTAAAAATGATTTTAAAAATCCTCAACATATTGAGCATTTTAACAATCAGGACTAATTAGTGAATCTATTTTGGGTTAGTTTTCTTTAGTTGCAGTTGTGCAAAAATTATTAAATGTAGAACTGAGGAAGAATTTGTGCTTTTTTTTCCATTTAAAAAAAATACGGCACATCTCAAAAGAGCCTCGATCCTTAAGGGGTTAACTAATAACATTCATTGATGAACTATATTTGTTTAGGAACTATTCGTCCCTTTTGGTAAATTTCACAGAACTGGAAACCATGTTTGCATGTTTTCTATCATATATAAGCTTTATTTGGAGGCAACACGTTCACTTTGTCATTATCTTTCGTTAATCCTTCTATCTTTGTCAAGCACCCGAATTCCAGAGAGAAAATCCATTGAGTTTGTAAAAATACAAATTCAAGCAAGCGTGCATTTGAACCATTATACTACGATGTATTCTTTTGTGGATCAACAAGTCCTATTCTGTGACCGATACTCTGTGACAGTGTCAACTCATCCTGACTTGTTGGTCAAGAACTGAGATTAATGCGGCATTTACTTTGCAATTACTTTAGGAAATAAGTTTGAAATTCACTTGGAAATTTGCAATCTAGTTTAAATTTTCAATATAGTTAGTTTGATGCGTCTGGATCAATATAGAGCTTTATTTTTTAGATGGTCTGATTCATGCATGACTGCCGGAGACTGCTGGCTGCTTTAGATGGAATGGATTTCCATAATCCTTTTACCATCATAATAGGCTGTGAGAGCAGACCTACTTACACATGAAGAATGTAGAACATTCATTCTTTCTAGAGCTCTATGTAGAAAAATAAAAATTGTCCAACATATTAAAGGAATGTATTTGGAACTTTCCCTAAACATTGTGTACATAATCCAATGAAATATACAAAAGAGAGAGAGCGAGAGAGAGAATGTGTGTGTGTGTGTGTGTATTTGGGCTCAGAAAGTGCAGAGTGCAGACTTTCAGCTTTAATCTAAGGGGTTGAACAAAAATATCACATGAAACATTTAGGAATTGCAACTATTTTCACACACAGGACCCTTATTTCAGAGGCTCAAATGTAATTGAACAAATTAACACAACCATACATAAAATATAAATTTTTAATACTTTGTGGAGAATCCTTTGCAGGCAATGAAAGCTCGAAGTCTTGAACACATGGACATCACTGAACACTGCGTTTCCTCCTTTGCGATGCTTTGCCAGGCCTTTACTGTAACTGTCTTCAGTCGTTCGTGAATCTTTCTGCCTTAAGTTTCGTGTTCAGCAAGTGAAATACATGCTCGATCGGGATGAGATCAGGGGACTGACTCGGCAATTGCAGGATATTCCACTTCTTTGCCTTGAAAAAATTCCTGGGTTGCTTATGCAGTATGTTTTGAGTTGTTGTCCATTTGTAAAGTTAAGTGCCGTGCAATCAACTTCGCTGAATTTGGCAGAATCTGAGCAGACAATATATCCCTTTACACTTCAGAATTCACCCAGATGCTTCTGTCACATCATCAATAAACACTAGTGACCAGGGCCATTGGAAGTCATGCATGCCCATGCCATCTCACTGCCTCCACTGTTTCTTTGGATCATGAGCCATTCCAAACCTTCTCCATACTTTTTAATCCCATAATTCTGGTTCAGGTTGAACTCATCTGTCTAAAGAATGCTGTTCCAGAACAGGGCTGACTATTTTAGATGGTTTTTATTTATGCCTACCTCCTGGAGAGTGTTCTTCACCTGGCTGGATGTTGTAAATTGTTTTTCTTTACCATGGAAAGGATCCTATGTTCGTCCTCCACTGTTGTTTTCCGTGGATGTCCAGGCCTTTTTGTACTGCAGAGCTCACCAGCGTGTTCTTTTTTTTCTCAGAATGTACCAAACCAATCATTTGGCCACCCCAATGTTCCTGCTATCTCTCTGATGGGTCTTTCCTTTTTTTGCAACCTAAGGATGGACTGTTACACATGCATTGAGAGCTCCTTTGACCACATGTTGTTGGTTCATAGCAACAGGTTCCAAATGTGAATGCATACCTCTAATAAACTCCACACCTTTTACCTGCTTAATTGATTTAGAAATAATGGGCTGTAATTCCTAACCCATTCCTGTAATTTGCCTGTAAATACCCTCAAATTAAATTAAAAATCAAACAAATATTAGACGAGAGCACACATAGAATGACATAAATTAATATTACCAAATTCTTAGGCGCAATGCATAACCGGCAATACAGATAGATAGGAACAGTAGGCCATAGTGTAGTATGTCTGAATATGCAAAATATATAAAAGTATACTTTCACATCCAACTCATATGTCGTTGAGGCTCTTCAAGGAGGCTCAGACTTAGCACTTTACAGATGGACACCCTCAAGGAAGTATCACCACTGGTTTCAGATTCAAAAAACCCTTTAAAACATCTTAAATGAGTATCAAAAGGGGAAAATTATTTAAAATGCTATTTATTTGCTCAAAAGTTAAAAATCCAGTAGTAAAAATACAAATGCCATGTACACTGACATTTGTATTTTACCTACTACTCACTACTAATGTGCTTTTTGCACATACTTGTATATATATTGTATATATATTTTTTGTACCTCCCTTGTAGTTAGTGGAGCCATAGGTGCTCCTCCTGAATCTGGATTGAATGTCCCTGTTTTAACCTATGAAAATGTTCAAGTTCTTGAAACTAAATTTTCCATTTCAAGAGAGTTGTGCTGGGACCATAAACTCTAGGCTATCCTTTCTTCTTGATAAATGGTAACCCTATAATTATGTATCTGTGCTGATCACGTGAACCATCTTCCGTGAAGATAGAGAACCTGTTCATGTGCCACAGTAATTTATTGCTTCCAGTTTATGGCCCACCTTGCTAATTTAGAAAAGGGCATTGTGACGTGACAGTGAACCCCTCTGATCAAATCTATGGTTTATGAAACAAAAGCCAGAAGACTTGAGAACCATGATTTGATTGATGTCACTTGAAAGGCTAATGAACTGAAATATTTTTTTATTCGGATTTTTGTCTGAAATTTTAAAAGTCAACTCTCACATAAAAAAACTCTCCATTTAGTGAATAAGTCCTTAAACCTGCAAAGACTTTCAAACAAGACCCAAAGAGGGATTATGAGATTTGGGTTAGTCTAAGTGAATATATTTAGACTTATAAATAGTGATGTCCCGAACGGTTCGCCAAACGGTTCGCGAATGGTTCGCCACGGTTCGCCACGAACGGTTCGCCACGGACTCCAGTCAGCAGACACATTCCAGCCAATCAGCAGCAGACCTTCCCTCCCAGACACTCCCACCTCCTGGACAGCATCCATTTTGAAGCTGCATTCTTAGTGAGCTGTCCAGGAGGTGGGAGGGTCTGGGAGGGAGGGTCTGCTGCTGATTGGCTGGAATGTGTCTGCTGACTGGAGTCTGTGGCGAACCATTCGTGGCGAACCGTTCGCGAACCGTTCGGCAAACTGTTCGGGACATCACTACTTATAAAGCAAACAGGTGTAGATTTCATGCATCTTATAAATGACATTCATTTTGTCTTGTGATACAAAGTTTTCCTTCAGGGTTCCTGCCTCATTACGGCTATATAGATAACATCTTGATTTACTCCTTCTGGCCCCTGTGGCAGAATAAATGCTTCGATTTATTACCTGTATCATAATATTATAGAGACAGCTTTAAACAGGCTGCTTTTTTTCTAAGCCATTCACAAAATATTTCTCATTTTAGTTTTTCATTTTTTTTCTTTTTAATTGCAGCCTGCTTGTGTGATTTGCTTTATATTACTAGCTTTGAAGTTACCATCGTTACATCATAAGGGACACTGCTGCCAGTTAAGCCCTGATTATAGAAAGTGAATATTGAGGCAGCTGTTCTGCCTAAATAAAAGTATTTTGCAATCATTCATTATTTTCTACCCCTAATCATTACTTCAAAACATGATATGTAACAAACATCTCTACAACTGATTACTGGGGAAATTTTATAGAGATTATAAAGCAGAACTCCTCAACTCCAAAACTGCTAATGTTTTGCAAGAGGTAATTTCTTTAAACATAAAAAAGATGTTTTTACAGTTAATTTAAAAGACAAATAGTAAAAGACATAACGCTTTCTAAGATAAATTAATGCATGTTTTACACCAAGAGGCGATAAAACTTTTTAAACCAAAATAAGTTTTGCATATGATCAAAATAAATAATAAATACAGAAAAAGAACTGAAAGACAAAAAATAGAACAGAAATTACACAAGGTGACTTTTATTTTGCATTGTAGAGTAACGCCAGGTTAAATTTAACTCATAAAGCCGTATATGCCTTCCTCCAGATTAGCATATCATTCTGTAAATAAATAAATACGCACATGACATATGCATAGTCCCCTTTTGGCATAAGCTTAAACATACACCCAAAAATACTCAGACACCTTGTATTGGGAAAATTATCACAGCTTTTATGATATAAAGGTAACATATAAAATTATAAGGTCATTGTCAACACAATACATAATACAATATTAACCCATTGGGCTATTGCCCTGTGATAAGTCAATTAGCTGCTAATGCTCTTTGCGAGTCTCAGGTGACTCACACTAGTGATATCGGTGGCCTCTTAGATGCATTCTCCACTTGAGGTAGATGAATGTTCCATTGTGAGAGGATCTTATAGCTTTTCTATGGTTAAGAGAAGATCTTGTCATCTCCATTCTTGGACATTTTAAAGAGTGTTGTGTAGCCCCGCTTATATTGTATCTACTCCATTACCATTGGTTACCATTGTGATGTGGCCAGAGGTTCTTCTCTTGGCCATGGTAGCTGCTGTTAGATTTGCAGTTGAGTCCTGGCAAACTGGTCTCTGAGATTTTGTAGCCTCTGAGAGTGGATCTCTAGTGGCTCTTTGGTAGTGTAGAAGTGGATACATACAATCACAACACTGGGAACTGTTGCAGGAAGGTTTCTCAGTTTCTCAGTTTAGCCCTTCTGTGTATTCTGTCCATCTGCAGGTCCTGGACAGTCACCTCTGGAATAATTATTTGAAGAGGTGAGTAACATGGTCTCTTAACTCAGGAGCCTTAAGCTCCTCCGATATGCCACGCAGTCGGACGTTATGCCTGTGGGCTCTATCTTCATTGTCTGTGACCTTCATTTCCAGCTGCTGCAGTTTTGTGCTAAAGGCAGTATAGGCTTCTGCCAATGTATCTCTATAATCTCTTGAGCCTCATTGAGTATTGCTGTGCATTCACTATTTGCGTGAATGTCTAGTTTGATGTCTGAGGCCAGCTTCTGAAAATCCGATCTCATGGTGGTCTTCAGATCTTTAAATAATGTGTAAATATTGCTACCCAGGGGAAATATCGTTTTTTCGTGCTGAAATCGATGTGATGTCACTTTGCTCTGAATCTGAAGTAGGTAAGCGTACCTCTTCAGCGCCATCGTGGGTCTTTGCACTTAGCCGAGAGAGTCGATATCTGCAGAACCGGAGCCCTGTGTTTTAATTTGTGGGCTGCTTTGTTTGCCATGCTGTTCTCGGGCATGGTGGGTAAGCTGGTAAGCTTGTTTATAAAGTTTTGATGAATGGAATCATGCTATAATTCTATTTCTCTGAAGAATATTCTTCCCTAAACATCTAGCACTATCTGTGTCTTGGCCACGCACCTTCAATATCAATATTTTAAAAAATGGTGCTGACAGAATAATTACTACAGCAAAATATATATATATAACATTCACTCAATGCTTTTCTATTAATACAAATGCAGCCATACAACCTTCATACAGTTATATAGTCACATTACTTTCATGAATTGATATAGGTGTTACTTTCATTAATACAGTCACTGGATCTCTGACTAGTGATAAAGTCACATGAATGAAATTGCTGTGCTAGCTGCTGACTGAGGGCATGTAGCTTTATACTTACATCAGTTTTCCAAATAGCTCTCTCATGTTGATTTTATAAATAGAACCAGTTGAGGTCACTTGTGCAGAGACGTGACACATAATAAGGTTCTGTGGTCCTTTGATGAAGTGAATAGCAGTAAGTGGTGATATTCCAGTGAAAATATACATACTTTTATTTAGAATAGAATCGATTTATGGGTCTTTTCTTTTGGAATACATGAAAACTCTCATATTATTAAAGATCATGAAAATGAAAACATTGATGGTTTGACATGTCTGAAAGCAAAGTTTGCAGTTATTTAGAAAAGTTTAAGTGGGAGGTTTTTAAATTTTTTAAATTTCATGTGAGATGTGACAATCTCCTTAAAGTTTGCATGTGGGTGTAAGAATCACAGGGGAGGAAAAGAAAACACTGTACATGATTTAAACAGCAGGGAAAATGCTTCTACTGTAAGCTGTTTTGAAATCTCATAAACCTCTTTAGTGGTATTTTTGAAGAGTTTATACTTTTTGAAATATGTGAAAATACCTGAACACAAAAGCCAAACTTGTTTTTTTTGTAAACAGAATATGAACAGACTCAACACTATTGTAGATTTAGGGAGTGTTTCTACATTTTAGGTAGTATGATTGAGAAATCTAATTTGTAGAACAGCGTGGAGAAAGCCATGTGGTAGAGAGGAGGGAGCAGAAAGGGAACGAGGAGCAGTAGATGAAGAGGATACTCTTCTATATCTAGCAATAAGGGACAAAAATATGGACCTTAGTCCTCAAGGCATGAAAAGCTCCCTGGACCTGCCGGTATTCCCACTGGGAATGTGGACCCCGGTCGATCCACTAGTATAGGACACAGTGGACACAGTGGGGTTTATGTATAAATCTCAAGATTTCAAATGATTACCATAATGGAAAGTAATTTTTATTGTATGGTGGAGCAGCTATAGAATTTAAAAATTACTTAAGGGATCACTATAGGGTCAGGAACACAAACATGTATTCCTGACCCTATAGTGTTAAACCCACCATTTAGGTGGCTTGTTCCCTCCTTAGCCCACTTAAAGGTTAATAAAACTCACCTTATTTCCAGCACCGTGCGGGTCTGCCAGTGCTGGCTCTGCCCCCTTTGTGACATCAAAAAAATGGCAGATTTTTAGCCAATCCAATGCTTCCCTATCTGAGGAGTGGCCACTTGGAGGTGTCCCTAGGGGCAATGTAAACACTGCCTTTTCTCGTAAAATGCCTGAAGGGAGCTATTATACTCACCAGAAGAACTACATTAACCCCTTCAGGACGGGTGACGGATGAGGTCCGTCACAGAGGGGAGACCCTTAACGACGAGTGACGGACCTCGTCCGTCATGCGGTAAAATTAACCCCGGATCGCCGCTATTGCGGCGATCGCCGGGTTAATGGTGCTCCGGTATGCCTCTGCATTAGAGGCATACCGGGAGCACCCGGTCAGGCTGCCCAGCACATGTGCTCGCTCTGACCGCATGTCAGAGCGAGCACATGTGCTCTGTATACTCACCTACCGGCTCCCTGCACTTCCGGGTTCTGTAGGAAGTGCAGGGAGCCGGATCAGTGATGATCCTGCCCCCTGCTGTTAAAAAAATAAAGTTAATTTAAAGTCCCCCCCCCCCTTACCCATTTTAATAAAAAATTAACCCCTTCCCTGCCAATTGATCACTGACTACAGTGATCAATTGGCAGGGATTACATTTTACTATGATCTGATTTTTTTTTTAACCCCTGAGGGTTAATTCATTTTTTTTAACCCTCAGGGGTTAAATTTATTTAATTAATTAATTAATTAAAATATTTTAAAATTATATATTTAGCTAGCTGGGGTGGGTGGAAGTTAGTGGGGAATTGGGGGATTTGGCGTTAGGCTAACTAGGGGTTAACGTTAAAAAAAGTTTTAAATTAAACTTTAAAAAGTTAAAAATTAAGCTTCAAAAATGTTTTAATAACGTTTAAGTAAAAAATAAAAAAAATAAACCTTTACCTAGTCCAAATAAAAATTAACCCCTTCCCTGCCAGTCGATCACTGCCTACAGCGATCAAATAGAGATCACAGTATTATACTGTGATCTAATTTTTTTTAACCCCTGAGGATTAACTTTTTATTTATTTTTTAACCCTCAGGGGTTCAATTTATTTAATTAATTAATTAAAATATTTTATAACTATGTATTTTGCTAGCTGGGGTGGGTGGGAGTTATGGGAAAATGGGGAATTTACTGTTGGTGCTGCGTACTGCTAGTTAGGGGTTAACGGTAAAAAAAAAAAGCTTAGAAAAATGTTAAATCTGTAAAAAAGTTTTAAGAAAGTTTAGGAAAGTTTAAAAAAAATTTATAAGCAAAACAAAAGTTTAAAAACTAGTTTTTAAAAGTAAAAAAGTTATAAAAAGTAAAAAAATACATTTTAAAAACGCTCATTACCACTACACCTGGAACAAACTAGAGAAAAAATTATCCCACGCCAAGGTTCAAAATATGCCTTTTGAATTACCCCAGGGTGTATTCTTTAATAAATAGTATGTGTTTGTGGGGAAGTTTCAATAACCAACCGTCTAAACTACTCCAAATTGGAACATGGACACAGCGTAAAACTTCAAAGTTTGAAAAAAACTGAATGGCTGCGTCTCAAATGCGCCCCTTCAACATCCACACATACCTGGCAAAGGTACATACAGGGGTATTGCTGTACTCAGCCGACATAGCTGAGCAACATATGAAGTATTATACAGTCATAGCACACAGAAGGTTTGCAAAATATGCTGCGCAAACTCACTTTGTATGTCAAAAAGGCAGAAAAAATGCTTATTACTACTACACTTGGTACAAGCTAGCGGAAAAATGATCCCACGCTAAGGTTCAAAATATGCCTTTTGAAATACCCTGGGATGTCTTCTTTAAGAAATGGTATGGCTTTATGGGGTATTTGGATTATATAGCCTGGTAAAATACTCTAAAATGGGACATAGGCACAGCATAAAAATTTAAAGTTTGAAAAAAACTGGAATGGCTGTGTCCCAAATGTGCCCCTCCGATGTCCACACATACCTGGCAAAGGTACATACAGGGGTATTTCTGTACTCAGCCGACATAGCTGAGCAACATATGAAGTATTATACAGTCGTAGCACACATAAGGTTTGCAAAATATACTGTGCAAACTCACTTTGTATGTCAAAAAGGCCGGAAAAACGCTTATTACCACTACATCTGGTACAAGCTAGCGGAAAAATGATCCCACGCTAAGGTTCAAAATATACCTTTTGGAACATCCTGGGGTGTCTACTTTAAGAAATGGTAGGCCTTTGTGGGGTAGTTTGAATTTAAAACCTGCGAAGATGCTTGGAAATTGCACATAGGCCCTGCGTCAAAATTCAAAGTTTGGTAAAAACGGATATGGCTTGGTCTCCTATATGGCACTGTAGCTTCACGAAATAGTGCCAAAGACATTCATTGGGGGTGTCTTTTTACTCAGAAGACTTAGCTGAGCATAATTTGGGAGGTTTGAACTTAGTGGCACATATGAAATATACAAAACGCCCAGCAAAAATGCAATCCGTATGTAAAAAATGCACAAAATAATTTTTTTACCACATACTTTGGCATATATTGGTGAAAAAATGGGGGTATGTTAAGGCACAATATGCACCTTATGAGATACCCTGGAGTGTCTACTTTTACAAATGGTAGGCCTTTGTGGGGGTTTTTTGAACAGTCAAACTGTTATAATACCCCAAATGGAAGCTAAGGCTCATTAAATCCATCTCTCAAAATTCTACTGTGAATACTGTAAAGGACAGGTCTCCTATATGGCACTGTAGCTTCACGAAATAGTGCCAAAGACATTCATATGGGGTGTCATTTTACTCAGAAGACTTAGCTGAGCATAATTTGGGGGGTTTGAACTTAGTGGCACATATGAAATATACAAAACGCCCAGCAAAAATGCAATCCGTATGTAAAAAATGCACAAAATTATTTTTTACCACATACTTTGGCATATATTGGTGAAAAAATGGGGGCATGTTAAGGCACAATATGCACCTTATGAGATACCCTGGAGTGTCTACTTTTACAAATGGTAGGCCTTTGTGGGGTTTTTTTGAACAGTCAAACTGTCATAATACCCCAAATGGAAGCTAAGGCTCATTAAATCCATCTCTCAAAATTCTACTGTGAATACTGAAAAGGACAGGTATCCTGTGTGGCACTGTAACTTCACAAAATAGTGGCAAAGACATACAATGGGGGTGTCGTTTTACTCAGCAGATGTAACTGAACACAAAATAAAACTTTGTACAGGAATAGCACACACCAACTTTACAAAATATACACGAGAATTTCTTTGTTATAAGTTTGCGTGCCAAAAACCAAAAAAAACAAAATTTTACTCCAATATTTTGGCGGTGAAATGGCTACGTAGAAAGTGTCAAAACAACCTTAGGTAAATAGCCCGTGATGTCTACTTTATATAAATATATACTTTTGTGTGGCAATTTTGTTTTCTTTTATGGCTATTAGGCTTACAAGACAAACATACCAAATTCTAAAATCGCTCCACATTAAAAGTCTATTTTACTCCTTGTGCTTTGTGACCTGTAACTACCAAAAAAAACTTTAAATCCCAGACACATTGTATATTCTGTAAATCAGAACAACTAAATTAATTTATTTTTAATTACTTTTCTTAACCTGCACTAATTATGCACACATTATTATTGCAAAAACTGTAAAAAAAACACAAAATTTTCATTTTTTTTACATTTTTCTGTATTTTTTTATAATAAATAAGCATTTATATATATGTGTGTTACATCAAATTAAAGCCCTTTCTGTCCTTTAAAAATCAATGTATAATATGTGTTGGTGCAACAAATTAGTAAAATGCAAATTGCAGTTGAACGCAAACAGCAAAAAATGAAAAAAATGCTGTTGTCATTAAGTGAAAGACAAGCTTTTGAAGCTCTGTCCTTAAGGGGTTAAGCTATAGTTGTTCTGGTGACTATAGTGTCCCTTTAAATACCTGGATATAGGGTGACAACACAGGCAATGCGTTCGTATTGTAATTCGTAAATAAAATCAGGTAAAGAAAAGTCTTGAGTATTGTCAATGCCCTCATATTGCTCTTTTCTAAAGGCCCTTTTTAAAGAAAGCATTAAAGTTCATGTCTATAACAAGCAATATCCATAGAGTTGACAAGCATTGGATATTACTATTTTATTTGTAAAAGATCTGTTTTTAAAAAGCAACACGACACACACTTAAATGCACGAGTGAAGTGAATTCCAGAGCAGGATATTAACGTCTCCAAAACAGGGAAATTGTATTATTTCTGTCTTACGATATTTTTAAAATAGGGAAGGTTGATGGTGTGAGGGCTGACTATAGAATTTGGTGGAAGATACGGGCAGTTGGATTTAAAATGTTTTGAAGTTGAAAGATAAATTGCTACAGAAAGCCAAGGAGAGGGCTGCATTAATCAAGCCTTGTGTAGATGAAAAGGTAGATTTTAAGGATATTGAAGGGATAGCAGCACCAAGCAAAAATAACGGATCGTACAGTTTGTATTTATCAGTGAGAAGAGTGAAATCACAGATAGCCTGAACTGAGACATGGTGATGTGGAAACAAAAGAACGATTAAAGGGAATATATGGAGATGAAAAGGGAAGTGATGAAGCTGATGTAGAGAAAAAGCATGATTTATATTTGGCAACTGCAAGAGTAAGAACGAGTGTCTACATCGGGACTTCTCAATATGTTAAATATGCAAAGAGTTTATTTCCACCAGATATACAGTCGGAGCAGTCTTGCACAACCACCAGCCTGCTGTCATCTACATGTATATCCCATGTCTGTTATAGAATCAGGTTATTTATCTCATATTTTTGTGGCAGAATGTTTATTGAGAATGGATTCTTGATAGATAAATAATTGGAAAAAAATATTTTTTTAGTATGTGTTTTATTGGAAGCACGGATTTATTGTTCTTGCAAATAATATAAATATTTAACATTACTAGATTCTGCTGCTAAAAATATATATATTCCAATTTTGCTAGAAGTTTTTTTCAGCACCATTGATGTACAACACAGTTAGTAAATACATAGTAGCAGATAAATTCATTTGTCACATTTGAGATTGTACCACTATATACCCTTTGTCCTTCTATATATCTATATATTATATTTCAAATATATAATTTTTTTAAATCTGCAAAATATATATTTCTTTTAAAAAAACTACTTATACTTGAACAACAATAAACATTGCATTTTGTTTAGATACTAAATGCTATAAAATGCATAAAGCTGTGTTGGTGCCTGGTCGTTTAAATTCACGGATTTCAAACTGGTCCGCTCAGCTCAAGCCTATCGCTGACCATCACTCCATCTAGCTGGAGGGAAAGGGATGTCCAGGAGGATATAGAACATGGACTGCATGGAGATTGAGGCTGGACCACCTTTGGCTGTCTGGCACCAGCATGCTGTGCGTGCTGGCCTCAGACACCAGTTTTGCACAGAATTGACATTAGCCAAACTGGAACTTTGTTGAGGCAGCCACTGGAGGTTGAGTGACACCTTTGGTAGCTATGGGTTAATCTTTGAATGTACATTGTTTCAAAGGGCAGCGGTTCAAATCACTGAAGTGGTCATGGTACTTGGAGTAATCCTTCAGAGACCCACTACAACTATAACCACCTGTGTTGTTATACCAATCTATTAGTAGTTTTTCCTCCCTTATCCTCTCTCTCATCTGAACCTGCTACGATATATCCGTTAATAATGGCAGACATACAGACATTATATATATATATACACATATCTATCAGGGCACTTTACATTTTTCAGATAATAATCACACTACTATTAGAAGCCATATATTATTAATTTAGAACTTCCAAATAGTAAAGGAGAGAGATATAAAATGTTAGGAAAGAGCAGCCTTCCAGGAGTATTCACATTAAATAAATAACATTTGTGATTAGATTTTAATTTATTTTTTGCTGTAGTCTCCATCCATGGTAATCCACTGGCTTCACAGAATGGCACATACACCGCACACAGAATTTTCATATTCAAATACTCAGATCAATAATGCCTCACGCTACGAATGTTTGGAAAATCATCTGCCAACTTGTGAAAGCCTTGAATCATTAAACAATATAAAGACTTTATTAGGAGCACTATTGGGCGTCAGTAGGATGACTCCTGGCAGTAGTACTCTCATCCTCTCCCTGATCTCTGATCTCCCTTATCTTTGTTCCTCTAGGTTCGCATGGGCGAGGGGATTTTCTACCTTTGCTTTCTCATTGACAGATGTAATAAAAAATATCACATGTGATGTCGTTATTCACTATTATTGTGGGCAGATCAAATCAGTGGTTTTCTTTTATCCTCACTTGAGACCACAGTCACCAGACAATGAATCCCTCTCGTATCATAGAATGGAATCCATAAAGTTTCAGCAGGAGGGCTGTGGTGAAATACATACCTTCACTATGCAGCTGAGAACCACATGAAGCTGATATCTTGTAGCTGAAAGTTGGTATTTATTACATTAGTTGTTCAATATACCTTTAATTTTCAGTTATAGAATGTGCTCTATAAATATCAAGTGAACTAATATGTCCTGCAAAGGGACATTCACATTCTAGGCTGAATTATGCAGCAAATCCCAAGGCTTAGCAGAACCAGCAGTCTATACTTAAACCAGAAAGTGAGAACCAGCAGTGTATACCTAAACCAGAAAGTGAGCACCAGCAGTGTATACTTAAACCAGAAAGTGAGCACCAGCAGTGTATACCTAAACCAGAAAGTGAGAACCAGCAGTGTATACCTAAACCATAAAGTGAGAACCAGCAGTGTATACCTAAACCATAAAGTGAGCACCAGCAGTGTATACCTAAACCAGAAAGTGAGCACCAGCAGTGTATACCTAAACCAGAAAGTGAGCACCAGCAGTATATACCTAAACCAGAAAGTGAGCACCAGCAGTATATACCTAAACCAGAAAGTGAGAACCAGCAGTGTATACCTAAACCAGAAAGTGAGAACGAGCAGTGTATACCTAAACCAGAAAGTGAGAACCAGCAGTGTATACCTAAACCAGAAAGTGAGCACCAGCAGTGTATACCTAAACCAGAAAGTGAGCACCAGCAGTGTATACCTAAACCAGAAAGTGAGAACCAGCAGTGTATACCTAAACCAGAAAGTGAGCACCAGCAGTGTATACCTAAACCAGAAAGTGAGAACCAGCAGTGTATACCTAAACCAGAAAGTGAGCACCAGCAGTGTATACTTGTTAAGACACTCCTGGCACAGAGAAGTGAAACCGCCGTTTAGTTAAGCTTCCCCCTCCTCAGTAATGCAGGCTCAATTTGTATATACCTCAACCGCACGAACTGCAGCCAGGGGAATGTGCCAATCTCCCAAACTCCCGAACAATAAATCCACGAATCGCGGCTAACAGCCGAACAAATATATCCTCCAAGCGGCTTACGTTTCCAGCAATCAGTCGCTAACCGTGTGTAGTAAATCCCCCCAATAACGAGACCAAGCTCCGCATTGAGGGTAAAACATGAACTGGCTTTACTGTGGGCTTCCCGCCTGTATTTATGCAGGTCTCCCACTTGGTGGACACTCCCCTAGGGGACCAAATGGGAGACTGTAACCACGGACAGACATGTATCAGTTTAAGACATAGTCACAGAATATTCCCACAATGCATTCTGGCATCCTGCGCTCTGCCCTGGAGATAATTGAGAAGTAATTCAATTATCTCCCAGGACAGAGGCAAATCGCCATTTTAAATGACATATTAAAAACACATCAAAATAAGTAACTGTACAAATACCGAACATATTACATTTGTGCAACGTATCCCCAGATAGCCTGGATCTGAGTGCATATTCCTACCGAATAGCGCTCAGATCCTATACGCACAGTTCAATCGCCATGGAGTCAAAGTCTTTTACAGGTCTTTCGGTATGCGATTAACTCCATGGGATGGCTATCTGGGTTAAGTCCATTCGTATGATCCAAACTCCCGAACGGACCGGTGTTCGCATGCCTTGACGAATGAGAAGGGCGGTCGGTAGTCTCAGCGGTGTTCGGTGAAAGTGAGCACTAGCAGTGTATACCTAAACCAGAAAGTGAGAACCAGCAGTGTATACTTAAACCAGAAAGTGAGAACCAGCAGTGTATACTTAAACCTGAAAGTGAGCACTAGCAGTGTATACCTAAACAAGAAAGTGTGCACCATCAGTGTATACTTAAACCAGAAAGTGAGCACCAGCAGTGTATACCTAAACCAGAAAGTGTGCACCATCAGTGTATACTTAAACCAGAAAGTGAAAACCAGCAGTGTATACTTAAACCAGAAAGAGAGAACCAACAGTGTATACTTAAACCTGAAAGTGTGCACCATCAGTGTATACCTAAACCAGAAAGTGAGAACCAGCAGTGTATACTTAAACCAGAAAGTGAGAACCAACAGTGTATACCTAAACCAGAAAGTGTGCACCATCAGTGTATACTTAAACCAGAAAGTGAGAACCAGCAGAGTATACTTAAACCAGAAAGTGAGAACCAACAGTGTATATGTAAACCAGAAAGTGAGCACCAGCAGTGTATACTTAAACCTGAAAGTGAGAACCAGCAGTCTATACCTAAACCAGAAAGTGAGAACCAGCAGTGTATACCTAAATCAGAAAGTGAGCACCAGCAGTGTATACCTAAATCAGAAAGTGAGAACCAGCAGTGTATACCTAAACCAGAAAGTAAGCACCAGCAGTGTATACCTAAACCAGAAAGTGACTAAACGTATCAATAGTCTTACTTTCTTTTCTACAGGGCATTGCTGTAGAGAGCAGTGTTTATGGACATAACAATTGTTTCTTTATTATTATACTTTATTTATTATTACTTTATTTATACATTATGCTGTGCTGTGCTGTACGTGGGTGAAATTGGTACAAGTAAAAAAAACTGAGTCAATATAAAATGTGACCGACAAACACAGGACTAGCTGATGGCCCTGTTCCCATGGCAACGTAAAAGCTATATGATCTTCTTTGTGTTGAAGTTCAGTTGACAGCCTTCTGCTATAGAAAGCCAACAGCTGGATGACAACTCCTGGACATATAACCTATTGAACTGATAATATACCATCAATACCATCTCACATATGATATCAAGCAAAGTTTCAGAGCACTTGGATGGAGGCATCACTCCTTTTTTTTCTGGGGGTGGGGGGGCAACACCCTTACAAAAACCAGCTAGGACAAGGGTGCTCCAATAAGGCATCTTCTGAAACCAGGTTTGTGACATGAACCTTATACTGTTATGATTGACTTCTATTCCATGAATATGCCCTTCAATAATATTTTACTTTATTTAATAATTGTGTATGATAATTAAGTATAAGACAGTTTCTTGCTTCCAGACATAATTATTTATGAACTACAACACACTGCAGATGTGTTTTTTCTGCTGATTGATGTGTCTGCACTGCCCCATCCCTCCCAACTGTTCCAGATCGGACATCTAGTGAGAATGATGGGTCGAAGTGATAAAGGCGAAGATGGGGAATTAAAGGTCATAATCATCCAAAAGTGGATCAATCATCGGTCAAAGTGATGCATTAATATAGGAAGGTAAAACTGAACAATTAAAGGTTATCACCAATCTTCTCAGAATTTATACTGTAGGATGGAAATGGAAGAGGCAGCTTATTTTAATGTATTACCATTTACTCATTTATTCTAATAACACCTTATCACAAACTGTTAATAAAAAGACAGATAGAACTAGTTAATTGCTATTGACTCAGAGGAAGATGTGTCCTTGTTTGACACAAATACATCAATACATGGAGATAACCCAGCAATCAAACCTTATTCTAAATTAGATGTTTTCTTCTGCCAAAATAGTATTGCCTAATTGTCTTGTTATTGTTCCGAAGACAATTGTTCGATAGGTGTTAATGAAACATATTGCAAGGCGTTTGGGTATTTGTCAGTGTCACGAAAGGATCAGAAACACCAGTTCAGTTATATTAGTGTTTATATATATTATTTAAAAGCCTTTTTGTATTTGAAATGGTGCAGAAAACAAGGAACAAGTACAACAAGCTTGGAAATGTTCTAGTAACTGCTTCAAACTAGACATGTGCAATTTGTTTCGGTCCAAATGTGAATTCGGACGAATTTCGGGAAATTCCGACATTCGGGTACTTCCGAATGTCCAAATAGATCAATAGCCGAATTGTCGAATTGCCGAATGGTCGAAGTCCCGAAGTTCCGAAATTACTGAATTTCCGAAGTGCCGAAGTTTCGAAGTGCTGAAGTGCCGAATTTCCAAAGTTGCCGAAGTTGCCGAAGTTCCGAAGCACAGAATTGCCTAAGAACTAATATACTTAACCTGTGGAAGAATGAAGAATGTTACACTGTATACAATTTAAAATAAAAAGTATACAAACATAGTGTCAGGGTTTCTTTGCTGTTTTAAACAGCAACCCTTTCTGTGTCAGTGAAAGAGTTTTCAGCTGCAATTACTATCAGCTCCTTTTGCATGTTGCCACGGTTACTCACCTGAGAGTAGTAATCAACCCTGCTGCTAATCAGTGCTGCCTATTTAAGCAGCAAATCCCAGAACCTCCTTGCCCTTGCGTGGTTTCCTGTTCCCCAGAAGTCTCCTTGTTCCTGTGTTTCCTGTTTGCTCCTGGTTCCTGACTCCGGCCTTGTTCCTGACTCCGCTGCTCTCCGTGCTCCTGATCCTGGCTTGTCTGACTACCCGCTCTGGTGACTGACCCCTGCTTGATTCCTGGACTTTGCTTTTGTTATTTATTTGTTATTTATTAATAAAGGTGTGTTTGCATCTAGTTCTGTCTCTGTCTGGTTCCTGGTCCCTGACATTACGCAAGGGCCATGAATACAGATGGTACAGGCAAGACACCTATACCTAACCTACTTACCCGGTGGGACCAGCAGAACCACTATTTGGACCAGTATGCCCATCTGGATCCAGTACCCGGCCAGCCTGAGATTGCGGCCGTCTCTGCCTCACTTCCTGTTCTAGCACCGGTTGTAGCCCCCAAACCTGTAGCGGCTAGAGGAATGACTGGGTCTGTCCCGCTCCCTCAGTGTTTTGGGGGCAACCCAGCTCAGTGCAAAGAATTTATAAATCAGGTTAAAGGATACCTTGAAATCCTGCCCCAGGCATTTCCTACAGACAGTGACAAAGTTCACTTCATGATTTCTTTGCTGTCTGAAAAGGCCCTAGCTTGGGCAAAACCTCTCTGGGAGGCAGAGAAGCCTATTATTTACAATTACCCTGAATTTGTTGCGTCCTTTAAAAGGGTTTTTGATATTCCAGCTCGCTCCACCCCTACTGCCGAACTACTCATGTCTAATGCTCAGGGCACAAAAACTATTGTCGAGTATGCCAGTGAATTCCGTACCATGGCAGCAGAGGGTGGCTGGAACAACGAGACTCTCGTGGCTGCCTTTGCACAGGGCCTCTCCGATGTGTTTAAAAATGAGATTGCAGCCAGAGAATTACCTAAAGATCTCGAGGAACTGATATCAGTTGTCACCCTCATTGACATCAGACTCCGAGAGAGATCCTCATCCAGGGAGCGCCTGCGGAGGCCTCCTGTATATTTGGCACCGAGCTTTTCTTGCCCACCCAAACCTCCCTCACCTCCCATGCCTCCTGGTCCTGAGTCCTCTGTCTGTGTGGAGCCAAGGCGGTTAGGCTTCTCACGCCTCTCGGTTGAGGAGAGAGCCTTTAGGAGGAGGGAGGGCCTGTGCCTATACTGCGGACACCACGGTCACATGTTAAAGTTTTGCCCGATTCGTCCGGCAAAGGGCCGCACCCAAGATACTGTCAGGGGCAGATCTTAGGTGGTCTTTCTGCAGACCCAAAGATATATGTGGGCAAACCCTTGGTGCCTATTATCCTCTCCTGGCCTGATTCATCCATTAAAACCGGGCATTTCTTGATTCTGGGGCCGCAGGCTTGTTTATAGATTGTGCATTTGCATCAAAGCACTCTATACCCTTACAGCCTCGCGACTTTCCACTAGCCTTCGAAGCCATCGATGGCAGACCAATACAGCCAACCCACGTGACCCAAGAAACCGTGCCCATATCTCTGGCTGTAGGGGCTCTACATCATGAGACGATCCAATTCCAGGTCATTTCCTCTCCATATTACCAGGTTGTTTTGGGATACCCTTGGTTACAGAAGCATAACCCCATAATTGATTGGCGCAAAGCTGAGATATTATCATGGTCCCAGCAATGCACATTTTCCTGTCTCCAGAAACCGGTCAAAGTTTTGGGCACATGTTCTGCCTCTTCCTTACCCGCTGAGTACCAAGAATTCCAAGATGTATTTGATAAAGGTCAAGCCAGCGTTCTGCCACCGCACCGTCCGTATGACTGTGGTATCGAACTCCAACCTGGTGCCATTCCTCCCCGTGGCCGGATTTATCCACTGTCTGTAGCAGAGAATCGAGCCATGGAGGAGTATGTTACCGATGCACTTGCTAAGGGATTTATTCGGAAGTCATCTTCTCCTGCCGGGGCCGGCTTTTTCTTTGTGAAAAAAAAAGATGGCGAGTTGAGACCCTGTATCGACTATAGGGGTCTCAATCGCATTACTATTAAGAATGCCTACCCCATTCCATTGATCACGGAGTTATTTGACCGCCTCAAGGGAGCAACGGTCTTCACTAAACTTGATCTGAGAGGGGCATATAATCTCGTCCGGATAAAAAAGGACCACGAATGGAAAAACGCATTTAACACCAGGAGCGGCCATTACGAATACCTAGTAATGCCCTTTGGTCTTTGCAATGCTCCGGCGGTTTTCCAAGAATTTATAAACGACGTCCTGCGAGATATGCTGCAGCAATGTGTGGTGGTTTATCTTGATGATATTCTTATCCATTCCACATCTCTCGAGAACCATCACGCAGACGTTTCTCGTGTTCTACAGAGACTTAGAGAAAATAATCTGTTCTGCAAATTGGAGAAATGTGAGTTTAACTGCAAACAGGTCACATTCTTGGGATATGTTATCTCAGATGCTGGATTCTCTATGGATCCAGAGAAACTTTCGGCTGTACTAAAATGGCCTCGACCTACGGGTCTTCGCTCTATACAACGTTTTCTGGGCTTCGCCAATTATTATCGGAAGTTCATATGCAACTTTTCTTCCTTGGTTAAACCTCTCACGGACATGACCAGGAGAGATGCTGATCCACAGCATTGGTCACAGGAAGCCATTACTGCCTTTGAGTCTCTCAAAGTCGCCTTTGCTGCTGCTCCTATACTGGCACACCCTAACCCTGCCTTACCATTCATTCTGGAAGTCGATGCGTCTGAGACAGGAGTAGGCGCCCTCCTGTCTCAACGTCCTAACCCTGAGAGCTCCAGGCATCCATGCGGGTATTTCTCGAGGAAATTGAACCCGGCGGAATGCAATTACCAGATTGGTGATAGAGAACTTCTAGCCATAATTTTAGCTCTCAAAGAATGGAGGCACCTTCTTGAAGGTACTTCAGTGCCAATCCTCATCCTCACAGACCACAAGAATCTTACATATCTTTCCGAGGCTAAGCGGCTTTCCCCCCGGCAAGCTAGATGGGCTCTTTTCCTATCAAGATTCAACTATGTGGTTTCTTACTTGCCGGTACTAAAAACATTCGGGCTGATGCCTTGTCTCGACAGTTCTCCCCTCCATCCAGAGAGGAGATAACCCCTACTCCTGTGATTCCTCCGGACCATATACTGGCAACCATCCGCACTAGCCTCACATCACCCCTAGGCGAGGAGATTCTGGCTGCACAAATTAATGCTCCTCCAGAGAAACCTAATGGCCATTGTTTTGTACCGATTAACCTCCGTACTAAACTAGTAAGTACATACCACGACTCCAAAGCAGCTGGACATCCAGGCAAAAACCAGTTAATTTGGTCCGTCTCCCGGCAATTTTGGTGGCCTAGTCTCCGTTCGGATGTCACCGCTTTTGTAGCTGCCTGTCCTGTGTGCGCTCAAAATAAAACCCCACGACACCCTCCAGTGGGTCTCCTGCAAACCATACC
>OW240913.1:366077132-366123549 GCA_933207985.1 Pelobates cultripes | reverse complement strand
AATCTTATCTCAGTCGCCCTGCCAAAGAAAACATTCAAATCTCACCTGTTTACTGAGTGGTGTGTGATAAGGAATGTTTAATTGGCAGGATCTCTCTGATGATACATTGTGTATGAGACGATTTTCATTATCAATACCTACTGACTGTGTTATAACAATGACCAACATAGCAAACGAAAGATAATACCATAACCACTGACATACAGCAGCTTTTCCTAGATTTTAAGTTATTTAATGCATTTCTGTAATAGTTTCCACACTAATTAATATGTTTATTTATGTACTTTATTTTGACTAGGGCGCAATGAAACATTTACAGAGTGGCTCATGCATCCTATTAGCTGTATTGCTCCTTATAAGCTCCCACTTGATGAACTAATACTTAACCTGAATATTTAGTTATGTGAGAATTATTGGCAATTCAAAATTCATTTCAAATTTAAGGCTATAAGAGCCACGTTAGAAAAATTCTCCAAGTCACCTATGATTCCATTCGCTACTTTGCCCTTAAATTTGAATTTGATGTTGAATTACCCACAATTCTCAGTTTAATAATAAATAACCCGGTATAAATATGCCTTCATTGGTCGTACAACTACAGTCTATTTGACATAGGATATCTAGAAGGCACTTACGTCATGTGCAGCAACAAAGTAATAATTGTCTATGTTGTTTCTATAGATGACCATGAGGGCACTTTTATTTTGGCCCATAATATCAATTTTTTTATTTATTTATTTCTCTATTAATTTCCAGATATTAGTTGTTTAAAGGGGCATTCCAACCATAATCACTCATTGTAGTGGTTTTGGTACTGTGATCATGTGAGCGTCTCTCATTTTATTGTAACCCTTTTAGACTAATTTGACATAAGCTAGAGTTCTGTTTTGCACCCTTCACCCAACCATTTTGTAGCTGCATGGATACTGTGGAAATGACGCTTCCATAGCCATAAAATTCTAACCATGGGGAACAAGGATAGGCTGAATAGACTGGGGGGCTTTGCTCTCGTAAGTTCAATCATTATTTATATATATTTTTCCTCTTCGTTGCACTAAAAATCTGTATCTCACTAAACAGTATTATCCTTACAAAGAATTCTGAAAGACTATAGAGCAAAAGAACAGAGCAGGTTAACAGATATTGTGCTTTCGGTTTTAATTTACATCTTACAGTGTACAGAGTAAGTGCTAGTCACCATGAAGAGAATGCTTAGTGTGTTTTGTATTGATATCCACTTATACGTTAAATCATTACAAATTCATACACCATTTGTACTGATATCTGTTGGTCTACTCTGTTCTTTCAGCCAGTGGTATCTCTGCAGACATCTATGACTAATTGGCTTGCAGAAATGAACAAATCATTTGATGGGGGCACACTGATTAAAGGCCCATTAATCTTTAAGAATGTATTGCCCCATACTGACTATTTTATTTTTTACCCATGGAACGCACTTTTTGTGATTTATTTCAAGAAAGCCTTACAAATGATTTTAGATTGGTAAAAGAGAAAGACATGTAACATGATGTGGAAAGCCCTTCCCACAGTAGAATTTGTCGCCTAATTTTTTATTATTAAGAACAAAATTGGTACAAAATGATCTTACCCTGGTTGTTAAAGGGATACTATAGACCCCTAAAGCACTTTAGCTTTATAAATAAATCTTGTTACACCTCCCTGGCTGTCAATCAGACAGATGGTAATGTTACTTCCTGGTTGGTTAGCTCAGTGGAACTAAATGTAAGAGGCAGCAATTGTTCAGAGCACCTGCCTTGCAAAGACTTTCTTTAAACTGCATTGCGACGTCTATGATTGCCACAACCACAGAAAGTCTGGGTAGGTTAGAAGGGGAGGGATTGCAAAAGACGGCAGATTTTTGCAAACTGGTTTTAGAAATATCCCCAATAAAATTGAAATGCATAATTAAATGCATTCATGTTTTCATTTGGGATAATTCTAAAAGCCTGTGATTTTTTTTATTTTTATTTAAGCAGTGGAGTATCCCTTTAAAATAAGCGAAGCAATGATCTTCTTATATCTTTATAGGTGTTACATCGGTCCTCATTTTAGAATAGCAATGTGTCTATGGGAAAGTACAATTGAGAATAGTGCAGTGGTTCTGAAGTGGTTGTTGCAAAATGTGGAGAGGCTGGATTGCAGATGAATGGTTTCTCTTTTATAGTTTAAGAGATAAAAGGGAAAAAGATCAATAACTCTTTATAATTGAGTGTTTCTTGCTGTTTTGTGTAGTTTTACTCCTGTTTTATTAGTGAAAGCGATAAAAAAAAGCTGTTGGATAAAATTCCATTGCAAGCCAGTTTTTTATTTTTATTATCAAAATAGCTTGTTAATTTAGTGTGTGTCGGTCACAGCAGGGTTAAGACTTTATTAGAGCATGCATTAGAAAACCAGATCTGATCCCAATAAACATTGACTCTTACAAAAGCAATTGATTTTAGGCTTATTAGAACATAAGGCGGCAAGCTTACCAAATCAAATAAATTTCATTAAAGCACAACTGCAAATATATTTTAAAAAATCATAAAAAATATAAAATTGTAAATAGTTACACAAAACATAAACATGTTAGGGGCTCAAGACAGTCCTGTCCTTCTCCCTATTCTCCTGCTCTAAAGCTGTGTGTTTGTATTCTGTTTTCTTTGATAGGGGGCAAGGTTGCAGAAAGCATAACCTACTTCCTGGGTGACACTAAGGGTGTTCACTCGTGCAGTCTTTCCAGGGCCGGACTGGCCCACTGGGATACCGGGAAATTTCCTGGTGGGCCGGCATATTATCAGGCCAGTGAGCAGCCACCTAGTGCGCATTATAGCCCCCTCCCCAGCCCCCATGTGTCCCATTATAGCCCCCCAGCCCCAATGTGTCCCATTATATCCACCCAGCCCCCATGTGTCCCATTACAGCTCCCCCCCCTGTATCTTGCTGTAGTGTGGCTGAGTAGGCACGCTGCAGTAGAGGAGCTTCTGTTCCAGAAACTCATCTACCGCAGCGTGCCTACTCGGCCACACTAACACGGGGGCTATATGTTTGGGGGGTGTGGCTATAATGGGACACATAGGGGCTTAGGAGCGGGCTATAATGGGACACATGGGGGCTGGGGGCTATAGGGACACATGGGGGCTAGGGAGGAGGCTATAATGGGATATATAGGGGTGGGGAGCTATAGGGACACATGGGGGCTGGGGAGGGGGATATAATGGGACACATGGGGCTTGGGTGGCTATAGGGACACATGGGGGCTATAATTTGACATATGGGTGGGTAGGGGACTACAGGGACACATGGGGGCTACAGGGACACATGCAGGGCTGGGAGGGAGTATAGGGACACATGGAGGGCTGGGTGGGCTATAGGGACACATGAAGGACTGGAGGAAGTATAGGGACACATGAAGGGCTGGAAAGGGGGGCTAGTGGGACACATGGAGGACTGGGAGAGAGGGCTAATAGGACATTTGGAGGGCTAGGTGCTAATGGGACATATTGAGGGGCTCATGGGACACATGTGGGGATGCTGCTGAGACACATGGGAGGGCTAATAAGATATACAGGGCTGGGAAGGAGAGCCAATAGGACACATGGAGGGCTGGAGGGCTACTGGGAAACATGGGAGGCTACTGAGACACATGGGAGGGCTAATGAAACACATACAAGGCTAGGAGAGAGCTAATGGGACAAATGGGGGGCTAATGAGACTTTGTATTAAAGGGACACTATATTCACCAGAGCTACTACAGTTTAATGTAGTGGTTCTGGTGTCTATAGCCTGTCTCTGTAGGCTGAGCACTGTAAATGCTACCTTTTCACAGAAAAGGCAGTGTTTACATTGCTGCCTAGAAACAACTCTAGTGACAGTCACTCAGACAGCCACTAGAGCTGCTTCCTAGTCCAGTGCAGCACAGTGTGCAGCACCTATGTTGAGTATCTCCACTCTCGGCATGGAGACCCTGAACGCTCCTCATAGAGATGCATTGATGCAATGCATCTCAATGAGGAGATGCAGATTGGTGCGGTGAAGCACTGCATTTTGCTACACATGCGCAATAGCCTCCCAATGATTTCCTATGGGAATTGAATTGGAGTTGACTGAGATCATCCAGTTGTCGGCAAAAGTGAAGAGCACACTCTTGGTACTTCAAAATGAGATAGATAATGTCATTTTCTTTACTGCTGTGCAATAGCATACATTCAAAATTTCACTCCAATTATGAAACTTTCCTTAACCCCTTAAGGTCCGCGGATATATGAGGTACGTCCAACAAAAAATAATCCTTAAGGTTTATGAGGTACGTCCGCTGCTAATTTAAGTGCTGGAGCGATCACTTCCGGGTTGCCGCAAGTGGCGCACCTGGCAGTGTAGAGCAGAGCATCAAAAGCCATTAGGCAGGCTGCCGAGGCTATGCCTGTACTGAGTGCCTTGAGGGGTCTAGGCACTCAGTTAAAGTAAAAAAAAATATTTAAAAAAACACACCTGTACATAGATGGTTTCACTGTACTCAGGAGATTTTGCTGAACACATATTGGGGTGTTCTTTGGCAGTAATACATAACAGGAGCTGAGAATCCATGCCTAAAGTACAATGTGAGAGAAAAATAATACAAAAAAATGACTAACCAAAAGTTTGACAAAGACTGGTGGTAGAATTAGTGCATGGAAAGTGTTAAAATACCACCATTGGAAATACCCTAGGGCAGGCATAGGCAACCTTTGGCACTCCAGATGTGTTGGACTACAACTCCCATAATGCTTTGCTAGCACTATGGGTGTCAGAGCATTATGGGGGATGTAGTCCAAAACATATGGAGTGCCAAAGGTTGCCTATCCCTGCCCTAGGGTGTCTACTTTTTAAAAATATATGGTTTGATGGGAAAGCTTCAAAAATGTTCCAAGTAGGACATGGGTGCATGATGACCATCTTTGAAAATTCCAAGTTGGAAAACTGGAATGCGCACCCTCCAAATTAGGTATTTTAGCCCCCAGAGAACCTGACGCACCTAAACAGGGGTATCACTATACTCAGGAGATGTTGCTTAACACATATTGTGTTCTTTGGCAGTAACCCTTAAAGTTCTCAGTAAATGAATTCTTAAATTGATATGTGTGTCAAAAAAAATCACCAATGATTTAATTTTTTTTAAATTTGGCATAGATTGGTGGTAAAATGGTTGCATGAAAAGGGCATGAAAAGAGTCAAAATACCCCAAGTTTAATGCCTTAAGTTATTACATGTGAAGGGCTATTCAGGGATTCCTGACAAATATCCGTGTTACAATGTAACTTCTGTTAATGTTGAAAAAAAATGGCTTGGAAATAGCAAAGGGCTACTTGTACTTATTGCCCTATAACTTTCCAAAAAAAGCTAAGAACATGTTAAGATTGGGTATTTCTAAACTCAGGACAAAATTTAGAAACTATTTAGCATAGGTGTTTTTTGGCGGTTCTAGATGCGTAACAGATTTTAGGGGTAAAAGTTCAAAAAAAGTGGTGTTTTTTTAAATTTTCATCATATTTTATAATTTTTTTATAGTAAGTTATATGATATGATGAAAATAATGGTATCTTTAGAAAGTCCATTTAATTTCAAGAAAAACGGTATGTAATATGTGTGGGTACAGTGAATGAGTAAGAGGAAAATTACAGCTAAACACAAACACTTCAGGAATTTAAAAACAGCCCTGGTCTCAAATGGTAAGAAAATTGAAAAGTGGTCAGGTCACTAAGGGGTTAATATGTCAAGATAGTTGTACTGAAACATTGATTATATGCAAATGCACGTCTGCTTACAACAAATCCGCTCTTTTGTTTATTTTGAAGCCCTATGATTGCTTTCTTTCATGTTTGAGTGATAGTTTTCAGTTTTAAGGTTTTTTTTCCTGCTTCGATATCTGCACACTATGCTGGCGCGATGTGTTAATGGGCTGGTATAGAATTTTTTTCCAGGGCTGCTTTTTATTCCCAGTCCCGGTATGAGTCTTTCTAACTGATTCGGTTTGGATGTCCAAAATGTTTCAGATCTGAAGAATTTCGGTTGGAAAAAAAATTGCTTTAGTTTGAAAATTGGTTCAGTTCCAAAAATTCTGGACCATATGAAGAAAAAAAGGTTTCTATACTTTCCCTCTTTTTAAATTCTTTATTTTTGCAATGCATTTGTAGTAGTACAGGCTGAGCAAGACATGACAACAAGGACAGAAGCATGCTCCACTAATTTGGAAAATATAACTATCCCATGAAAAATAAACTTGTCTAAAAACGTAAGCATAGACATAGAAAATAGAAAGTAGATATATGTGTAAAACAGGCTATTTGTCAATTTACTGCTGCCAAAGTGAAGTCTGCAAAGAAGGTTAATGCATTTAGTTGCAATTAGAATTGAGGGTAATGGCTCCTGAGAAGTAGAGCAGATGAGGACTAATAGATACAGTATAAAGTGAGGCTCAAGAACCGTTAAAAATAAACAATTAACTATCTATAGACTGTGCTATCAGACAGTGGAACCACAAGTATATGTAGTAGAGAACAGTGTGAAATGCTTGTAGTGGACTCCGGGTAACTCGACCGGTTATCTCCACTATGACCTTCCTTCTCCCGCTCAGGAACCATTTACAGTATAATGAGAACCATTTCCCTACCCAGTAACTGGAAGACACACAGTCCTGAAGGTACAACACAATTTATTGGGCCACACGTGGCTTTGATGCATGTCCCTGTACAAGGCGTTTTCATCTCAAGTCAGCAGGGGTCATATCCCAGGAGCTTCTGTAAGTGGGAGCCAAAGCACGGGAAATGGAGTTTGTAACGGAACTCCCCGTACTCAGACTGAGTACCTTCAGTTGATGAACGCTTCCTAGCTTGCGCCAAGGACCACAAGCACCGCACCGGACACCACAACCACAGCAGACTCCACAACCGCCGTAGCTTAACTGGAGTCTCGCCGTCTTCTGTCCACCCTGGATCAGCTTCTGTCCCCCAGGACCGTGGAGGGAAGACCTCTCCTCCAGGAGAGCATAACAGGAACAGCTCTTAAAAGAGCTAAGTGATTAAAGCTCAAGGGAGTATGCAGAGCATAGCAATCCCCAGTGTGAGTATAGCTGTCCCCTCCAATCACGAGACAAGACTACGTGTTGAGGGTCAGGAAGAACTGACTGTACTGGCACATACAGCCTCTTTCATTTACATTCTACAAACATAGTACTGCCCACAGGGTTTTGAAAAACAACAACATTACAACACAGCTAACACTCCCATTCATTACATCAGAAATCCTCATGCAATCCCCCGGTTCCGAGGATATATTTTTTATGGAGTTATTGCATGTAATCTGGGATCTGGGTGAACCACATATCCAAAATTCACACAGATACGTTCAGTAGTTTGGAAGATACGGTTTAATGCAGATTCCACAATAGTCATATTTGTGCACAATGTCCAGTTTTGTCACAGGGCACAAATAGTGTTTTCAAATGCCATATATCTCAGGGTTATAGTCAGAAGGTAGGAGGCGGGCAAGCAGCCACCTCCAAGAACACGTGGCAAGGTCTGTTCCGCCACAGGGTTGTTGTCCTTTTATCTCCCAAGTACATAAATCCCACCACACATACAAGGGGTCTCTCACCCCAACTGTTCCAGCATGGATTATTGCCAGCCATCCTATTCCACCCTGGGTTAACGCCTACCACCCTTTTCCAGCCTAGGTTAATGCCTGCCACCTTGTTACAGCCTGGGTTAATGCCTGCAACCCTGCTCCACCCTGGGTTAATGCTTGCCACTCTGTTCTAGCCTAGTTAACATCTGCAACCCTGCTACACCTTCAATCAAGCCTTTCATCATTTGCCCAGTGCTGAAACCCTGGTAAAATACTTTATTTTATCTTAAGGACTTTTATTTCCTATGAAGATATTGCCGTATTTTCCTCTTCTATTTTGAATTGGTACTTTTTCATTATATGTATTTGCTTTATAATAAGGACCTTAAATTTAAAGACTGTGTCTGTCCAAATCTCTGCATTCTGAGCCTGTTCACCCCAAACCCATGACAGCAGGCCAGGAATGGAAATCAAGGAGCAATCTCAGCTGCACTCTGCCAAATAAATGCACACAATAGGTAAAGCCCATAGTAAATACAAATACAAAAAGAGAAGTCCTGCGCTCACTACTGGGCCGGCAGCAATGACTACAGTACACATCATCCCCAATATATAGTACTATATATTGGGGAGTGAGCGCAGGACTTCTCTTTTTGTATTTGTATTTACTTTGTATCACACAGCCTTGTTACAATGCTGCCGCCCATCCCATGTGTTTCTTATTAAGGGTTAATAAGTATATAGGGGTGTATATAAAAAATACCCCTGTCTCATTAGCGATATCTTTGCCAGAAGCTCAAGGAAGCAGGCTGAAGGGTCAGTGTTAGGACCCGCTTAGGGGGGTCTGCCTTGACGTTGGCAGGCAGGCATTCCCTCCAATGGCCATTGGAGCAATTAATGACCTCCATTTGTCTAACTATACATAGGGATTAAGGAGAGAGCGCAGGTAACTTTTTCTCATGATCTTTATGATATTTGGAGGGTTCAGCATCCCAATAATAGGGACTATTCATATTTTTCCCATGTACATAAAACGTACTCAAGAATAGACATTTATCTAACAAATTCTTGCAGTTTACAGAGGTTTGAAAATTCTAATTTTACATAGTTACAGTTACATAGCTGAAAAGAGACTTGCGTCCATCAAGTTCAGCCTACCTCACATTTGTTTTTTGCTGTTGATCCAAAAGAAGGCAAAAAAAACCAGTTAGAAGCACAATTTTGCAACAAGCTAGGAAAAAAATTCCTTCTTGACCCCAGAATGGCAGTCAGATTTAACCTTGGATTAAGCAGTTATTACCCTACATTGAAAGATTATTTCCTTGAATATTCTGTTCTTGCAAGTATGCATCTAGTAGCCGTTTGAACATCTGTATGGACTCTGATAAAACCACTTCTTCAGGTAGAGAATTCCACATCCTGATTGTTCTTACAGTAAAAAAACCTTTCCTTTGCCTTAGACGAAATCTTCTTTCTTCCAGTCTAAACGCATGGCCTCGTGTCCTATGTAAAGTCCGGTTTGTGAATAGATTTCCACACAATGGTTTGTATTGGCCCCGAATATATTTGTATAAAGTTATCATATCCCCTCTCAGGCAACGGTTTTCTAAAGTAAATAGGTTTATATTTGTTAACCTTTCTTCATAGCCAATATGTTCCATTCCTTTTATTAGTTTTGTAGCCCGCCTCTGCACTTTTTCTAGTGCCATAATATCCTTCTTTAGAACAGGTGCCCAAAATTGCACAGCATATTCAATATGGGGTCTTACCAGTGATTTATAAAGAGGCAAAATGATATTCTTGTCCCGAGAATGAATGCCCTTTTTCATGCATGACAATACCTTACTGGCCTTGGCCACTGCTGATTGACATTGCACATTGTTGCATAGTTTGTTGTCTATAACAATTCCCAAGTCCTTTTCATGTGTTGTTATCCCTAATTCGCTTCCATTAAGGGTATACGTTGCTTGTGTATTCTTTACACTGAAGTGCATAACTTTGCATTTTTCAACATTAAATTTCATCTACCATTTGAGTGCCCAGTCCCCCAGTCTATCTAAATCCCTCTGCAGCAAGGTAATATCTTGCTCACATTGTATTGTTTTACAAAGTTTTGTGTCATCTGCAAACACTGAAACATGACTTTCAATGCGGTCTTCAAGATCATTTATAAACATGTTAAATAGAAGGGGTCCCAGAACAGACCCCTGAGGGACACCACTTGCCACCTTTGTCCAGCTTGAAAATTTACCATTAATGACAACTCTTTGTACTCTGTTTTTAAGCCAATGTTCTACCCAAGAACAAGCATTTTCATCTAGACCGATTTCCTTGAGTTTGAACACTAATCTATTGTGTGGAACTGTATCAAATGCCTTGGCAAAATCCAAATAGATCACATCCACGGCAACACCCTGATCTATACTTCTACTTACTTCTTCGTAGAACGCAATCAAGTTAGTTTGACATGACCTGTGCTTCATAAAACCATGCTGATTTTTGCTGATAACCATGTTCTTCTCAAGGAATTCTTGAATATTATCCCTTAATAACCTTTCAAATATTTTATCAGCCACAGAAGTTAAGCTCACATGTCTATAATTTCCAGGCAAGGATTTTGAGCCCTTTTTGAATATAGGAACCACATCTGCCTTCCTCCAATCCTCCGGAACACTTCCTGAAAGAAAAGACAAAATATCCCGGTCAGATCACGGACCGATAACAACTAACATACAACAAAAAAATGATGCACATGAAAGGACATCTTGAAGGATGAATGATGAAATTTTAGACTCAGAATATGGTCTAAAATATTTAAAAGGGCAAGCAGAAGAATTTATAAGATTCAATGATAATAAAGAAGTTTCTAATAGTACTCGTTGGTGCACATATAAATGTTTTATGCGGGAAAACCTTATAAAAATTGGAGCAAAATTGAAAAAAGATCAGGGGAGAAACCTAACGGATCTCTATATAGAATTAGCCATATTAGAAAATATTAATAAAAAAGATTTTAATATATTAAGATTAAACAAAATTAAAGAAATACAAACTCAAATTAAAATCAATTTATTGAATAAAGTAAATAATGCAATTATAAGGTTAAAACAACAGTGGTATTTTGGAGAAAATAGAACGAGTAAAAATTTTTCTAATAAATTAAAATTCAAAAAAAGACAACAAAAGATTATAAAGATAAAATATAATAATAAAGATCATTTATCACCAACTGATATAGGGGAAGCATTTGGTCAATATTATAAATCATTATATAACCTTTCAAAGACCCAATTAACAATCGAAGACATAGATACCTTCTTATCTAACTGTAAATTACCAAAAATAAATGTAGAACAGACTAAAGATTTAGAATCTTCCATATCCATAGCAGAGATTACCCAGGCTATAAAAACACTCCGTAAAGGCCCCTTGACCAGATGGTCTCACTGATGGCTTTTACAAAACATTCCTCACTCCTATCTCTTCTCTTTTGTTTAAAGTCTATAATGAAGTGAGGGACCAGAAATATCTCCCTAAGGAAATGCTACAAACAATGATTATACCTATTCTAAAATCAGAGAAAGATCCGCATTTTGTATCGAATTACAGACCTATTTCATTATTAAACATTGATATAAAGATCTTTTCAAGGATATTGGCTGATAGAATAAAAAAAATTGTTTTCGTCTTTAATTCACCCAGATCAAGCTGGATTTATAACGGGTAGAAAAGGAGCCCATAATGAATAATAACATCCCATCGCTATTCGTGGCTCTCGATGCAGAGAAGGCCTTCGACAGGGTAAGTTGGCTGTTCCTGTCGAGGATCCTTAAAGCATTTGGTTTCCAAGATTTTATATATGATTCAATTTGGTCTCTCTATAGGAATCCAACAGCCAGGGTCATGGGCAGGGGCGTTTCATCTGAGTGGTTTAATGTAAATAATGGGACACGCCAGGGATCTCCCTTGGCGCCATTGTTTTATGCCTTAAGTATAGAACCACTTGCCTCAGCTATCAGACTAGAGGAAAAAATTAAAGGGATTCCTATGGCCGGCAAAAAAGTCAAGGTCCTACTATATGCGGACGATATAATTCTAACATTAACCGAATGTGAGCAGTCACTATACGTATTTCTGGAATTAATTGAGAAGTATAGATTTATTTCTAATTATAAAATCAACATAAATAAAACACAGGCAATATACACCAGGCTACCTGAACAACAACTTCTATCTTTAAAATCTAAATTCCAATTTACTTGGTCGAGTGAGAGTATAAAATATTTGGGAGTTAAAATAAGTTTTGACTGGAATCAAATAATCAAAATCAACTATTACCCATTATTGTAAGATATAAAAGATACGTTACTTAAATGGAACAACTTATACGTATCATGGATTGGGAAATCAAATGCGGTTAGACACTATTTACTACCTAAACTTGAATACATAATGAGAACCATTCCCATTAAAGTTCCAAAAATTATATTAAAAGAATGCCAAAAAATATTCTCGCAATACCTTTGGGGAAAAAAAAAAATCAAGAATAGCGCTGAAATATATAACTAGAAAATTTATAGATGGCGGAATATCATTCCCAGATGTGTATCAAGATCATGACGCAATCATGCTTTCTCATATCCTAGGATGGAATAACTATAACTTTAAGGATAATTTGTGGATAGATCGAGAACAAATTTCGAGTAATATTTCTGACATTAAATTGTTATACTGGATTGATCCTTCAACATTTTATAAATTAAAAATTAAAAAGAAGATAATTTTGGATATTTTTTCTAATATGCAAATGCTGAAGAAAAAATTAGAGATTATTGAACAACTAACTATAAATTCACCAATTGAAATATTGCAAATATATATTGAGGAAATTAATATTAAAAAGTGGAAGGAGAATGGCTTAGTAAAATTAGCCGATATTTTAAAGTCGGATCTGCAAATAAAATCGTTTCAACAAATTCTTAGAGAAACTAAAGGTCCGATAAAGAACAATTCACATATATTAGAATTAAGCATTTTATTCAATCTAATCCAATATATAACACCTCAGTTGCAGATAATATCCTTAAGATAGAACATAAGAATAATATGGTCTCAAAAATAAATAAGGTTCTATATAGCAGGTATAACAAGGACAAAATGAAATCTATACTGAAGTGGGAAAATTATATTGGAAGTGAGTTTTCATTGGATCAATGGAAGGAATAATTTGATTTGCTTAAAAAAGCGATACATTGTATAAGTTTATATGAACTACAGATTAAATTGGTTCATAGGTGGTATCTGGTTCCAGCGAGAGTTGCAAGATTCCATCTCCCTACAGACTCAGTTTGCTGGAGATGTCTTAGATATGAGGGAACTCTGAAACATATTTGGTGGGATTGTTATATTCTTGACTCGTTAAAGCAAGCGACATCTACAAAAATCAAGAATATTAAAAAAAATGAACCTCTCTCCACAATTATTTTTGTTACATATGAATATTCCTACTAAAACAAAACTTATAAAATATTTAATTATTCATATATTAACGGCGGTTAAAATTTGCATCGCCAGATATTGGAAAACAGTAAATATTCCCTCCTGGAAAGAGGTGGAATTTCAAATAGGATATCAGCAATTAATGGTGTTAAGACACCTCCCGTGTCTTTAAGCCAAACCGCCGTTTAGTAAACCTTCCCCGGCTGCAGTACAGTCTCTGTTCGCTTACTCTGTAACCCACGAACCAAATGCAGGGGAAGCGGCAATCTCCCGATCGAAATCCACGAACGGCTCCAAACTCCCGAACGGCAATATACGAACTGCTAGGAACCGTCGAACAATAATATCCCCAAAGCGGCTTTCGTTCCATCCAGCAGTCTCTAAACGTGAAGAAGAAATCCCCCCAATAACGAGACAGAAGCTCCGCATTGAGGGTCAAAATAAGATCTGGGTTTACTGTGGGCTACCTGCCCGTATTTATGCAGGTCTCCCACCTGGTGGACACTCCCCTAGGGGACCAAATGGAAGACTTAAAGTACAGACAGATAGCAGGACATTTCTGACACACAGTCACATATTTTACCCACAGTACATTCTGATTCCCTCCCCTCTGTCCTGGAGTTAATTACCAAGTAACTCAATTAACTCCAGGACAAGGACAGTCGCCATCTTAAACATGAAATAATAAAAGACACAAAAATGCATAACTACATGAAAACTGAACATTTCCCATTCGTATTACATGTCCCCAGATAGCCTGGATCTGAGTGCATATTATTGGCGAATAGCGCTCAGATCCCACACACATAGTTCAATCGCCATGGAGTCAAAGTTCTTACAGTCCTTCGGTACACGAATGACTCCATGGGTGGGCTATCTGGGTTAAGTCTTTTGTGTGTTCTCAATCTCCCGAACGGCCGATGTTCGCATGCTTTCGTGGAGGCAGCCAGGCGTTCCCTTGTTTCAGCGGTGTTCGACAGAAAAAGTGTCCGTTTTCCGTTCCATAGAAATAGAGCCAAACACCGCTGAGCGTTCGCATGATTTAAAATGGCCGCTGCCTCGTGGTCGACATACGAACGACGACCACCCTGAGTTCGGTTTAATTGAGAAGTGTCTGCGGTTAACCACAACGTTATAATGGTGATCACTTCGTTAACCTGCAGCACACTCCTCACTTGGGTGGCCGTTCGTTCGGCGGTTTTGTTCGGGAAAAAGAGTCATTCGAATGGCTGGGCTATAGAAACCAGCCATTCATACGAACGGGGACAAACAGACGAACGGGCAAAAATCCAGCAGACAGATGGTTCTGTCACACGGCTCCCTCCTTGTGGGACACTCCGGCAGACCCGGCTTGACCCTGTGGCGGGTCAACTTGGGGATGACCGGACTACGAGGTGATGGAAACGTCTGTTTGTCGTGACAACCCATCTGCGTTTCCGTTTAGCTTACCGGGTCTGTAGCTGATGGTAAAATTGTAGGGCTGTAGTGCCAAGCTCCATCTCAGCAGTCTCCCATTGTCTCCTGAGACCCGGTTAAGCCAAACGAGTGGGTTGTGATCAGTCACAAGGGAAAATTCTTGCCCATACAAATAGGGGCTTAACTTTTTCAATGCCCACACCAGAGCCAAACATTCCTTCTCCACTGCCGCATAACTCACTTCTCTGGGTAACAACTTTCTGCTGAGATATGCGACAGGGTGCTCTCCTCCATCTTCCCCGACTTGGCTCAGCACAGCCCCCAGTCCATACATGGAAGCATCTGTATGGACGAGAAAGCGTTTGTTAGGGACTGGGGCAGCCAAGACAGGGGCATTCACAAGAGCCTGCTTCAGTGCCTGGAACGCAGCTTCACAAGCCGGAGACCACAGGACCTGCTTAGGCAAGTTCTTCTTCGTCAGGTCTGTCAGGGGCTTAGCGATAGCGCTGTAGTCAGGGACAAAACGTCTGTAGTACCCTGCCGTCCCCAAGAAGGCCAATACCTGGGTCTTAGTAGTAGGTGTGGGCCAGTTAGCCACTGCCTCTACCTTGGCTGGCTCTGGTCTCTGGCTCCCACACCCCACTCTGTGACCCAGGTACTGCACTTCAGCCATACCTAGATGACACTTTTCTGGCTTCAACGTCAGGCCAGCGGCCCTAATCTTATCCAGCACTACCCCTACATGTACCAGGTGTTCCTCCCAGGACCCACTGTAGATCGCAATGTCGTCCAAGTATGCACAGGCAAATTCTTGGAAGCCATCCAGGAGTCTATCCACCATCCGTTGGAAGGTAGCCGGTGCATTTTTCATCCCAAAAGGCATGACCTTAAATTGGTACAGGCCAAATGGGGTGACAAATGCCGACTTGGGGATAGCATCCTCGGCCAGGGGGATCTGCCAGTAGCCCTTACACAGGTCTATGGTGGTCAGATATCGCCCCCTGGCAATACGATCTAGTAATTCGTCTACCCGGGGCATTGGGTAGGCGTCAGTGGTGGTCCGCTCGTTGAGTCGCCTGTAGTCCACACAGAACCGGGTGGTCCCATCTTTCTTTGGCACCAGGACTACAGGCGAGGCCCAAGGGCTGTCGGAGTGCTCGATAACCCCAAGTTGGGTCATCTCCTGTATCTCCTTCCGCATTCCTTCACGGACTGCTTCAGGGATACGGTAGGGGGGCTGTCGTAACGGGGTCTGTCCAGGGGTCTCTACCTTATGCACAGCTAGGGTGGTATAACCTGGTTCCTGGGAGAACGTCGCCTGCTTCTCCCATAACAACTGCTGCGCCTGTACCCTTTCTGTGGGGTTCAACCGGTCCCCTAGCTGTACCAAGGTAGTAAGGTCAGTCTGGGAATCCCTTTCTAATAGATCTGGAAGGGGTAAATTCTCAGAATCATCTGCAGCTGGGGCACACACTGCTGCAATATTCTCAGGTCTCTCCTGGTACTCTTTCAGCATGTTCACATGAAAGGACCGCTGGATCCTCTCATCTGCACAGCTGGCTATCAAGTAAGTAGTGTCGCAGATCTGCGCCACTACCTTGTACGGGCCCTGCCAAGATGCTTGCATCTTGTTGGCCTTCACAGGTTTAAGCACCAATACCTTTTGCCCAACCTGGAAGACCCGCTGTCGGGCACCCTGATCGTACCATCTCTTCTGTCTCCCCTGGGCTGCCTGGAGATTCTCCCTTACCATCAGGGACAGTTTCTCCATGCGGTCCCGGAGTTCCAGAACATATGGCACTATGGGGGTCCCTTCCTGCTCCGTCTCCCCCTCCCAGTGGCCTCTAATGAGATCTAGGGGTCCGCGGACCCTTCTCCCATACAGCAGCTCAAAGGGGGAGAACCCAGTAGATTCCTGGGGCACCTCTCTATAAGAAAATAATAGATGAGGCAGGAATCTCTCCCAGTCTCTGCAAGTGTCTGTAAAGGTCCTCAGCATCTGTTTGAGGGTACCGTTAAAGCGCTCGCAGAGACCGTTAGTCTGTGGGTGGTAGGGTGAGCTAAGTAACGGCTTAATGCCGCACACCTTCCACAGTTGCTGGGTGAGCACAGCGGTGAATTGGGTTCCCTGGTCGGAGAGGATCTCCTTAGGGAACCCGACCCTAGTAAAAATTCTAACCAGGGCATCAGCAACCGTCTCTGCCTCTATGTTAGACAGCGCTACTGCCTCTGGATAGCGGGTGGCATAGTCCACCACGGTAAGAACATACTTCTTACCGGATGGACTAGCCCTGGCCAGTGGACCCACAATGTCAACGGCTATGCGGGCAAAGGGCTCCCCTATAATAGGCATCGATAATAGCCTAGCCTTAGGGTGGTCCCCCCGCTTTCCTACCCGTTGACATGTGTCACACGTGCTGCAGTACATCCGCACAGCCTGGTTAAAGTTTGGCCAAAAGAAGTTCTGTGAAATCCTATAGGCTGTGCGGCGGGACCCTAGATGTCCAGCTAAAGGAACATCATGCCCTATCCGCAGAATCTCCTGCCGGTACTTTGCAGGTACCACTAACTGGCGATTCGGCGGAGAGGCAACACTCTTCTGGGAAGGTTTAGGGATCCTATATAACCTGTCCCCCACCCACTCATACCGTTCCCCATCTATTCCTTCCTCCCCAGCCTCTGCCCTGTCCTTGTATCTTTGGAGGGTCGGATCCGCCCGGGTTTCCCTCCCAAACTCCTCTGGGGAATCCCAGCTTAAGGGGACCTGATCTGGGGTATCAGTCGGGGAAGGAGATCTTACCTGGGTCTCGTCAGCAAGTGGGCTGGTTCCGGCAGCACGGGTCTGGGCACGGGTGGTCACTGGGTTCACGTCTGCAGGGCCCATCGGAGCATAGGCTGAAACCAAAGGGGCCAAATCGTTTCCCAAAAGAACATCTGCGGGCAAGTCCTTCATCACCCCCACATCCACATGCCTAGCGCCCACTCCCCAATCCAAATGTACTCGGGCAACAGGTAAGCGAAACACGGCACCCCCTGCTACCCTTACTGCCACAGTGTCTCCAGTGTGTTGATGCTCTGAGACCAAGTTCTTTTGGAGCAGTGTCATCGTGGCTCCTGTGTCTCTCAGCCCATTCACCACTCTGCCATTTAGCTTCACAGTTTGCCGATGTTGCTGGCGATTATCCTGGTGAGCTGCTTGCACTGGGTCTGCCTCGTGCAGAATGCCCCAAAATTCCTCCTGCTCTAGGCAGTGAGCAGCAGGCTGAGGTGGGCGCTGGTTTCCGTTAACTGGTCTCCTCCAGGACTGAGCCTGGTTGGCACTGTTCAGGGGGCACTCAGGACGCTTGTGCCCCAACTGCTTGCACCCATAGCACCGGATGGGTTGGGAGTACTCCCGGGCATTAAATCGGGCTGGTTGCATATAATTGTTAGCTGGTGGTGCAGCTGGGGTACGGTGTACTGGGGGTTGGTAGACTGCAGGAGCGGGTGTTACTGCTGGTCGATATTCCAGTCTGGCAGGGGCTTTAGCAGCTGTACCATCCAACTTGCGGGCATCCGTGTATTCGTCTGCCAGACGGGCAGCCTCGGGTAGGGTAGAGGGTTTTCTGTCTCTGACCCATTCCCGGACCCCAGCAGGTAGTCTATCAAAGCAGTGCTCCAGCAGGAACACTTGTAACACCTCCTCCCCAGTTACCGCTTGGCATCCAGCCATCCAGTGGGCTGCGGTACGATGGACTCTGCAGGCCCATTCCACATAAGAGTCCCCAACCAGCTTGTTGGTTTCTCTAAACCTCCGCCTGTACGCCTCTGGGGTTACTGCATACCTGGCTAGGAGCGCCTCTTTCACAGCCCGATAGCTGGTGATCTCCTCCTCTGGGATGGCCCGAAAAGCTTCACTAGCCCGGCCAGATAATTTCCCAGAGAGGATGGTGACCCATTCATCTGCAGGTACCTGATGTAGCGCACACTGCCTCTCAAAGTCTGCCAAAAATCCATCAATCTCTCCCTCTGTTTCCACAAAATTTTTAAACGCAGCAAAAGGTACCTTTTTTCTAGCAACCACATTATTGTCATACGGTACCTCTGCTGCTGCAGCTCCTCTTTCCCGGGCTGCCTGTTGTGTTGCAACTGCTGCCTGCACACGAACCACGATGTCAGCTGAGGGGTTGGGGCCAAAATGTGCCAGCCTTATTTGTACTGCCCGGTTGAATTGTATTTCCTCGGGTGTTAAATCCAAGGTACTGGGCACGTTGACTCTTTCCATTCCCGTTGCTGCATCCATCTCCATTAGTAAAGCAATAATCTCCCGTTTCTTTAAATTGCTTGCTGACCTTCCTCGGCGTTCCAATATGTCCTTAAGTGTAGCACGCCTTAATTCCTCGTACTGCATGTCTTGTAGCTGACCTCCAGTGCTGTAGGATTCATCCCGTCGCTTGCCACCAATTGTTAAGACACCTCCCGTGTCTTTAAGCCAAACCGCCGTTTAGTAAACCTTCCCCGGCTGCAGTACAGTCTCTGTTCGCTTACTCTGTAACCCACGAACCAAATGCAGGGGAAGCGGCAATCTCCCGATCGAAATCCACGAACGGCTCCAAACTCCCGAACGGCAATATACGAACTGCTAGGAACCGTCGAACAATAATATCCCCAAAGCGGCTTTCGTTCCATCCAGCAGTCTCTAAACGTGAAGAAGAAATCCCCCCAATAACGAGACAGAAGCTCCGCATTGAGGGTCAAAATAAGATCTGGGTTTACTGTGGGCTACCTGCCCGTATTTATGCAGGTCTCCCACCTGGTGGACACTCCCCTAGGGGACCAAATGGAAGACTTAAAGTACAGACAGATAGCAGGACATTTCTGACACACAGTCACATATTTTACCCACAGTACATTCTGATTCCCTCCCCTCTGTCCTGGAGTTAATTACCAAGTAACTCAATTAACTCCAGGACAAGGACAGTCGCCATCTTAAACATGAAATAATAAAAGACACAAAAATGCATAACTACATGAAAACTGAACATTTCCCATTCGTATTACATGTCCCCAGATAGCCTGGATCTGAGTGCATATTATTGGCGAATAGCGCTCAGATCCCACACACATAGTTCAATCGCCATGGAGTCAAAGTTCTTACAGTCCTTCGGTACACGAATGACTCCATGGGTGGGCTATCTGGGTTAAGTCTTTTGTGTGTTCTCAATCTCCCGAACGGCCGATGTTCGCATGCTTTCGTGGAGGCAGCCAGGCGTTCCCTTGTTTCAGCGGTGTTCGACAGAAAAAGTGTCCGTTTTCCGTTCCATAGAAATAGAGCCAAACACCGCTGAGCGTTCGCATGATTTAAAATGGCCGCTGCCTCGTGGTCGACATACGAACGACGACCACCCTGAGTTCGGTTTAATTGAGAAGTGTCTGCGGTTAACCACAACGTTATAATGGTGATCACTTCGTTAACCTGCAGCACACTCCTCACTTGGGTGGCCGTTCGTTCGGCGGTTTTGTTCGGGAAAAAGAGTCATTCGAATGGCTGGGCTATAGAAACCAGCCATTCATACGAACGGGGACAAACAGACGAACGGGCAAAAATCCAGCAGACAGATGGTTCTGTCACAAATGGAGAAACAGGTATATAGAAATCTTAACATGACAAATATACACACCAAGATATGGGAACCCTGGACAACCGAGACATCCATTAACCAATAATGCAGAGCATACTAATAAAAACTGGTCCTTAAAGTTAGAAACTTTCATCAGATATTCTCTAATAGCTTTGGTGCACTGTTTGAATGAGTAGTTTGTCTTGTATGTATTATATGTTACGTTTTATAAGGCATGACTATAGAGGAAGCAAGATCTCAACATACTGGCAAATATAGATTACGAAGGTACAATAAGATAGATACTTGTACCCTATTTAATAGAAATTTTATTATATATAACCTCATATGATGAATTGGTATTTATTATATTACTAAGACATAATGGCGCAAATTTATGTTATAAATACCTTTCTGATGTTTAAAAAAGAAAAAAGGGAAAAAAAGAGAATGTCTCCTCTCTCTGCTTAGTCTCTGATTGGGCTTAGTCTTGCCACCTTCAGGGACTCCCGCCAAGTTAAAATGGGAGGAGCTAAGATCTCCTCCATTACTGTCATGTATTCATCCGCTTATAGAAATGTGGTTAATGACATTTACTGTCTGTGACGAGACCAATCTCGCCACATTGCATTGGAGAAGCCTGGTTGCTCGCCTGCTGCCTCTGGACTATGGCCCCCTGTTAAAAGACATCTTTTTTACCTGCAAAAAGCTTCATTCGTGCTTTTCTGCCTGGGGTTCGGTAGATTTGTTTGAATGTGTTATACCCCAGATAGGAATCCCATGGAGCCCATTCGTATGAAACTGACTGTAAAGACTTTGGCTCCATGGCGATTAAACTGTATTCGTGTGGTCTGAGCGCCATTCGCTTAATAATGTGCGCTCAGACCTGAGCTATCTGGGGATATGTTACATGTCTATGTTTTATGTAATAAATGTTACTTTATGTATTTTAAAGTATAATACTGCTTTTGTGTCCCCACATGTGTAATGGAGTTTTGCCTTTGTCTTGGGAGATAATTTAATTACTTCCCAATTATCTCCCAGGGCAGAGGGGAGGAAGCCAGGATGCATTGTGGGAATATATTGTGACTGTGTGTCCTATTTGTCTACTTGTCTGTCTTTTGTCACAGTCTCCCATTTGGTCCCCTAGGGGAGTGTCCACCAGGTGGGAGACCTGCATAAATACTGGGCAGGTAGCCCTCATTAAACAGACCACTGCTTGACCCTCAACACAGAGCCTTGTCTCGTCTTTGGGGGGATTTACTGTATGCTGCTAAGGACTGATTGCCAGGAGTGTAAGCCGCTTGGGAGCTTTTCCTGTTCGTCTGGTAGCAGCAATTCGTATGGTTCCTGTTCGTGTATTTGGAGTGCTACCTTATTCCCTTGTATGCCGTTCGGGAGTTTGGAGCATTCACTTGTATGCAGTTCGAGTGTTTGGACCATTCCCTTGTATGCAGTTCGAGTGTTTGGAGCATTCCCTTGTATGCCGTTCGGGAGTTTGGAGCATTCACTTGTATTCAGTTCGTGTGTTTTGGTGATTCTACAGTAGCTGTGCCTGTCTCTGAAAGGGGATTATCGTCTAAGCGGTTTTTTTCCCTTTTGTGCAAAACGGTCCGTTACACTGTCCACACAGGAAAAGTTGTGCCGAGCAACAAACTAATCCACAGAAGGGTTAATGCTGAGCAGCAATTATGCAAATGAAACCTGGTAACTGACTTTGGGGTCAAAGGCCGGTTACAGCCTATCAGAACTAAAGGAGGGGTATTTAGGCCCAGTTCTCATCCTGCTCAATGCCCTGTCGTGGTTTCCCTTGTGGTTGTCCGAGAGCGCATTCCTGTTATTAGTTTTCTACCTGGTAACTGACTTTGGCTTTGTTTATTGACTTCTCTATATTCTGGTATCCTGACTCCTGGCTTTCCTCATCGCTGCGTCCCTTTCTGTGTTCCCTGACCTCGGCTAGTATTTTTGACTATTCTATGTATGTTAAATCAGGCCATTCTAAGGACCGGTAATACGTTACTTATTTGTCATCCGTGCTATACAGTTCTACGTGCTGGATCAAACAGTAATCCTGACATTATGACAGGGCCATAGATCCTGTAGAACTGTGTCAGCACATTTCTCTCTGCTTGCGAGAGGAAATTAGAGGAGAATGATCACCACATGGATCAATTCGCTCAGGCTTTCAGTACGCTTCTCGCTAGAACGGCGCATCTGCAGCATGCAGCGTCTCCTCCTATAGCACCTGTACACTGTGTACCTCCACCCACTGTTAATAGGACTCCTAGCATCTCCTTATCACCATCCCTATAGTTTGATGGCAATATCCAGGAATGCAGGGGTTTTCTTAATCAGGTGGAGTACAATTTTGAGGCCTCACCAGGGTCGTTCCCCATGGACAGAGCAAAAATTGGTTATCTAATGAATCAATTAAAAGGCAAGGCCCTTGCCTGGGCTAATCCGTTGTGGAAGAGTAATCGGAGCATAGCTCAAAATTACCAGGAATTCCTTGCCGAATTCAAGCTCACGTTTGAGCCATTGGGTAGAGAGGATGACGCCTCCACTGCCCTAATGCACATCAGACAAGGTAACCAGTCTATCTCGGATTATGCTACTGAATTCCGTACCTTAGCTTCCGAGGTAGACTGGACTAACAATGGGTTAATCTCAGCATTCAAAAAGGGTCTCTCAGAGACTATACTAGATGAGATAGGCGCTAAAGAATTACCTAAGAGTCTTAACAAATTTATTACGTTTGTCATGCATATTGATAATAGGTTAAGACTCAGAGAAGTCACCAGAAGCAAGACCAGACGTACGGCTATGTCCCTAGCACCTCAATTCTCTAAACCTGTTTTGTCTAATCTCCTTGTACAGTCCGAACCCGAACCTATGCAGTTGGGGGTCACTAAACTGTCGGAGGCCGAAAAACAGTATAGGAGAAGGGAGGGGCTATGCCTATATTGCGGTAGAAAGGGACATATGATAACTAATTGCCCAGTGCGTCCGGAAAACATCCGCACCTAAGAGCCGTAAGGGGACAGATCTTAGGTGTGATGGAGTTGTCCTCTAACAAAAACAAAAGTAGATTCCTCCTTGAGGTGTCTATTTCCCTTGATAACAAGAAGTTTTCTTGCAGTGCCCTAATGGACTCAGGTGCTGCTGGAAATTTTATTGATGTCCAGTTTATTAGGGGTAATGAGATACCGGTCAGGGAGAGACCTACGCCGCTAGCTGTAGAGGCTATTGATGGTAGACCACTCACACAACCACTTATAACCCACAAATCTGTCCCTATTACGATCTCTAGGAGATGACATTTCAGGTTATTACTTCTCCGTCATGTCCTATCATATTAGGGTTTCCGTGGCTGAGTAAGCACAATCCCTATATTGACTGGGCTAATGGGGAGATATTAGAATGGGGTAAAGAGTGTATGGGGAGATGTATAAAACCAGTACTAAAGAGATTGGAAACTATTGACCTTCCCACTACCCCTCCCCAAACTCCTGGAGTTTGCATACAATACCGAGAACTTCAGAAGGTGTTTAACAAGGCTCAATCCGATGTATTGCCTCCCCACAGAGCATATCACTGTGCCATTAGCCTGTTTCCAGGTGCTATGCCACCTAAGGGGGCAGTTTATGCCTTATCTCCCCAGGAGAGTAAAATAATGGAGGAATACATAAAAGAATCCTTGAGCAAAGGGCACATAAGAAAGTCATCCTCACCAGCTGGTGCAGGATTCTTTTTTGTTGAGAAAAAGGGTGGTGAGTTACGCCCTTGCATAGACTACAGGGCACTTAATAAAATCCCTGTAAAAAATGCATACCCTATCCCACTCATTTGCGAATTGTTTGATAGACTTCAGGGAGCTAAAGTATTTACTAAGCTTGACCTTAGGAGCGCATACAATTTGGTTAGAACTAATGAGAATCATGAGTGGAAGACGACATTTAATACCCGTAGTGGACACTATGAATACCTGGTAATGCCATTTGGGTTATGCAACGCCCCGGCCGTATTCCGAGACTTTAAAAATGATGTACTCAGGGAATTCATTTACTCATTTGTCTTGGTTTATTTGGACGATATTTTGGTGTATTCCCCTGATCTTGAAACTCACCACTCCCACGTGAAACAGGTTCTGCAGACGTTGTTGAAAAATAAACTTTATTGTAAATTAGAAAAGTGCATATTTGACCAGCCTGAAGTCCACTTTTTGGGTTAGAACATCTCTGCATAGGGATTTCAAATGGATCCTAAAAAACTAGAGGCTGTACTACACTGGCCATCACCCTCTGGTTTAAAAGCCATTCAAAGGTTTATTGGTTTTGCCAACTATTACAGAAGATTCATCAAGGGATTTTCTTCTGTAATAGCCCCCATCACTAATATGACTCGCAAAGGAGTTAGTAGCACGGCATGGTCCAAAGAGGCTGTGAATGCTTTTGAGACTCTTAAACAAAGATTTGCCTCTGCAGGCATACTAAAACATCCCGACACCAGTAAACCTTTTATATTGGAGGTTGATGCATCTGAGACAGGGGTAGGGGCTGTTCTCTCTCAGAGAGAAAGCCAGGGAACACCATTGCATCCTTGTGACTACTTCTCCAGAAAGATGTTTCCTGCTGAGCGCAACTACGATATTGGCAATAGAGAACTGTTGGCCATTATTCTTGCCCTCAAGGAGTGGCAACATCTTTTGGAGGGTTCCAAGGACCCCCTATTGATCATAACCGACCACAAAAACCTGGCATATATATGGGATGCCAAACGTTTGTCTTCCAGACAGGCTAGATGGTCACTGTTACTTTCACATTTTAACTTCCTCATTACTTATAGACCTGGTTCTAAAAATACCAAGGCTGATGCCTTGTCCAGGCAATTTGATAATGAGTCAGCTCCGGAACAGGTGACATCTCCTATTATTCCACCAGAGTGTATTATTGCTACTACTGTCCTCTCACTGTCTTCTCCACTGCTTGGCACCATACTGGAGGCCCAGCCTCAGGCGCCCAGTGGTAAACCATGTGATAAACTGTTCGTTCCCCTATGTGAAAGGGTTAATATCATGAAAGTGTTCCATGACAATATAACTGCTGGACACCCGGGCATCAATAAGTCCACTGCCGCGATCACTAGATCATTTTGGTGGGATTCACTCAGGAAAGATGTAAAGGAGTATGTGCAGGCATGTTCTGTGTGTGCAGTTTCTAAGGTGACTCATGCACTTCCTTGTGGCCTGTTGCAGCCTCTTCCTGTTCCTGAGATTCCATGGTCCCACTTATCCATGGACTTTATTGTTGAGCTTTCTAGCTCTGCTGGGTTCACTACTATTCTCATGGTTGTAGACCGATTTTCTAAGATGGCTCACTTCATTTCTCTCAAGAAGTTGCCATCTTCGCAAGAATTGGTCCTAATTTTCATACGTGAAATTGTCCATTTGCATGGCATCCCTCACAATATTGTGTCTGATAGGGGCTCTCAGTTTGTGTCCAGGTTCTGGAGGGCGTTCAGTAAACAATTGGGGATTGATCTCTCCTTCTCCACCTCCTACCATCCACAGACCAATGGTACAGCTGAGAGGGCTAACCAGTCATTAGAAGTTTATTTGTGTTGTTTTATTAATAGCACACAGGACAATTGGTCCCAACTACTCCCGTGGGCCGAGTTCGCTAGAAACAATGCTGTTCATGACTCCTCTGGGCACAGTCCAGTTTTTGTCAATAATGGTAGGCATCCTACGGTTCTCCCTGTGGTATTTTCTGATACTGCCAATCCTGCTCTGGATGAGCGTCTGGCCTCCATTCGGGATACCTGGGTTAAGGTTCAAACTGCTCTAGGGGCTGCTGCTGAACGCTTCAAACATTTTACTGATAAGCGTAGGAGTGCCAACCCAGTGTACCAAGTGGGGGACCAGGTTTGGTTGTCATCTCGCAACATCAAGCTTAAGGTCCCTAGCATGAAGTTTGCCCCCAGATTCCTTGGTCCCTATACGAAGAGTGCTTCGTAGGATCAATCCAGTGTCTTACTCTCTTGATCTTCCTGCATCTTTAGGGATTCCCAACACTTTTCATGTGTCCTTACTCAAACCTCTTGTCTGCAATCGATATACTGTTCCTTGTGTTCCTCCCCCTCCGGTGGTGGTGGGTGGTCAGGAGGAGTATCAGGCATCTTCTATCATGGATTCTAGGTTTTCTCGGGGCACGTTACAGTACTTGGTTGTTTGGAAAGGTTACGGTCCTGCTGATTGTTCTTGGGTTTCGGCTCCTGACCTGCATGCGGTCCATAAGATCTGCCAAATTTCCTCTCAAGCCTGATCTTGCCCGCCTGGTTGGCATTCTTCAGGTGGGGGGTAATGTCACGTATTCATCTGCTTATAGAAATGTGGTTAATGACATTTACTGTCCACACAGGAAAAGTTGCGCCGAGCAGCAACCTAATCCACAGAAGGGTTAATGCTGAGCAGCAATTATGCAAATGAAACCTGGTGTCACATATTCATCCGCTTATAGAAATGTGTTTAATGACATTTACTGTCCACACAGGAAAAGTTGTGCCGAGCAGCAAACTAATCCACAGAAGGGTTAATGCTGAGCAGCAATCATGCAAATGAAACCTGGTAACTGAATTTGGGGTCAAGGGCCGGTTACAGCCTATCAGAACTAAAGGAGGGGTATTTAGGCCCAGTTCTCATCTTGCTCAGTGCCCTGTCGTGGTTTCCCTTGTGGTTGTCTGAGAGCGCGTTCCTGTTATTAGTTTTCTACCTGGTTTTTTACTTTGGCTTTGTTTATTGACTTGATATTCTGGTATCCTGACTCCTGGCTTTCCTCATCGCTGCGTCCCTTTCTGTGTTCCCTGACCTCGGCTAGTATTTTTGACTATTCTATGTACGTTAAATCCGGCCATTCTAAGGACCGGTAATACGTTACTTATTTGTCATCCTTGCTATACAGGTCTACGTGCTGGATCAAACAGTAATCCTGACAATTACTCCCTCCTTCCTCTCCTGCAACAGTTTCCAGAACTTAGTAGAGACATGGTCAAAGCTGGCCAGTAACCTGCTAGGAGGCTTGCTTGGCAGTCAGGCTCCGTTCCCCTTTAACCAAAAAAACAACTCTCAAACTGTAAGTTGATGTGGCTTCTAGCAGTAATCACCACAGCCTGAAACCCAAATGTTGAATCACCCAAAACATCCCGGCTATTGCTCTACTTGTAGGGAATTATAACACATTTGTTTCAGAATTTGTACATTCAAAAGTGTACCAAATCAGGTGAAAATTCTGAGGATTTCAATTCAGACCAAACCAAATCTTGAAGAGCTTAATTTCTGTAGTGAGCAAACGGCATTGAGAGCGTGAGAAAACATCTCTAAAAGTCCCCAAAGTACATGTTCCAGCAAAATGCCTTGATCAAGAAAATATATCTAAATTGCATGTATTTTTCATGAAAAATTTACCTGCAAGCAGAAATACCAGACAATTTCTACGACAGTGCCACATGTCATTTAAAAGCAAAATGCACATTAAACGCATGGGTTGCTCACAGACCTACAATGGGCTCTATGCTCTATTTATGGTGTAATCCATTTTAGGAATTTATAAAGTGATTGGAAAGCACAGGAAGAGGTCATACTCAAGGAAATTAATATATAAATACATTAAGAAGCTGCTATTGGGTCATTCTTTCAATCTTTCTTTCAGACTTTATCCTTCTGGCTAATATTTGACCTTTTTCTCCTTTGCCATTCTTGATTGCGCAAGTACAACATATCCTTTTGTTTCATTATCTCTTAGCAGATCAGCAGACCCAAAATGCGAATCAACTCTTGACCTGCGTTCTGCTCACCTCTCACTGTTTGCTGTATGGGATTCTGCATTGCTTGTTACCTGTACATTATTCCCAGCTAGTAACAGCCTGCTGGGAATTATTGATTTCCTGTTGAATCGCTCTGCAGTCCTTTTAATCATATTTTTATGATGATGCTAGGCCAAAGAGACAAACTAGGTTACTGCAATCTCATTGCAAATGGAAACCTCACTAAGGGATTCAAAATATTCTAAACTACTTCCCGTACATGTAAATGTATCTATAATGCAATCTTCATTCTCTGCTTTCTAACAAACGATTTGCATAGAGATAGATTGCATAGAGTGGTGACTATTATTTGGGGAAGGGAGTGTCTCAATGTGTTATGGAATAAATGTCATCATTCTGGTATAAAGTTACTATGACAACGAATAATTGAACAGAGTGCGTTCATGTTAATTAAATCGTACAGAGTTATTCACTGCACTCCACGCTGTAGAGAATTGAAAATGGCAAACTTCAGGAAATAGTACAGATTCTGAGAAATTCTCCACCTGAGCTATGGTCACAGTTCGTCTACTTTAACCTATATTTTGCAAATCAGGTTTCAATTCACAGATTAGTGAATAAATCATTAGTGTTAACAATGCACAAATGAAAAATCACTTATCACCAGTCAAAGGCAAAGCACCTAATTACTTCCCTATGTAAGTAGAGGTGGGTCTTGCACTCAGTTTGATGACATAAATTAAAACAAAGTGGCATGGTTTTTTTGACCTCCTGTGAAGGGTATCGCTTCACACAACTTGCATTTTTTTCATATTAAGGATTAAAATAAAGGTGAGTTGCCTACGATCCAGGTAGCAGAAGCTTTAACACTGCATCTCGCCCTGCCACATACAGCCTAAAGAGTTCAGGGCTAGAGTGCTCTGAGTGTTGTGTGTTCTGACTCCAGCGCTGAACAAAACTGAGATTTCCAACCAGAAAAAGGATACTCTAGCTCGACTAACTATCAGACCAGACAGGCAGACAGAAAAAAAGGCATCTATCTCAGGCAAGAAACTGTTTTAAAAGCAAGCTCTTTGGACTATAATCACTTCAGTAAGATAAAGTGGTAATGATGCATTGTAACCCTGTGACAGAACCATCTGTCTGTCTATTGTGGTGGATTCGTCTATTTCTGCCCCCTTTCGTGTAAATGGCTGTTTCTATAGCCCAGCCATATGAATGACTGTTTTCACCGAACAAATCTACCGAACGGATGACCACCCAGGATAGAAGGGTGCTGCTGGTTAACCTCTTGATCCCAATTAGAACGTTGTGGTTAACCGCAGACACTTCTCAATTAAACCGAATTCAGGGTGGCCGTCGTTCGTATGTCGACCACGAGGCAGCGGCCATTTTAAAACACACGAAAGCCCAGCGTTGTTCGGCACTGATTTCATGGAACTAAAAACTGACACTTTTTCTGCCAAACACCGCTGAAACAACGGGTCACCTGGCTGCCTCGACGAAAGCGTACGAACACCGGCCGTTCGGGAGTTTTACAACACACGAAAGGACTTAACCCAGATAGCCTTCTCATGGAGTCAAACGCATACCGAAAGACTGTAAGGACTTTGACTCCATGGCGATTGAACTATGTGTGTGCGATCTGAGCGCTATTCGCCAATAATATGCACTCAGATCCAGGCTATCTGGGGATGTGTGATACGAATGTGAAATGTTCGGTTATTATAAAGTTATATATTTTTATGTATTTTCTGGTATTTTATTTAAGATGGCTATTTGTCTTTGTCCTGGAGATAATTGAATTGCTTCTCAATTATCTCCAGGGCAGAGGGAATGAAACCATATTGCATTGTGGGAAAAGGTTACATCTGTATGTCTGAAATGTCCCCATGTCTATCTGTCATTACAGTCTCCCATTTGGTCCCCTAGGGGAGTGTCCACCAAGTGGGAGACCTGCATAAATACGGGCAGGTAGCCCACAGTAAAGCCAGATCCTGTTTGACCCTCAATGCGGAGCTTCTGTCACATTATTGGGGGGATTTCTTATTTGCGCTTAGAGACTGATTATTGGAACCGAAAGCCGCTTGGTGGATATCATTGTTCGGCGGCTAGCAGCAGTTCGTGGATTTCCGTTCGGGAGTTTGGAGCCTTTCACGGATCCCGGTCGGGAGATTACCGCTTCCCCTGATGGTGGTTCGTATACTACAGTCTATGCGAACAGAGTTATTGGTATTGCGAAGGGGAAGGTTAACTAAACGGCGGTTTCTCTTAAAGACACCAGGGGTGTCTTAACAGACCCTAAAAATATTTAATATATAAAAACAAAAATACAATAGTACACTCTGTAAAAATAAATCAATTGTACACAAACCCCTTTTGGATACCACATACCTGGTCCTGGGTATATAAAGGGGAATTAACATCATTGAAAAAACCCATTGAAAATGCCTTATAACTTGTGTTGACAATCTTTTAAATGTATATTAAAGATTTAGCTAGTGACATCAGAGTCTAGCTCAGTCAGGGCACCTCCAGGGCAAGAAAATGCAAATGAAGAGAACATATCAGTATTTTCAGCATTTATGGTTTATTTTTCCGATCTCACAAATCATATTTGCTAAATGTGAAAATAAATAAACATAATTTTAAAATTCTTGCAAGCGGCAATTCCGATTTAAGCACATGGCTACACATCCCGAGCAGAAATGGATATTCACCTATATTGTAGTTTCAAGAGCTTTTTCATTAAACTATTATAATAATAAGCAATCAAAACAATCCGCCCCACAATGCGATTATTAGCGAGCACTATACAAAATCGCGAGCACTATACAAAATCCAGCAGTCATAATACAACATGCCTTGTGTGCAATAAATATTGTGCAGAGCACACTGCTTATAAATAATTACAAAAAATACATAAATATTGTTTGTCAGATTGGTAATACGTGATGTCAGTAGGTGATCTCTATATTCTATTTAAATTTCACAGTGGATTCTCAACGCAATGCATTAATATGTCAAAGAAGGGAGGAAATCTCATGTATTGGCAATTTCTTACATAGATCAGTGATTCCTAAAAAGTAGCAGCCATGCTGTAATATAAGTACAAATCCAACGATGTTTGGTCCGTCTTTGTATGTTCATTCAAACGCTGGTGACACATCATAGATACATAGTTAATAGCTCCCAACTGGTTCCTCTCTTGCAACTGTCACTAGTCTAATACTACCCTTACCTTTTGTGTCACTATACTCCACTCCCTCTAACATGTAAGCTCATTGAGCAGGGCCCTCAACCCCTCTGTTCCTGTGTGTCCAACTTGTCTGGTTACAACTACATGTCTATTCGTCCACCCATTGTAAAGCTCTACGGAATTTGTTGGTGCTATATAAATAATAAAGAATAGAGACAACACAGAATAGGGTAGGGGATCCACTCACAACAAATGGGTGGAAAATCGAACTCACTCAGAAATACCTCCTAGTGTAAAAGGGTCCCATTAATGCGGTAAATAACCTTTATTAGAACGTACTAAACATGTATAATGATTGTGGAACTTGAACTCAAAAAAGATAAGTGGGTGCATATACCTTTTTAAGGAACCGAAAAAACTAGTCCTATCTAATTAATGCAGCTAGATGCAAGATGGAAATGTAGAAAAAAATCATCTAAATATGAAATGGGCACAATGCTACACTGACTAATTAAGTCACCTCAAAAGATGCTTTTAAAAATGCTTCAAAAAAGGGGACCTTGGATAGAAATACCTATATCAATCCAACGGATTGGGAATTAGTATGAAAAATAATGACAGTGGCAGATTCCTAGTAGGAGGTAAAGGCATAAAGTTCAAGGTATGTAGGGTAAACAGATTCCCTATAAAAAAGAGAAAAAAAAATGCCCCCCTCCCAAATTCAAAACACAGGGAGGAACTCCCTGCAAACGCCCTAAAAATAAACTGTCAGACTAAAAGTAAATCTCTGCTGCTTCATGGCAGCCTATCCAGCTCCCTAAATAGCTAATGGCAGAGCCCAACTTCTCATCACAGTTCCATCACAAAAAATTATAATAAAGGGAAAATAAAGTAAATTCAATAAAATTAGCGTTGGCTACATATTCATAATCCCGACGCGCATTTCGGCGTTTCAACTACGCCTTTGTCTCTTCTTTTCTATATAAATAATAACATAATAATAATAATAATAATAGTTCTCTAGAATGTTTGGTGGACAATCAGCCTAGATGAAGGATTTTATATAAACTGTGCAAGCAAGATTGCTGCACATAGCATCTTTCAAACCATAATTCCTGATCTATCTATCAGTTTATATTGTGGCGTAATGAACAGGACCTGTTTGTATGGAGCTGTTTAATTTGCCTAATGATCTAAAGACAATAGCACGGAATGCCAGTGGTGTCAGATGTAAGATACAAAGTATCGACATGCGTTGCTCAATCATGCAGACATTGCTTGTATGTGTCTGTGCATGTTAATCACAGGAACCTTAAATAAGGGTTAATATTCCCCGTCATGGTATTTTCAGCTATATATTCTCCATTGTAAATTCTGCACAAACTAATAAATGTGCTTTGCAGTATCATTTCACACAAGATCTACCTTTTTATTGCTGTTATGGATTACGTTGCTTTGAATCTGATGTAAACTCCAATTTCTTATTCTGGAGATGGCAAGGAAACTAATCTGCCATGTTACAGTGTAATGACATAGAGAGTTCAGTATAAAGAGAATGATGGCTAATATTAGTCAATGTCATCTTAGTCAAACTCAGCGCTAGTCAACCGTATGTTAGCTCATCTCTTGTCCTACGCGTTGACAATGAAATGCTTGATGGAGGCACATGGCGGAATATGTCTGAAAAGAATTCGCTCTGAATGTGTGATTAGTCTCCTAAGAGACTCCATCCACCCGCACTTTGATCTTTATAAAAGTCTGATCAATACACTTTCAGCAACCTGTAACACAATGACAGTTTAATAGTAATTCTTTCTGATTAAATGAAACAACCAAAATAAAAAGACGAAAATCATGCAAGAAACAGTAAAAAAACAAAAACAAAAAAAGACACAGGAATCTAGACACTAAACAAGTATGTAAATCAGCAGCAATCAAGGGCAATAATCACCTGCAATGCATTACATGATCATTTTTGGGGCTTCTCGGTGAGATGTCATATTTGTTTGTTTTGATTTGTATTTTTTTTTTAATCTAGAAATTTGCATTTCTCGTCTTTATATCTCCTCTCATTTCCATATTTTCTGAATTCTTCTTGTTTGTTTGACTCCTTTATTCTATTTCTTAAACCATCACATTTCTCCTCCTTCCAGTAACCATTTTAATTCCTTTTCTTTACCATTGTTACTTTTAACCTCTTAAAGAATCCCTGCAGGATAAATCTCCAATCCTCAAATTATCAAGAATTGCACGTATTAGACCTAAATCCCCAAAGAAGATCAATTTTCCAAATGACCTATTTTTGCTTCTCACCTATTTTATACTTACATTTGCAAATCCTTGGTGTATTTGTAGCAATTTACAGTTTAGCGGATCGCTCTGATAAGCGTCAAATCTGACATCATCGTCTGAAGGGACAATGCAGATATCTGTACTGTGTGATCCAGCATTAGACACATGACTTCTGCAGATATTTTACCTCCGTAAACTACAGCTGTTCCTGCTCAAGCACACTCATCTCTACTACATTTACAGAAAAGCTGATCCATTTCATGTGTATTGAAAATCACTAGCTGCTAGTTGACATCTCTGACCTCTTTCTATTTGTTCTCATTTCTTGCTGCACGGGATCTGGTGAGGTTAAAGACATGTTCCATAACCTGGAACTACGGCATCACCTCCTCATTAGACTGGTGAACCTTCCATCTCCTAAGATATCACAGGAATAAATCATGGTCTAAGTACGTAAACCTCTGTGCATCATGTGCACTTGCTGGGAATTCAGAAGATATGTAGAACACAGTTTCATGTGTGCATGCCCCATCTGTCATTATGGACAATGCACCATAACATTAATAGTGCAGGGCCTGAAGTCTAGTTGTACGAATGGACAAAAATGTTTTAGAATGAAAACTAGCGCACCTGCAACCATTGCTATTTATTCTAATTACAATTCTGCCTCAATAAAGAAGCACGGGTCAGTAAGCTAGGAGCCCTCTGCAGCTTTTTCAGATATTATGTGCTTAGATCTCAACTCTCAAGACAACTAGCCAGTCAGTAAATCATAGTAACTAATACCGACCTTCCCTCCAAAAACAAGCACATTAGAACAGAAGACGTGCGTGTTTGGCCATGTGTGTATGTGTGTGTTTTGGTTATGTGTGTGTGTGCATTTGTGAGTGTTTGACAATATGTGTATGTGTGTGTGTGTTTTAGTTATGTGTGTGTGTGCATTAGTGAATGTTTAGTTATTTGTGTGTTATTAGCCTGTGCTTGGATATTTGCTGTGTGATTGTCTGTGCATGTGATTGTGTTTATATATTTGTATATGCATACATGAGTTTGCTATTTTAGTTACCTGCACAGCAGAGTTGCCTGTTGGTATAGAGACACAAGTTAGCGGCACTGGACAGATTTTACCAATAATATGTACAAGGATAGGTGAACAGTTAGTATTATACAATTAAAAACTGGTAATTAAGGAAATGATAGAGCAGGGATATTATGTTATCCGTACTCCACCCTGATTGCTACTTACAGTCAAATAATTACAACTGGTACAGTCAGTGATACACTGCACACGTAGAAACACTCAGCAATCAATACACATTAACAATTCACACATCAACATTCCTTATATTCACCCACAAAGCTCCCACATGCACAAAACGACACAACATTCACATACATTAGCAGTCCACACTAATATATCCTGTGCGTTAATACAGTGATCCTTCTTTAAACTGTCAATTCGTGTTATTTAATTGTTAATCTACAAGAACTAAGCCTTTTGACTAGGTTTGCATCACCGCTGACTTTATACTCTACCATTTCATTGCCACCTCAAAAAAAGGGCAGACACAACTTTATTGTACTTACAAACATACCAGCACTAACATTATTAACAACCTGCCATCTGTTGGGGGGTTTATCCAATGGGCAGTTCTTCCACGTTGTCTCCATAAGTCCAATGCAGTGTGTCTACTACCATCGGCCGTCAGCAGACTGCGACTCCCCAAGCCGACTCACCACTTCACGGCTATTTCTACTGCGCAGGTAGGAATACCGCCTGTTTAACAAAACATAAACAAACATACACAAATCAAAACAAACAACTACAAATCGAAACATGGCTGGGCGGGTGGGAAGAAAACCAAAACAGGCTTGCTCAATGTCTTCTTTTCATAACTGGTAACTCTCCAACCTTTCCTCACTATTATAAAGCCTACCCCAAACTTGCAACGTTGTATCCCCTTTGTCCAGCACCCAATCACATGTCAGCGGTAATGCCTCCTTTCCCAGGTGTCCTGGGGGATTCTTTCTTTACATGTTGAGTTACAACAAAGTGACAACATATAGGATTACTGTATGTGAAATATTGCATTGGAAAGAAAAAAATTACTGGATTTACAACCATTTTGTAAAGTATTATGGCTTCCATTTGAGAGTGATGTAGAAATGAAAAAAAAAAGAAAAAGGGCTTCTAAAATGCATCGAGAATGAACATATTGTAGTGGAATGAAAACGTGAGTCTCGATATTTGTAGCAAACATCATTTACACTTTCAAACTGGTGATTGATTTATTGGAGCTACCAGAGTAAAAAAAATAAAAATAAACATGTATAATGTGCTTATTGTATTTATCCCGAGGTGGCACGTCTGTTTACAATATGAGGGAGAAATACAGAGAGCTCAACTCATGGTTTCAATTCCTATTGAACAGGTAACGATAAAAAAAAAAAATCTATATATGAAATAAAAGAGCACAATTTACAATCAGTTCTTTTTAAAATATCTTTCCAGTCATTTTTATTCATCTTTTTAAGATCTACAAGGTTTGTTTTTATATTCTAATGTCTATTAATAATATAATATGTCTAATTTTACAGAGTCAGAATGGAGCAGAAGGACAATACTGTTTCATTTTTAAAACTTTTCTTTCTTCTTTTTGCTGGCCACACTCACTCCTTTCAGCCACTAGAGGCCTCTTCCGCGATTTACACTGAGTAAATTGCACTTATTTGATGCTGGACGTCCTCACGGAGTCCAGTGTCAAAAAAGATCTCTATAGGAAAGCATTGAGTAATGCTTTCCTATAGGCAGGTTTGAATACGCACACATCTCTGGCATGTGCATTCAGCTCCACTCGGAAGCTGACGTTGATGGAGGAGGAGAGGTCACCAGTGCCGAGGAAGCCCGGCGCTGGATTAAGGTAACCATTTATTCACCGCAGAACAGTGACTAGGGCTCTATAGCGTTAGGAATACATATTTGTATTACTAACACTATAGTGTTCCTTTAAGAGAAACTCTAATGTTTACATTGCAGTGTTAAGACTGCCTCCAGTGGCTGTGTACAAGACAGCCATTGGAGGCCTTTCCTGCAGTTTCACAGAGTTTGACTCCATTAAACAATGTTGGTAGCCCTCACGATTTGCATGAGGATGTCCAGTGGTTTGAAAAACCCAGTAGAAAAGTATTGAGTCAATGCTTTCCTATGGGGAAGGCCTAATTTGTTTAATTGCCAGGGTGGGTTGACGCACGAGGGAGTGGGGGTTAGAGGGTTCCTATAGTGTTAGGAACACAGCTTTATATTCCTAACACTATAGTTTTCCTTTGAACTGAGGTTTATATAGATTTCAGGGGTTATGATGTCTCAAGATGCTTAGTGGCATAGTACATGATGTAATTGTACGTCACATGCGCTGTGATGTCTATTTGCAGGTGCTGCGGTATAAATGGAGATGGGACTGCTGCTTCCAGCATTTAGAAGATTGCCTGCTGGACTATCAAGGAGCGCAGCGGGTGTGGGGGTAAATTTTAGTGCTGCATGCTCCTGAGAAGCTGCAGGTACGAAGCTTGTTAACCAGTGTGTATGCTTCCTAACTAACAATAAATGGGTGATCAGTCTTGTTTAGTTGACATGGACTTGGAACAACAACATAGTGTCCATGTAAATCCCACAGCCAGCTCCCATAGTTCCACCTCATCTCCCTCACTTGATTATAAAGCATACCTCCCATGGAGGTGTCAAGCATGCAAGGCCAAAAGCCACCCTCGTGGCTCGCCTCTATCATACAGAACCAGCTGCTGAAGAGTTCTCTGCATGGTCCTAATGCTCGCTGCTCGCTTCCATCTAATGATACACTCTCGCTGTGCTGCCCAGAGACAGTTCCCCGGTGTCCCTTGATAAAGTTTTGCTTTTTGAAAGATATATATTTTTTTTAATAATAAAGTATTATATACTGGGATATTTTTTGTATATATTTAATATTATTTTGTGAGTCTTTTTGTATACTTATTTAAATGAGAACCCCCGCTCAATACATGTCCATGATTACATCTGATTGAAATGTTTTAGCTAAGTGTGATGTTTGTGTATATATTGAGCCAGATATTGTCAGAAGAAGCCCATGTGGTACAATGGCGAAACGCTTCACATGACGTCTGGCGTAACCGAGAAGTGGAGTTTTGTCGGACCTGAAATACCTTCACAGCTGTGCCGGTTCTCTCTTGGAGCCTTCACATATATGTCATTTGTGAGCCTCCAATGTGGGAATTTAACTTGTTATAAAGTAAAGTACACAATCATCACACTGATCACCCACAACATTAAACCCACTGACAGGTGAAGTGAATAGCATTGATTATATTGCTACAATGGCACCTGTCAAGGGGTAGGATATTTTAGGCAGCAAGTGAACAGTCAGCTCCTGAATTTCATGCGTTGGAAGCAGGAAAAATTGGCAAGTGAAAAGATCTGAGTGACTTTGACAAGTGCCAAATAGTGATGGCTAGAGGACTGGGTCAGAGAATCTCCAAAATGGCAAGTCTTGTAGGGTGTTCCCGGTATGCAGTGGTTAGTACCTATGAAAAGTGGTGCAAGGAGGGACAACTGGTAAAGCAGAATTAGGGTCATGGGTTCCAAAGGCTTATTGATGATCTTGGGAAGCGAAGACAAGCCTGCCTGGTCCAATCACACAGAAGAGATACTGTAGTCAAATTGCAGAAACACTTAATACTGGCCATAATAGAAAGGTCTCAGAACATGGCATCGCAGTTTATTGCATATGGAGCTACATAACCACAGACCGGTCAGAGTGCCCATGATGACCCCATTTCACCGCCAAAAATACCTTCTATGTAGGGATATGAGCATCAGAACTAGACCATGGAGCAATGAAAGAAGATTGCCTGATCTGATAAATCACGTTTTATTTTAATTCAGATGGAGGCCTGGGTGTGTGTGCATTGTTTACCTGTGGAAGAGATGGCAGTAGGATGCACTATGGGAAGAAGGCAGGCCAGTCGATGCAGTGTCATTCCCTGAGCAATGTTCTGCTGGGAATTCTTGGCATCCTAGCATTCATGTAAATGTTACTCTGACATGTACCACCTACCTAAAGATTGTTGTACACCCATTCACTGCAGTGGTGTTCCCTGAGGGATGTGGCCTCTTTCAGCAGGATAATGCGCACTGCCACACTGCAAAAATTGTTAAGGAATTTTTTGGGGGAACATAACAAAAGGTTCAAGATGTTGCCTTGGGCTCAAAATTTTCCACATCTCAATACTATTGGGATGTGCTGAAACAACAATTCAACCATGGAGGCCCCACCTCACCACTTGTAGGATTTAATGGTTCTGCTGCTAATATCTAGGTGCCAAATGCCACAGGACATGTTCAGAGGTTTTGTGGAGTCCATGCCTCGACGCATCAGAGCTGTTTTGGCAGCATGATGGGACCTACACCATATTAAGCAGCATAGGCGTGCGCAGCCAATTGCATTAGGGTGTGCACCCTAAAGCACAAGCACACGCCGCATATATATATGTATGTATGTATGTATATATATGTGTGTATATATATATATATATATATATACACACACTGCTGTGTGTGTGTGCTGTGTGAGGCTGCTGTTAGTGTGATGTGTGTGTGACGGTGCTGGTAGTGTGCTATGTGGGTGAGAGTGTTTGTGTGTGCGCGCTTGTGAGGGTGCTGTTAATGTACTGTGTGTGAGGGTGCTGTTTGTGTATGTGCGCTTGTGAGGGTGCTGTTAATGTACTGTGTGTGAGGGTGCTGTTTGTGTGTGAGGGTACTGTTAGTGTGCTGTGTGTGTGTTTGTTAGGGTCCTGTTTGTGTTTGTGAGGGTACTGTTAGTGTGCTGTGTGTAAGGGTGCTGTGTGTGTTTGTGAGGGTGCTGTATGTGTGTGTGGGTGCTGTGTATGTCTGTGGGTGCAGTATGTGTGTGGGTGCTGTATGTGTGTGGGTGCTGTGTATGTCTGGGTGCTGTGTATGTCTGGTGTGCTGTATGTCTGTGGGTGCTGTATGTGTGTATGGGTGCTGTATGTGTGTGGGTGCTGTGTATGTCTGTGGGTGCTGAATGTCTGTGGGTGCTGTGCATGTCTATGGGTGCTGTGTATGTATGTAGGTGATGTGTATGTCTGTGGGTGCTGTGTATGTCTGTGGGTGCTGTATGTGTGTGGGTGCTGTATGTCTGTGGGTGCTGTATGTGTGTGGGTGCTGTATGTGTGTGGGTGCTGTATGTCTGGGTGCTGTGTATGTGTGTGGGTGCTGTATGTCTGTGGGTGCTGTATGTGTGTGGGTGCTGTGTATATCTGTGGGTGCTGTGTATGTCTATGGGTGCTGTGTATGTATGTAGGTGATGTGTATGTCTGTGGGTGCTGTGTATGTCTGTGGGTGCTGTATGTGTGTGGGTGCTGTATGTCTGTGGGTGCTGTATGTGTGTGGGTGCTGTATGTGTGTGGGTGCTGTATGTCTGGGTGCTGTGTATGTGTGTGGGTGCTGTATGTCTGTGGGTGCTGTATGTGTGTGGGTGCTGTGTATATCTGTGGGTGCTGTGTATGTCTATGGGTGCTGTGTATGTATGTAGGTGATGTGTATGTCTGTGGGTGCTGTGTATGTCTGTGGGTGCTGTATGTGTGTGGGTGCTGTATGTCTGTGGGTGCTGTATGTTTGTGGGTGCTGTATGTGTGTGAGTGCTGTATGTCTGGGTGCTGTGTATGTCTGTGGGTGCTGTATGTCTGGGTGCTGTGTATGTCTGTGTGTGCTGTATGTGTGTGGGTGATTGTGGGGGTGGAGGTGGGGGTACATTACTTGCTATCCCCCCTCCCTTCTTACCTTTTGTAGGGAGGGGGGATCGTGCTGCTGATTCCGTCCTCTCCTGCCTCCCTCCCTGCATGTGGGTCAGTGGGGAGGGAGGCTGAGAGCAGAGCCGGCGCTCGGATAGCGCCGGCTCTGCATGAGCCGACAGGGGAGATCCTGAGATCTCCCCTGCCGGTCTCAATATGCATAGGCGTGCCGCGGGGATTAGGGTGTGCCCAGGCACACCCGGCACACCCCGTGCGCATGCCTATGTTAAGCAGGTAGTTTTAATGTTGTGGCTGATCAGCGTATATTAGTATTTACTGTCTGCAACCAAACCTGACTGTGAAAGATAAAATATCTTATAGATAGAATATCCTCTGACTATCCAAAGCACAGGAAGACTTGCATCCCAGTCTGATCTGTTACGGTGATTTGTACATCTGGAGAAAAAATAAATCTGATATTTCTGATAATTTGTTTGTTTCTTTCATCGCTGTAGATATGCTACCAGAAAAAAAAAAATACTAATCATAAAAACGCTAAATAAATAAATATATTGTTATATGTTTCCCTGTTGATCACTTAAACGTTATCCTTGGTCGATGAATATAAAATTATTTTTATTGTACACGAACACATATAGTACTGATAACGCCTGCTTTGCATGTCTGTGTACAATGTAGAGCAGTGTCTCTATGTGAATGTAGTTTCTGAGCATGTCTCTGTCTTTGATCTTCAATCTTCATGATTAATTCAGACTAAGTATCTGTTACAAAGAGGTTTTGCTTTGTGGCAGACTAATTTCTATGGGTCTTTAAATTGTAGCCCATATCTCAGTCACCAGCACTGCTTGCTGACATTAAACTGGAATTTTGTTAAAGCAGTCACTGCCTGAAACTTTCTTTATTTGAACCTGCCTGAGGTAGGATTATCTTCACAATATATTTGTATTTGTCTCAGATCAAGCAAGCCTGAAGGCACCTGTACTTTCCTGTGCGAGGGATACCAGCCCGCAGTACAGCTCCTGCATTACTGTTCATGAAATGAATAATTTAACCAGGTACTCGTTACAGGAAACAAAATAAAAATGGCAACATTGATTTCATAATTCGGGTTCCTGTATGTCATTTTTAAATTGCTTTATTTTAGCATCTAAAATCTACATTTTTGCAATCAAAATAAAAGGTGTACATGTAATTGGAGCTCGGTGCTTAGACGTAGTTAAATAATCATTATTGTCTTAAACAAATGATACCTTAATCGCAAAACTATTACAATTGCTTCCTGGAAAATAATTTTCTCTTTCATGAATAGAAAATAACAAGGATAAAAAAAAAATCAGATTTAATTTTGAGAACGAGCTAAGATTAATTTTGAATGCAGATATAACTGCACAGTCCCGCTGTTTTAATACGGGGCAAAGAGAGTGCAGATCACTGGAACAATAGCTGCACCTGCAGTTTAGATCAATTTAAGATTGTAAGTGGTAAAAACTGCAAAAAAAAAACACTGGCTGCTGTTTGAATACAAAAATGATTACAGTAAATATTAGAAGTCACGTAAGACGAGGTTAGAAAGAAATTTAAAATGAAGGCGTAATCGCTCACACCTTGTTACAGCAGCGGTGATTACAGTTATCGAGAAACAGAATCTCTTAAACAAAGTGTCATTCTGTATCCTTTTTATAACTGGAAAAGCGCTTATTTATTTTAACACAAAATTATATTATACTCAGTGATAATGAAGTTGAGAGGTCTGCGCTCAGTACAAAATGTTAATGTATATTACCCAAACGCAAGTCTTTTACTTTAACCTCCTTTTTAGTGCAATAAAGGCTTCTTTACAATCTGGGCCGGATTTACCCTCTCTGCTGCCCCAAAGCCAGTTCTACAATGCGTGTACGCTCATCATATATATATATAAAGCCTAGTGTGTGCTTGGATGAATCTGACTAGTTTGGGGAATGTGATTGGACGTGAACTGGTCTGTACTAATGTTTAGGTTGTTAATTCATTCCTCTCAACTTTGGAATGTATGAAATCAGGACTAGTGAATTGGCCTTCAAGGAGGCCTTGCCAGTGATGTGACTATCTGGGGGACAGTTTCCTTTGTATCCCCAGATGCAAATTGCCAGGAGACTAAAACTGGATGCGACCCCTTAATTGAGACCGTTGAGAGCCCTGTTACTGTGTATCACACACAAAACTATTGGCAGTAACATTTTATATGTAATCTAACTGTTTGTTTAGCAGTGTGAAATTGAGGGTTACATCAGGTCTTACGAATGGGAGAAATAGGGGCAATCCAATGTGAATCAAAGTAAAATGTACATATTGACCCAGCTAGCTATGCTGCCAGTTCTGCTACTTTAACCCATGTTTACCCACAGTTCTCCCTGTTAGTGTTGACTGAAAAAACGCATCCACACCTAATTATATTAGAGGCATTTCTCTGTCTCACTGCACGTTGTGTTCCTTGTGTCAATAAAATGAAATTCTATTGAGAAGTAAATTGTTATCACACTGCAAAACATTGTCATCAAACCTGACAACTCATCATTATCAGTGAATGGCTTCTGCTTATGTAACTTTTCCAACTAAGTTGGGTGACATTTGCAGATTCGTATCGTTTGGTTTTGCCTTTCCCTTTGTTTGCATTTGGGAAGTTTTGTACATGATGCTCATTGGGTCCTTCAAGCTAAACTTGCTTCAACCTCGTGCTGAGTTTAGTAATTTTCCCTGCGATGGTAAATGGCCTGGTCAGGATAGCACCAGCAGGTGACTGGATGATGTTTAGCAGTTTTTGCTATTTATACTGTTATTGGGATGTACAATAAAACAGGGGGAGAGAGACGGAGCCTAAAGAGTATTCGGAAACATTGCAATCAAGCGTTTACTTTACAGGAAAAAGAACCAGAAAATGAAACTGACTCAGAATAGAATATTATTTGTTATTCTCAGGGCAGTTTTACTTGTTTTCATTGAATTGTCTTTCATATTATCCTAATTTTATGGATTTATTGGATATATTCTGCAGTCTTTTATTGGCTGAGATGCAATACATGTAAAATAGTAACAGTAAAATTAACATTCATTTAATGGAATGAAATTACAAAAAAAAACCTATAAAATTATATTGAGGTACGAGGAGTGTGCGTACTCCTTGGTAAAATGTAGTAGGAATTGCAGCTATAATATACCGGCAGATGATGGAAAACTGAGCTCATTGGAGAACAAGAGATAGAACAAAGTGCAGAGAGCAAATGTGGGCAATCACGGAAAAATGGATGTGTCAGCTGGAACATAGTGTACATAAAATGGCTGTGCCTGGACTCCATAAACATCAGATACTGACAGCTGGAACACAGTGTATATAAAATGGCTGTGCCTGGACTCCATAAACATCAGATACTGACAGCTGGAACACGGTGTACATAAAATGGCTGTGCCTGGAATCTAGAAACATCAGATACTGACAGCTGGAACACGGTGTACATAAAATGGCTGTGCCTGGAATCTAGAAACATCAGATACTGACAGCTGGAAGACGGTGTACATAAAATGGCTGTGCCTGGAATCTAGAAACATCAGATACTGACAGCTGGAACACGGTGTACATAAAATGGCTGTGCCTGGAATCTAGAAACATCAGATACTGACAGCTGGAACATGGTGTACATAAAATGGCTGTGCCTGGAATCTAGAAACATCAGATACTGACAGCTGGAACATGGTGTACATAAAATGGCTGTGCCTGGAATCTAGAAACATCAGATACTGACAGCTGGTAGACGGTGTATATAAAATGGCTGTGCCTGGACTCCAGAAATATCAGATACTGACAGATGGAACACAGTGTACATAAAATGGCTGTGCCAGGAATCCAGAAACATCAGATGCTGACAGCTGGTAGACGGTGTACATAAAATGGCTGTGCCTGGAATCTAGAAACATCCCCGTCGGCTTCTGTCTGCATGTCCCAGGGTCACTCCATATCATGACATGTTTTGTGTGTGGAAGTCAGTCATAGGGTAAAGGGGGTAGTTGGCCAACTCCTCTAAGTTACATCCTATCCCCCTTTGCAATTTATTGCAGCAGCCGCCTCCCTAAACAGTTAGTACTGGGAGACTGCAGTTAAAAAAAAAAAAAACATACAAAAAGTTGGCCACAGTTTCTACCTTGGAGCCCATAGCCCAGCCACAGAGCCCCCCCTTTATATAACTCAGTGGAATTAGTTATCTCAAATACTTTATGCTGAATGTGTGCAGTTTGTGTGCCACTTTCTGTCCTAGCTACTGGTGCTCAGTTCCAGTGTGCAAAGTATAATCGTATGTTCACAAAACATTAAACTGAAACCAGAGATGGTGGGTATGTACCCTAGATGCCTTAACTAGATCACCAGGAAAATTAGCAATGGGTAGGGATGGCTGGGCCAGAAAATATACCGTGATCAATTTAATGACCAAATCTGACCCAGCACACTCTTCCCAATTACAGACAGAGGGCGATTCAATGTCCTCCGGCATAACTCCCTAGTTTTTTTAGAAACAGACTTATAAAAAAATGTGTGAACACCTGTCTCACGGTCTAGAAAATCGCGATGCACATGCACAAGTTTCGGGATATATTTAAATATATTGTGATATTTTACACGCTCTGCACAGAACAAGGCAATCCTCATGTTTCCTTGTTGAGGAAATACTTTAAAATAGGATGAAATAAAGAGAAGGAGCCAGTTTGTTGTTTTCACAGATTGGTTTGGATAACTGAACTGTCAATCTTTATAAACTAAATAATGTAACTAGTGCGTTCCTTCACCTGCCAGTACACCTGTTACACAAATAATATACACTGTTTATCTGGCCATTTTATTTAATGGGAAATTTACATTTAAATTGACATTCAAACAGCTTTTTGTAATAAGTAAAAGATCTACTTCATTGCTTTTCAATTATCTCCCAGTCTCCTTTACTGTTACAATTAGAGCAAAGCCTCTGTAATTTACAGGCGAACCTTGAGGTATTTTTTTTTTTATTTTTTTTTTATTTATGTTTTTACATTGCTGAGAAAATGTAAAGATAATTACAATTAGCGAAAATAATGCTAAATAGTGTAATTGGCTACACTTATTTTTTTCATTCATATAAAATCACAAAATGTATACATCATGTTAGTTAAGTAAAGGCACAAGGGTTTCTAAAGAGAAGTAAATATATTAACATTTTGACCATGTGGTATTTAGTTAGCCTTTCATATTTATGTGATATTTAAAATGAGGATACAAGAAGACTTGTCGCCAACTGACACTTTCACGAGTCGTGGCCCGTCAACTACAACTTACGAGACCATAGCTCCCATTTGAGGACATCTGCTCAAAAGGTGAGGGCCTCCCCCTGGGTAAATCAGTCCTCTACACACTCCTGCAGCTAGCAGAAACAACCTCCCTCCCCCCTCCCCCCCAATGAAGTTCCAAGCACTGTGGGAAGAGGCATTGCATATTTCGTACACTTTTCAAGAATGGAACAAGATGGCCATGTGCACAATAAGATCACACCTTGAACATGCTGTGCAATTGTGGACACCTGTTCTAAAGAAGGATATTATGGCACTAGCAAAAGTGCAGAGGCGAGCTACAACATTTATAAAAGGAATGGAGCATATTAGTTATAAACAAAAGTTAACAAATTTAAATGTGTTTGCTTTAGAAAAATTGCACCTCAGAGGGGATATGATAGCATTTTACAAATATATTCAGGGCCAATACAACCGATTGTCAGGAAATCTATTCACATACAGGATTATAGATAGGACACAAGGTCGTGCATTTAGATTGGAAGAAAATAGATTTAGTTTAAGGCAACAAAAAGTTTATTTTTTTACAGTAAGAACAATAATGATGTGGAATTATCTGCCTGAAAAGGTGATTTTATCAGAGTCTGTGCAGATGTTTAAACTGCAACTGGATGCATACTCGCAAAAACATATTATTTAGGGATAGAATTTTTATATCCATGAGTTAAGAGCTGACTGCCATTCTGAGGTCAAGACGTTTTTTTCCTAGTTTGCTGCAAAATTGGAAAGTGATTCAAACTGGGATGTTTTGCCTTCTTTTAGATCAACAACAAAAACAGATGTGAGCAAGGCTAAACTTGATCTATATATATATATA
>OW240913.1:366057738-366077032 GCA_933207985.1 Pelobates cultripes | reverse complement strand
GCCAAAATACTTAGGATGCAATGATATCTTTTTTTTTTGGACTAACATAATATTTCAAAGATAAGCTTTCAAGAGTTACCTCTCTTCCTCAGGTCTAAAACAATACTGATCAATCTGATGTTAGAGGAGAGGAGAGGAGGCAGGGGAGGGGGGGTGGGGGGGATAAGGGTGTCAGAATATTCAGGAATGAATGAATTTAGGGTGTTTACCTTTCTAAGAAAAGACTAGATTAACCCCTTAAGGACTGGACTGTTTTTGCGATGTTGTACATTTGCGACCAGGAATATTTTTACACTTTTGTGGTGTTTGTGTTTGGCTGTAATTTTCCGCTTCCTCATTTACTGTTCCCATACAAATTATATATTGTTTTTTTCAGGACAAAATGGGCTTTCTTTACATACCATTATTTATATAATCTCATGTATTTTAATTCTAAAAATACAAAAAATCTGGATGAAAAATTAAAATACATATGTTTTGACTTTTACTTGAAAAATCTTTTACTCATCTACAAAAGCGAATGAAAAAAACTGCTAAATAGATTCAAAAATTTTGTCCTGAGTTTAAAAAATAAATTTTAGTGTTTACGTGCTTTTTGCTTTTTGCATGTTATAGGGCTATAGGTACATATTGCGGTTTAAAACATACATTTTTAAAATTTATCAATAGTGACATTGTAACACTATTATCTGTCATAAATCTCTAAATAACACCCCACATGTACATATTTTTTTTAAAGTAGACAACCCAGGGTATTCAAAATGGGGTATTTCCAGTCTTTTTTAGTAGCCACCTAGTCGCAAACACTGGCCAAAGTTAGCGTTCATATTTGTTTGTGTGTGAAAAGTAAAAAACTAAATTGAACGCTAATTTTGGCCAGTGTTTGTGACTAAGTGGCTACTAAAAAAGACTGGACATACCCCATTTGCAATACCTTGTGTTGTCTTCTTTTGCAAATGGTATGCCATCATGGGGGTAATTCTCATTCCTGGGCTACCATACGCCCTCAAAGGCAACGTAACCAACCTGGCCATTTTCAATGTAAAAATATTTGACCCATATATTTGACCTTGTAACTTTAAAAAATGCTATAAAACCTGTACATGGGGGGTACTGTTTTACTCGGGAGACATCGCTGAACACAAATATTAGTGTTTAAAAACTGGAAAACGTATCACAACAATATCATCAGTAAAAGTGCTGTTTGTGTGTGAAAAATGCAAAAAAAGTCATTTTCACTGACAATATCATCGCTGTGATATGTTTTACTGTTTTAAATCACTAATATTTGTGTTCAGCGAAGTCTCCCGAGTAAAACAGTACCCCCCATGTACAGGTTTTAGGGTGTCGTAGAACGCTACAGGGTAAAATACAGTGCTAGCAAATTAAATTCTCTGGAATTTCGGCCTGGGTTGGCAGGCAGGTCCCTCAAATTGCAATCAATAAAATTACTGAATTATGTAAAAATATTACATAAATACGCACGTAGAATTTAAATATATATGCATATTTATATATTTGAAGTCTACGTGTATATTTATATAATTATTTATGTAATTTTGTATATGGACGTATGTATATTTTTTATTATTTTTATTTATTTTTATATACATAGATATATATACAAATTCATTCTAAGTGTATTTTGATATAAATATATATATATATTAATTTTAAAATACAGTTAGAATAAAATTTCATATAGCTATATAATTTTTTTTAAATTTTTTATTATTATTTAAAAAATTTTTTATTTAATTTAAATTACTTATTATTTATATTTTATAATATATATATACAATATATATAGTTATTATATATATTATATATATACGTGTGTAATTTAATTATAAGTGTATTTTATATTAATATAAGTACATATTAATATAAAAATACACTTAGTATGACATTATATATATATGATATATAGACATATATTATATAGATATAATATATGTCTATATATCATATATACACATATATAATTATTAATTTTTTTTTAATTAACACTAACTTTATTTTTTTTTTCTGATTTTACACAAGCAGGGAGACTGCCTGTCAGCACAGACAGTCCCCTGCAGGCAGACACATGGACACCTATTGTGACCATGTGATCGCTGTGTTAAGCGATCACATGGCCACAGGGGTCCTAATCTGCCGTGGGGAGACTGTCTGGGCTGCAGGCAGTCTCCCCACAACAGGAGGAACACTGATCGCCGCCGGGGGAACGACGGCGATCAGGTAAGTACCCCCAGACCGTTAGGACGGTTCAGGACCGTCATCGGTCCTCAAGGCAAAAATGCCGATGACGGTCCTGAACCGTCCTCGGTCCTTAAGGGGTTAATGTTTTAAAATAATTGTATTATATTTTTTATTACATGAGTGGTGTGTGCAGATCTGTTTTTACCAATGTACTGTATTGAGTATGTATGTGCATATATATATATATAATTTCATTCTAAGTGTATTTTGATTTTAATGTGAAACAATATGTAGGAATATAGTAATTTAAACTTTATTTTCCAGTTGGGGTGGGGGGTGGGGGTGCTGCTCTTTATGGAGGAAATGCCATCTTCTAGATGTAAGCTTGTTTGAGCAGTGTCCTCATGAACCAATTGTTCCTGTAACATTTTATAATTGTCTAATTTTTTGTTAAATTTCCCCCTGTATAATATTGTAAAGCGCTACGGTATAAGTTGGCGCTATATAGTTGCAGTATCATCTGGAGCCAATTTCGTCTGGCCTTTGTCAACGGTATTTTATTTTTATTTTTATTTTTATTATTTACTTGAAAATTTGGACTCTAGTGAATAGGTACTTTTATCCTAAATGGTCTTATATAAGATGATGATACCTGAACCCTCCATGATAAAGATTTAGACTGGGTACCTCCGTTAAAGGATGCTCCTAGTGCTTACAGAGGGCTCCAAGCGCTCCGCCAGACACCACAACCACCGTAGACCCCACGAACCGCCGCAGCTTGGTTGGGGTCTCGCCGTCTCCTACCCACCCTGGACCTACGACAAGGCTCCAGGTTTCAGTGGGTGAACCTCTCATCCAAGAGAGTGAAGCAGGAACAAGCTCTTAAAAGAGCTTAGTAGTTATTAGCTAAGGGAGTATGCAGAGCATAGCAATCCCTTGTAGCGATATAGCAATTCCCCCAATAAGAGACAGGACTCTAGATTGAGGGTGAAGTAGAGCTGACTGTACTGGCACATACAGCCTCTTTTATTCACATTCTACAAACATAGTACTGCCCACACATTACAATACAGCTAACACTCCCTTTCATTACATCAGAAATCCTCCCCTCTGCCTGTTATACAATTATCTCAACACAATAGACTAACTTAATTATCACAGGCAGGAAAATACAGTATTATAAAACATATCACAGGGACCCCAACACATGCAATAACCCCATAAAAATATATATCCACGGAACTGGGGGATCTGGGTGAACCACATATCCAAAATTCACCCAGATCCGTTCAGTAGTTTGGAAGATACAGTTTAATGCAGATTCCGCAGAACATATACAGGCTATATGAAAAATAATTACTGTTGAATGTGTCCCCTGTTCTGTAGTTTAAAACTACTGAACGATGTCTTTGTGCACCAAATACCGGCGAGATGGCACCGTGTAGAAAAGTCACAACAGTGTCTGTGAGTTAAAATGGCCGACATCCATTGTTCTCACCATGTGCTTCATCCATTGTTTTCACCATGTGCATCTGATACATGAAATGGTGGCCACCCAGTAACTCCACAGTATGTCCCCAGATGTTTCTTAAAGGGCCAGCAGCAGCATAATAAAATACAGTATGCCCAAATCAGTTCCTTAAAGGGCAATACATCCCAGGGGCCATAGTCACATGGCAGGAGGCTGGCAAATAGGCCCCTCCAAAAACCAGTGGTGAGGTCACTTTCGCCACATATCTCCCCTTTGGGGGGTAGACTAACCAGGTATCTGACCTTCTGTCGGTCGGTGCCTGAGTTAGTCTGACAACCCACTCACAACAGCAAAGTACAAGAAGAGCCCCCCACAACAAACGGGTATTTGGGGGACAGAGGCCCGCTGCGCTCTGCCCCGATGTCAGCACTTCTGCTGGGGCAGCTGGGTTAGGCCTTGGCTGGGGAGGGGAAATAGTACTTACCCCCTCCTACTGGTGTCCCTGAGAGGGTAGTTGGGGATCTGGACAGGCGGTCCAGCATCCCTGTGGGTCAGGCACAGAGACTACGGTCCCATCTGTACCGTCTGGGAGATTAGTGTCTCCCCTTTGTGGGGTAAGCTGCCGCTGGGGAGGAAGACCGGTTGTCTTCTCTCCCTGGAACTCACTCTGCCGCTGGGGAGGAAGGACGGCACCTTCGGCTCCCTGGGGGGCACACTGCCGCTGTGGAGCGAGACCGGTTGTCTCCTCTCCCTGGAACTCACTCCGCCGCTGGGGAGGAAGGACGACACCTTCAGTTCCCTGGAACTCACACTGCCGCTGGGGAGGAAGGACGACACCTTCGGCTCCCTGGAACTCACACTGCCCCTGGGGAGGAAGGACGACAACTTCGGCTCCCTGGGACTCACACTACCACTGGGGAGGAAGGACGACACCTTCGGCTCCCTGGAACTCACACTGCTGCTGGAGAGGAAGGACGACACCTTCGGCTCCCTGGGGCGCACACTGCCGCTGGAGACTGGGTGTCCATATCCTCAACCTCAACAGTTTTTGCTCAAAGTCCATTGCCGCATGGTTCTCAGCACTCAACTGGCGCATTACTTGGAAGACCATCTCGTTACCAGACCAACCGCCTCTTTACCTCCTCAAGGTAAGCGTCGCCCTCGTAGCGACGTATCATGTTGAGGTGCTCTTCACAGGGTTCTATCCAGGGTCTTGCTCACTCCATGCTGCTGTAGGTAGGGATGCTGCGCAGTGGCTAGCGTTGCCCTCAATAACCTTTCATACGATACCAGTGTCTCCGAGCTGCTTCTCCTCACACTAGGATGCCATCCCACCGTTGCCACCACTGTAACTCCACAGTATGTCCCCAGATGGTTCTTAAAGGCCAGCAGCAGCATAATAAAATACAGTATGCCCAAATCAGTTCCTGAAAGGGTGATACATCCCGGGGGCCATAGTCACATGGCAGGAGGCTGGCAAATAGGCCCCTCTAAAAACCAGTGGCGAGGTCACTTTCGCCACAACATTTTACAAAAGATTATTGTTTATTATTTTCTTGTAAATACATATTAATTAATACAAATACTTTCCTAAATCCCTATGTATATTTAAACAAATGGAGGTCATTTAGTTACTCCAATGGCCATTGGAGGGAATGCCCGCCTGCCAACGTCAAGGCAGACCCCCCTAGGAGGGTCCTACACTGACCTTTCATCTTGCTTCCTAGGAGAGAGCGCAGGTAACTTTTTCTTTGGTTTTTACTGTATGTATTGGGGCTGATGTGTACTGTGATGGGAGTGAGTGCAGAACTAGTTTTTTTGTATTTGCATTCACTTTTTGTATTACGCAGCTAGGTTACAATGCTGCCGCCCATCCCATGTGTTCCCTATTAAGGATTAATAAGTATATAGGGTATATATAAAAAATAACAAATAATTAAATGACCTCCATTTGTTTAAATATACATAGGGATTTAGGAGAGAGCGCAGGTAACCTTTTCTTTGGTTTTTACATATTAATTAAAAACTTTTTTTAGTGTATCTTCTGCCAAAACACCCCATTACAGAGTTGACAAGTTTAAGTTAAATATTCACAGTTTTAGAAAAGATTTTATGTAATTCTTGCCTGTATAATGTTTTTTTTTCCCCCTCAAAAATCACAGTACTCGAGCGTTCAGCCTTATATCAATCCAAACTTCGGGGCCGGTTTAACGAACTCCTAAGCACTGCATTAGAAAAATGTCTCTATCACTTGAGTCAAGACCTCGAGAAACTGTGTTTAAAACAAAGCAACTTGCTAATGCACTGAACCTTTTAAAAGGATATTTGACTGCTCTTTGTATTAAGATTCCCCTGCCTAAGGAAATACCGAGCTGCTACACTGAATTCGCCGCTTTTGAAGTGACAGAGATTATGGCTGACTTGGTCGGTGATGTGATTAAATGGCCAGGCTCCGATGCCATCCAAACCAAACTCAGTCAAGTAAATAACTACCACTACAATTTACTTTAGTGACTTAACAAAGTGGCAGAAATCCAGAAAAAAACAAACTTGAGTTTTAAAGTTAAACCATCACATTTGTTTTGTTGTTGTTACATAGTATATTCCTTACAGGAAGATACAAAGCTCTATTAACCCCTTCTCGACTGATGAAGCGTCAGGCTTGCCATGAGATAACCGGTTGTGCTTCGGTGCAGGTTTTAGGTTGTCGTAAGTCTGGAGCTGAAAATGTTGACAAGCCCAATGAAAAATTTTGAATTTATATTTTCACTGTCTTGATAAATGTTCTCAACTGCATTGTAGAACATCTACTCCTTCCTCCTTCCCTTGTTGTATTTTAAGGCTGAGTAGAGAACCATAAGACCAGCCACCATGCACAGGATGACTCCTACTCAGGATCTGGGAAGATGCTAATGAATAAAAAATACAATTCAGATACATAATAATGGAGCAGTATTTTACTTTCAGAAAATAAATGAAATCAAAATAATAAAATACAATATTTGCGATGTTTTGGTTATTTAAGATGTTTTAAAGCATTGGCCTGGAGCTGCCACTCCAATAGGCCCTATGTTAAATCTGGCTCTAATTTGATTAACTGCTTCTGTTATTGTAACTAACAAACAGAGGTGTATTCAAAAATTAACTTGCCTTTTCCAACAGAACTAAGCAATTGCAGACAACATTTTGAATAGGTGATGTTCACATTTTCTGTTACGTATGTAAACCTTTGTAGTGAGAAGGTATTGATTAAACCTCACAGGTTTATCCACGAAATACTAAAATGAAGTGAAACTGGATTACAGACATTTTTGGGCAATTTGTTTATCCTAAATTTCACAATTCAGTTTTGAGTTCATTAAAGCTTGATGTTTTTAGTGAGTAAACTCCAACATATTTGAAAACCTCAACCATACCATATATACTCGTGTATAGGTCGAGTGACCAACAATTGTGAAATATGCTATGCCTCGTGGTAAGTCGAGGGTAATACTTGGGGCTATGAAATTCTGTGATTTTTATAATTATATACACACACACACACTCATATAAACACACACTCTGCATTATATACACACGCTATGTGTGTATATAATGCAGAGTGTGTGTGTGTATAATGCAGTGTGTGTGTGTGTGTGTGTGTGTGTATATGTAATGCAGAGTGTGTGATTGTATGAGTGTGTCTGTGTATATAATGCAGAGTGTGTGTTTGTATGAGTGTGTGTGTATATAATGCAAAGTGTGTGTGTGTTTGTATGAGTGTGTGTGTATATAATGCAGAGTGTGTGTTTGTATGAGTGTGTGTGTATATAATGCAGAGTGTGTGTGTGTAGTATGTGTGTAGTGTGTGTGAACTGGGTGGGGGGAGGGCATTTTTTAAATATTTACATTTTATTTTTAATATTTACATTTTTTATTTTTTTTATTTTATTATTTAATTTTTTTGTCCCCCCTCCCTGCTTGTTAACTGGTCAGGAAGAGGGGCTATCTTAATCCCTGCTGATCCAGTGGCATGGGCTGTGCAGTGGGGGGGGGCTGGCAGGAAGCATTTACTTACCTTTCCTGCAGCTCCTGTCCGCTCCCTTCTCCTCCATTCCGGTCAGCTCCACTGTAAATCTCGCGGTATGAGTGCCGCACGGAGCGTTGCCACGGTAACCCGTGGCAACGCACTGACGGCCGCGGCTCTCGCGAGACTTACAGTGGAGCTGACCGGAACAGAGGAGAAGGGAGCTGACAGGAGCTGCAGGAAAGGTAAGTAAACGCTTCCTGCCGGCCCCCAACAGGACCGCCGGGCTTGTAATGAGCCCAGCAGTCCTGATCTGTATTATGGCAATGTAAGTTGACTCAACAGACCTTGACTCGAGTATAAGTCGAGTGGGAGTTTTTCAGCACAAAAAATACTTATATTCGAGTATATACGGTATATAAAACACTTTCTTAAACTGCTGTATTATTGTAATATTTACACAACGTAAGGTTATATTTACGTTATGTTAATGAGTTAAAAGACGCAATGAAGGAAGTGTTAGAATTCCTACTGACAACCTGACCTTGGCTTAGAAGCTTTGCAAAAAGTGAAACATAAAGTGGCTGAGTACTGTGATGATTTACTTTTTAAGGTAGTGATTCCCCACACCTCACCCCCAACTATTTTAGTTGAATTTACACAATATGGTTCCCTTTCCTTCATGTAGATCAGCTACATTAATCCGAACTGCTTAATGGAGAACTGTCACCTCAAAAAAAATTGTGTTGTATAATAACCCTTCCATCAAGTTTTGAAATAAATTATTATTATTATTATTTTTTTTTTTTATGAAGTACATGTAAACATAATGAGAAAAAACCATCCCCGCCATTAGTGTGTGAGCGTATCCTTCAGCCATATATATACACCTTGGGTCATACGGTGTTTGAATGTCTATATGGTCTCCCCTGCTTCACTTTCCGCACAGAAGCAAAGAAGACATCCTTACAATAACACACCAGTTCCGTTTTTGACATTACGTGGGATGATTAAAAGGACAATGTAGGGTGCTGTGTCCCTTTAGCACTTAGTGCTGCAATGTAAAACAGTTCCAGAGAATTGCAATGTTTACATTGCAGCTCTAAGTCTGCCCTCTGTGGCTGTCTACCAGACAGCCACTGAGGGCGCTTCCAGAATTCAAACTGACTTTTGGTCCGTTATCTGATGCTGGACGTCCTCACGGGCCTCCAGTGTCAGATTTTCCCCATAGGATGCACATTAGGTCTCCCCCGCCGGCTAACGTCGGCGGGAGAGGAGTGTGGGCGGAGCCTGGCCCTGTCACTGTCCCTCGGCACTGGATTCAGGTAAGTGGCTGAAGGGTGTTTAACCCCTTCAGCCCTGCGGGAGGGAGACACGAGGGGGGGGGACACATATAACCCTATAGTGTCAGGTAAACAACTTTGTTTCCCTGGCACTATAGGATCCCTTTAATGTAGTTAGGAGTGTGGCTTACACTGATTCAGGAAAACATTGCTCCCATGCTGGCTACTATAAATAGTGATATGAAGTCATGGGATGCTTATGACTGTGCTTGCTCTACCAAATAAAACCTGTCAGATTCTTCTTCACAACGATTCCTATGATTATTCACATTTGTCTGAAGGCGTGAACCTCCTCGACTTTGGTTGTCCACACTCAGTCTTCCATGACATTGCGGAATGGGCTCCTCTATCAGACCTACATAAATATTACAAAGCGTCTCATCTTTCATATATTGTTTACTGATGTTTCTCAGCACTCCTAATCTTTGGGTTGAACTAGAAAAAGAAAAAAATACTGGCAGTTCAAGAGTAGTATTGTACATGGATCTCCTGGAGGGCAGACGTCATGTCCTGGGCCACTTCTTTGGATCCTCTGCTCTTTTTATCTGATATTACTTAGTGGGAACTTGAATTTCCTTACTCACATAGCCACATCTTTTGATGCCTCTAATTTATAACCCATGCTTCCTAGCTAGCTTGGATGGTCTGCATCGCAGATTGCTCCTTGATTCCTCCTGGCACCAAATAAGTCATGTTTTAACTGCAGGTGGATGTTTAACTCCATTAGAAGTGTGAAATCCTTAAGCAGAAACAGCCTCACTGCTACATGTTCTCTACTTACAGCAGACAGATTTTAGGAAAAACTTCTCAAAGATATATTGCCTTACCAGAAAAGTGACAGAGTTTGGACTTCGGCGTTCAGCAGAAGACATCCTATAAGATAATTTCTAACATATATTTTATTCTTATACAAAACTAATATTCTCTACTCTTCGGATTACCCAAAATTTGGAAAGATCAATTGGCTGTCCCTTCCTCTAGTGCAGAATGAGGGTAAGTAATTGTACTCACAAACAAATGTTCCCTTTCAACAAACAAAACATTTGAATAGAGGGCAATAGAGGGCGCTCCTTGATAGAACAAGACTTTTAAATAGCAAAATCACTCTTAAACTGTATTTGTTTTAAAAAGAGTTTGAAAGCTCCATATATGTCAAGCCAACAGAAATATTGGTGTACTCAAAACGTTCACAAATTTTCAAACATTTTCTATACTCTCAAAACACTGGTGAAGATGAAAAAAAAAAAAAAAAGAGAAACACATACACTAATATAGTACAGATCAGTAAAATATTACACAATGCAGAGAAAAAACAAACACGATTTAGCAATGGGAATAAATGGTATTGCCAACCACTTACAAAAGGTAATGCCCAGACTCGGATCTCTGCATGACAAATACTTAGCAATTTGCAATACCATTTACTACCATTGTACCATCATACACAATGTGATAGAGTCCTGCAATGTATAGTTGGGTGTACTTACCTAACTTATAGACATCTGAAAACAGAATATTTATATATTTAATTTGTATGTGCTTACAATGTGTTCAAACTCAAAGTTTTTAGGCATTTTTCTCACAAGTAATTTCTAGCCCAGTAAAACAATCTATATGTCTTAAGGCACTAGGGTCTGTTTAGGCTATTTTAGGGTTCAAATTCAGACCTCATTCATATCACTTTAGAAGTAGGATTGCATGTTTTAGAGAATGCTAAAATGACTGATTAAATCCTGAAATTTTATTTATGTTGTAGAGCCTCAAAATGTTTTAGATTTCTTTCACTGAATTTGAAATAAAATGCATAGGTTAGTGAATAATGTCAGTAGTTAGTTGACAAATGAAAAAATTATACACTTCATTCAATTACATACGTGGATTACGTACTCAAGGCACATTTTAACATTATTGAAGAAAACAGTAGCTGTCTTTGGCTTAACATGACATTGTTGCACAGTCGTTATTCGGCATGTGCCCACCTTTACCTTTAATAACACTCAGACACAAATAAATTCTGTTGGGGTATAAAGTCCACAGCTTTATTAATTAATATAAATATATAAATTAACAATTTAGGGTCATTGTCAACAGTACTCCTTTTGTTCCGTTCTCTCCTGTACCATACCCCCGACAATGACCCTACTAAAGAACAAACATTAACATAACCAATAATCCATAACATGTAACTCACAGCCTACCAAGAGGCCGCACCTCCATTTGTCTAACTGCAGGGGTGTACCCAGACACCCCTACACCCCTTGGTTCATAGCCACCGATGAGCTCGAACCTACCTCCACACTTTTAACTCTGGCCTACTCCAGCCTAGACCTTGGCCTACCAATTTCCTAATCCACCAAACGTCCTGTTTAGCCAAGACCTTTTCCGCCACAGCACTTGCCTTGAGGACATGTGCGACCCCCACCACACAAAAAAGGGCTTGCGCTATACCTTCATGCAAACCTAAGTTAAAAAGATCACAACCTACATCTGAAAAGTGCACACCATCTGAACGAAAGTACCCGGGTAACTTTTCCTCCAATTCGCGATGGCGCACCACTACCCCTCCTAACCTACGAACAAACACCGCCATGGTCTTGTTTACCTTACCCCGACATTGAGCAATTGCTGCTCAATCCCTGGCGTGTCTCCAGTTCAACCGAGGCACCATCTCTGACCACACCACCCTCACACCAGGGATCAGCCCCCGCAGTCGATCCATATCCTGCTTCATTCGTTTAACCAGTACAAGTTGGGGGACCAAACCTAAGTCGTTCCCCCCCCATGAACCACTACCACATTTGGTAAAGCCTCCTTCTTGTAAAACATCACTATACTAATGTGCTGCCAATCGAACCCCCTATAACCAAACCAGGATAACGCCACACGTTCCACAGGAAAGCCCAGCTGTGTTCCGTTTCTTCGAACTGCGGCCCTCTTCTGTGCCCAATAGATATACGAATGGCCAATTATCCACACCGTCCAACCTGGAAGAAACAGTGATAAAGCAACATATACTCTCCCAAACTCTCCCCCCATTGTCCACCTCCTCACACCAGTCTGTCTGGCCGTACATACGAGTGGAACCTTAGTGATTCCCATCTACCGATCCTTTTAATCTGCTCGACTCCTAAGCCCAAGTCGCTGCTCCTATACGGAAGAAGTGTGTTCCAAACTGCATAGGCTCCAGCCCTAACTTCTGTAAGCCCAACCGGAAAACCTGCACAAAGTGGAAGCGCAACAGCGCTATGCCATCAGCATGTATAAAGAAACATCCTTTAACCTCCGGTCGGTTTTCCAAAAACCCAGCCCCACTCGCCACTGGACACAACCCAGACCCCGGTAGTTCAAACAATGTGACCATGGAACCTTTACCGCAGACATCTGTCTTTGAGCGAACCAATTGTATCCTTACCTTGTCCCCACCAACCGTCACATCTTCCAACCTGAGCCCGCCAACCCCCTTCTTGTTGGCGCTAACAAATTCTCCTATCCGAAACAGCCCAAAAAAGGCCCATGAAAACGCTACCGTAAACAACGCCACTTCGAACGCGGACAAATATATGTCAGGTAGCTTGCCTAGCAACCCTTCCAATACTGTGAACGAAACTGGCCTTCTTGTAGCTCCTGTTTTCTTACCTTTCCTGTATCCCCGTACCGCTTGCCTCACTATAAAATGCTTCGTCACGTCATCCTAGCCATTGAACTTGAACAGGAATGCTAACGCTGCCAAGTGCCTATCCACCATCGATGGCGATGATTGCTTCGGGAACAAGCGGCATAGGATCCATAACAGCACGTCCAGCTGATTGTTCCCAGAGCCCTCCGCCCCTACCTGCTGCATTGTTGCTTCCCAAGCCTTCCAAATCATAACATATGAGGACCAAGTCCCAGGCGCCAAAGACTTCTTCATGTACTCCCCAAGCAGGACGTCCCGAGCTGCCACATCTCTGCTCGACAAGCTTGTCCCTTTTCCTCTGCCTCCCGAAAACGCACCCACTGTAAGCGAGACAGCGCATCAGCGACTACATTGGTTAGCCCCGGAATATGTCTAGCTTGAAATATAATATTAAACGACATGCATAAGAGTACTAATTGTCTTAGTAACCGTACCATCGGCCACGAAGAAGCAGATAACCCGTTGATTGCTTGCACCACCGTCATGTTATCCGAATTGAACACCACTCTCTTATTGGCTAGCTCTGAACCCCATAATGCCACCGCTAAGACCACCGGGAAAAATTCCAAAAACGCCATATTCCTAATCAATGGGCTCGCTTTCCAGGCCTCTGGCCACCTCTCCGCGCACCATTGTCCCGCTAGATACGCCCCAAACCCGACGCTACCTGATGCGTCTGTAAACAAGCCCACGTCTTCCGATGACCCCACTGGTTCCCGAAAAAACACTATCCTGTTAAACTCCTGCAAAAACCTCGCCCATGCTCCCAGGTCTTCTTTCATGTCTACCGACACTCTGCTATAATGCAACGGTTTTTTAACCCCACTCGTCGCCCGCGCCAGTTTCCTGCAGAAAACCCTCCCCATGGGAATTACCCGACATGTAAAATTCAGGCTCCCTATTAATGACTGAAGCTCACGCAAGGTTACCTTCCTTGCCTTCCTAACCGTGTCCACCAGTTGCCTAAGAGTGTGCAGCTTGTCCCAAGGCAACCTGCATTCCCCTCGTACTGAGTCGATCTCCAACCCCAGAAAGCTGAGGCACGTAGTGGGCCCCACCGTTTTGTCCCGAACGTATGTGCCACCCACTGAAATACCTGCAATATTTGGCTACAGTGCTGCGTTCTCGGCGGGCCGACGCATAAAAAATCATCGAGGTAATGCACCACTGCACCCCCTGCCGATTCTCGCCTTATCATCCACTCCAAGAAGGTGCTAAACCTCTTGAAGTAAGAACATGAGCTGGCTCATCCCATAGGTAGGCACAAGTCCACAAAATACCCCCCTTCGAAATAACACACCAGTAGGTGATGACAATCCGGGTGTATGGGAAGCAGCATGAACGCCGCTTCCACATCCACTTTCGCCATCAGTGCCCCATGCCCCGCTCTCCTTACCAACTCGACAGCCTTGTTAAATGACGTGTAGGAGACAGAACACAGGGCCTCGTCGATATCATCATTTACCGATGCCCCCTTTGGGTACGATAAATTATGATTCATACGGAATTTCCCAGCCTCTTTCTTGGGGACCACCCCAAGCGGAGACACTCGCAAACCTACTAATGGCGGGGAAGCGAATGGCCCGGCCATCCTCCCCAATTGCACTTCCTTGCATAACATTTCCCTAGCTACCCCAGGATGCTCCCACACCGACTGAAGATGGCCATTCCCTAAAATGGTTGCTATTTAACTTCCCCTTTACCCCCTCCATTACCATAGGTCAGCCTCCTGACCTAAACTTCACCTTCCTACTCCTGGCTCTGTCAAGGCCCACTCCTCCCTGCATTGCTCCGTGTTTTCATGTTTCTCTTTGATAAACTCTGTTTCTCTTTATTGCTTTGTAAAAATGTGATTCCCTATGAAAAAAAACAGATGGGGTAGGAGAATCTAGAAAAATAATCCAGATGAAAGATTGCGCAGTCCGAATATTGATGCAGCAGTGCTTTCTGATATAATAAACAAAACAAAACAGGAAATAGGTGCATTTTTAAATGTAATAAAAACCAGTTGAGCAGACATTTTGTTATTCATGGAACTTGTAATTAGATTCATGGGAAACTTTTACGCAAGAGCAGATATGTCTTTCAAATCATGGACTAAATTGTGCTTGAGTGTATACTGTACATGGGTATACAGCTTGTTGTAGTTTTTAGAAAGGGGATCGAGACTATGAGTCTATTTTGAGGACTCCAAAAATAAAAATATATACTGAAGAAAAAAACAAAAAACAAAAATGAAATTAGTTACCTTTTTAATACCATAGTCAAGTGTACATGTTTTTATTTTCCTGTATTTTGCAGTATAAAATCTTGTACATAAAACATCACTCACCCTCATATTCTAGATATGTTTAACAGCCTTTAGAGAAACATAATTTCCTGCCTGAAGCCACTAATCACTATTATAATGAATGTAAAGTTGCTGAAATATCAGCTCACCCCTTGCTTTCAAATAGTACAGGAAGTTTCACTGGGTGATAGCATTCTTACAGTCAGAGAGGAGGGAGGAGTGAATTAACTCTACCATTTTACTGTCAACATTACATTAGCAGTGCAGAGATTGATAAAGATTGTTATAGTAGTTTTAAGTATCTTTATTCTAGAAATAGCCGATTTAACTCTATTTAGTGCATGGAGGCATTATACTCAATTGCAGACATTCTTTTTACATTGTGTTGCATTTTTAGTAAGCTGCACTGCTAGTAAATTCTCTAGGGTCCTTGCAAAATCCTAAAAGTAAGGTATTTTATTTGTATATTTTTTATAAATTCACATATTTCTCATTTGTGAGTATATCTGCAAAGCAATCTATACACAAAACGAGTGTGATATATGCTAGCTATGTATACCTTGCTTCAAATAAATGTTATGCCAATAATTTTTTCAAACAAAAAGTGCTCAGTAGTGAAGGGCATAAATATTAATTTGTAAAGAAAATATTTATTTCCACTGTGATTTAAGTGGGTCTGTCACTTTTCATTGTACTGATCCTAAATGCGTTGGAATTTCACCTAAATGCCAATGCTATCCACAGATATCATAATACAAAGTAGGGATATTTCTTTCTTCTCGTAAATCGAGGCTTGACAAAAGTTGAAAAAGGCGAATCTCCGCTATCAACCTTTGTAAAATCACAACAACTGTCACAATTGATGACTGTATGTGTAGACATCATTCTATGGAGGTTTGAGGGATCCTCCATAGACCTCAGTGTTGAACTCTTGCACCAACTGGCAGGAGCTGAAGAGCATTCAATTACATTTCAAGAGAACTTAGAGAAGACAAAATAAAAGTCATAGGCTTATAAATTATTATTCTTATTATTATTATTATTATTATTATTATTATTATATAAAAGGACAAATGACAATACATCCCAGTTCATCCCTGGCACAGCCTTAGGACACATTGCAAATGAGTAGAACAAATTTAAACATTTGTGGCAAAGATGCCTCTGACACGTGTTCCTGGAGGGGCCTGCTGGCTAGCCTCCTGCCCAAAGACTATGGGCTATGTAAAAAGACATGCTAAAAGTTGACTTCCATTGTAAATCCAAACCACTCAACTGATCTGAGTGATTTTTGGATATGATGGTCATTTAGATCAAGGCTATCTGTGGTTGAGACTCTTGGGGAAGTTCCATGGATTTTGGGGGTACTTTTGGGGTGTTGTGAAATTGCGTGTTTTTCTGTACCTGGAGATAATTGAGTTTGTGACTCAATTATCTCTCAGGTACAGAGGAGTATGTTGAATGTATGACTTGTATGTGCCTCTCCCCTACCCCCTTTTTCCTGTGCTATTTTTTCCCCAGCAGAGCGTTGTCCCAGGGACACTGTCAGACCAGTTTAAACTGACTGCTTTGTCCCTCCCCAATCTTCCATCAGCCCTTGCTATTGCCTGACCCCACCCTTCCTTGTATTATATTGCTCTATGTACCCTATTGTATGTAAATGTGGCTATTGGGGGTTAAAATGTGTTTATAAATTGTGAGTGTTTGCCTGCATTAAACAGAACTGCTCCCTGCATTTCTCCTCTTCTCTATATGTTCTCTCTATGCCGACTGCTCGTTGCAAAGGGAAGAGTTTATAACAAGACTGACATTAAATTAAGATTAAGATGGCTATTTTGTTAAGAACAAGGGTTAAGTAAACTTAATATTAAAAATCATTGCATATATCAGTTTCCTTATAATGAGATGCCCCTTTTCCAGCTGCAGTGATCACACAAGCTTACTTTAATAAAAAGGATATACATATAAGAAAATTGGAAATGGTAAAATATTTTTATTTAGAACATAAAAATGCAATCTTCTCTTTTAGCAACTGCTACAATCATAACGCTGAGATCCTCTATTACAATTTTTGTTTTGACAAATCGTCTTGACACTGTTAATGGTTTGTAAAATTATTAAGCATTTCTGGTTTGATATAGAGTTTCCGACATTAGGGCTGAAATATGAAGACAGTTTTAGGATTTTTATGAAGGATATTAGAAGGAGAGATGAAGTGAAACATTTGTAGATACTTAAAAAAAAATTCTGCAATAAAAAATAAACAAATAAATAAACAAAACAAAAATGCACTGCTATATGACAAGAATAAAGTGCAACAAATGAGTCTCTAAACTAAGAAAATTGTCCCTACATATTACAATGCGACATGTAAACCAACAATGTACATGAATTGAAATCTACTATTTCACAATAAATATTTCAGAACATAAGGCAAAACATTATTATTACTTTGGTAAATTCTGGGTCCTGATGATCACTACACTGCTAACGTGACCATATCGCACTGCTTTATAGACTTGGAGACTGTTGAGCTGAACTGCAATTTGGTTGTTATTGGATCCTATTGCGTGGTTGGCTGAATTCCCCCTCTCCGAGCTTAGGTTGGCTAGTGATTCTAAATCACACCCATGGTTCCAAAATAAATATATGTTTGATGAGAAAAAAGATGATTGATGGCTGGGGCACAACTACAGCCTCTGAATAAAAAGATAATTTTACAGAGAACAAAACAGGGCAGACTGCTGCTCTGATGTCCTCCTCTCCGCAGCTGTATTTTAAATGGATGAATAAGGCTAATCATTTTACTGCCTATTGACTGAAGCTTGGAACATTGAAGAAAAGAAATATCCAGGCACACCTGAGGTTTCTTCTAAAAGGCAGTCTTTTTATTTGAAACCAACCTCTCTGAGGAACCCAAAACCAAGGCCTCGTTAAGGAAGTTACTCACCACTGCAAACCACAGCATTCTCACCAGAGATACATTCTAACTCGCCAATAGCTAGAAGCGAGTGAAAATTTCGAGCCCATCAGCTACACTGACGGTAAGGGTAACCTATATTGAACTTTGAGCCTGCATGCCTGTTTTTTAGCTGACTCACCTTTCGAAGCACATGTTTGCATTTACCAAAGACCTCTTCTTATTTTTGAATGTAGAGCAAGTATTCACATTTTTACTCTTTCATTGTTTTATTTTAATCTTAAAACACCTACATTTTCTTACAATTTTTTTATACACTCTATTTTTTTTCTTACTCAGGATTAATTCTTTTGAGTCTGGGCTCTTGCAGTTATCCATATTCTAGCACCCATTGGCTGATTGACTGCAACGTCAGTGCGTAAAGCACAATAGCAAAATGAAAGGGAGAGGAAAACTATGATCTCTAAAAATATTAAACAATTGTAAATAAATAGTCTGTTACATTTTTTGGGATGTGTATTTGCTTAGAGCAAAATTTGACTTTAGGTAAAACTCTAATTGCCTTGTAACTATATTTGCTTTTGTACATACTTTTGTAAAAACCCCACACTAAGTCTTCATTGAATACTATTCTACCAATCTACTTCCCTAATACTATCCTTACCTTTTGTGGCACTAGACCGCTCTCCCTGTAGAATGTAAGCTCATTGAACAAGGCCTAAATCCCTCTATTACTCTGTCACTATGCCCCACTCCCTGTAACATGGAAACTCACTGAGCAGGGCCATCAATCCCTCTGTTACTGTGTCACTATACCCCACTCCCTCTAACATGTAAACTCACTGAGCAGGCCCTCAATCCCTCTGTTACTGTGTCACTATACCCCACTCCCTCTAACATGTAAACTCACTGAGCAGGCCCTCAATCCCTCTGTTACTGTGTCACTATACCCCACTCCCTCTAACATGTAAACTCACTGAGCAGGGCCCTCAATCCCTCTGTTACTGTGTCACTATACCCCCACTCCCTCTAGCATTTAAGCTCACTGAGCAGGCCCTCAATCCCTCTGTTACTGTGTCACTATACCTCACTCCCTCTAGCATGTAAACTCACTGAGCAGGCCCTCCATCCCTCTGTTACTGTGTCACTATACCCCACTCCGTCTAACATGTAAACTCACTGAGCATGGCCCTCAATCCCTCTGTTACTGTGTCACTATACCCCACTCTCTCTAACATGTAACCTCACTGAGCAGGTCCTCAATCCCTCTGTTACTGTGTCACTATACCCCACTCCCTCTAACATGTAAACTCACTGAGCAGGCCCTCAATCCCTCTGTTACTGTGTCACTATACCCCACTCCCTCTAACATGTAAACTCACTGAG
>OW240913.1:366035733-366057201 GCA_933207985.1 Pelobates cultripes | reverse complement strand
AGTACTGTGATTTTTGAGGGGGAAAAAAAAACATTATACAGGCAAGAATTACATAAAATCTTTTCTAAAACTGTGAATATTTAACTTAAACTTGTCAACTCTGTAATGGGGTGTTTTGGCAGAAGATACACTAAAAAAAGTTTTTAATTAATATGTAAAAACCAAAGAAAAGGTTACCTGCGCTCTCTCCTAAATCCCTATGTATATTTAAACAAATGGAGGTCATTTAATTATTTGTTATTTTTTATATACACCCTATATACTTATTAATCCTTAATAGGGAACACATGGGATGGGCGGCAGCATTGTAACCTAGCTGCGTAATACAAAAAGTGAATGCAAATACAAAAAAACTAGTTCTGCACTCACTCCCATCACAGTACACATCAGCCCCAATACATACAGTAAAAACCAAAGAAAAAGTTACCTGCGCTCTCTCCTAGGAAGCAAGATGAAAGGTCAGTGTAGGACCCTCCTAGGGGGGTCTGCCTTGACGTTGGCAGGCGGGCATTCCCTCCAATGGCCATTGGAGTAACTAAATGACCTCCATTTGTTTAAATATACATAGGGATTTAGGAAAGTATTTGTATTAATTAATATGTATTTACAAGAAAATAATAAACAATAATCTTTTGTAAAATGTTGTGGCGAAAGTGACCTCGCCACTGGTTTTTGGAGGGGCCTATTTGCCAGCCTCCTGCCATGTGACTATGGCCCCCGGGATGTATCGCCCTTTCAGGAACTGATTTGGGCATACTGTATTTTATTATGCTGCTGCTGGCCTTTAAGAACCATCTGGGGACATACTGTGGAGTTACAGTGGTGGCAATGGTGGGATGGCATCCTAGTGTGAGGAGAAGCAGCTCGGAGACACTGGTATCGTATGAAAGGTTATTGAGGGCAACGCTAGCCACTGCGCAGCATCCCTACCTACAGCAGCATGGAGTGAGCAAGATAGGATAGAACCCTGTGAAGAGCACCACAACATGATACGTCGCTACGAGGGCGACGCTTACCTTGAGGAGGTAAAGAGGCGGTTGGTCTGGTAACGAGATGGTCTTCCAAGTAATGCGCCAGTTGAGTGCTGAGAACCATGCGGCAATGGACTTTGAGCAAAAACTGTTGAGGTTGAGGATATGGACACCCAGTCTCCAGCGGCAGTGTGCGCCCCAGGGAGCCGAAGGTGTCGTCCTTCCTCTCCAGCAGCAGTGTGAGTTCCAGGGAGCCAAAGGTGTCGTCCTTCCTCCCCAGTGGCAGTGTGAGTCCCAGGGAGCCGAAGTTGTCGTCCTTCCTCCCCAGGGCCAGTGTGAGTTCCAGGGAGCTGAAGGTGTTGTCCTTCCTCCCCAGCGGTAGTGTGAGTTCCAGGGAGCCGAAGGTGTCGTCCTTCCTCCCCAGCGTCAGAGTGAGTTCCAGGGAGAGGAGACAACCGGTCTCGCTCCACAGCGGCAGTGTGCCCCCCAGGGAGCCGAAGGTGCCGTCCTTCCTCCCCAGCGGCAGAGTGAGTTCCAGGGAGAGAAGACAACTGGTCTTCCTCCCCAGCGGCAGCTTACCCCACAAAGGGGAGACACTAATCTCCCAGACGGTACAGATGGGACCGTAGTCTCTGTGCCTGACCCACAGGGATGCTGGACCGCCTGTCCAGATCCCCAACTACCCTCGCAGGGACACCAGTAGGAGGGGGTGTGACAGAACCATCTGTCTGCTTGGATTTTTACTACGTTCGTCTGTTTGTCCCCCGTTCGTATGAATGGCTGGTTTCTATAGCCCAGCCATTCGAATTACTCTTTTTCCCGAACAAACCTGCCGAACGAACGGCCACCCAAGTGAGGAGTGTGCTGCAGGTTAACGAAGTGATCCCAATTAGAACGTTGTGGTTAACCGCAGACACTTCTCAATTAAACCGAATTCAGGGTGGTCGTCGTTCGTATGTCGACCACGAGGCAGCGGCCATTTTAAATCACGCGAACGCTCAGCGGTGTTTGGCTCTATTTCTATGGAACTGAAAACGGACACTTTTTCTGCCGAACACCGCTGAAAAAACGGAACGCCTGGCTGCCTCCACGAAAGCATGCGAACACCGGCCGTTCGGGAGATTGAGAGCATACGAAAAGACTTAACCCAGATAGCCTTCCCATGGAGTCATTCGTATACCGAAAGACTGTAAGAACTTTGACTCCATGGCGATTGAACTATGTGTGTGGGATCTGAGCGCTATTCGCTAATAATATGCACTCAGATCCAGGCTATCTGGGGACATGTAATACGAATGGGAAATGTTCAGTTTTGATGTAGTTATATATTTTTATGTCTTTTATTATTTTATGTCTAAGATGGCGACTGGCTTTGTCCTGGAGTTAATTGAGGTACTTGGTAATTAACTCCAGGGCAGAGGGGAGGGAATCATAATGCACTGTGGGTAAAATCTGTGACTGTGTGTCTGAAATGTCCCTCTATCTGTCTGTCATTTAAGTCTCCCATTTGGTCGCCTAGGGGAGTGTCCACCAGGTGGGAGACCTGCATAAATACGGGCAGGTAGCCCACAGTAAAACCAGATTCTGTTCGACCCTCAATGCGGAGCTTCTGTCTCGTTATTGGGGGGATTTCTTCTTCACGTTTAGAGACTGCTGGATGGAACGAAAGCCGCTTGGGGAATATTGCTGTTTGACGGTTACCAGCAGTTCGTGTATTGCCGTTCGGGAGTTTGGAGCCGTTCACGGATCTCGATCGGGAGATTGCCGCTTCCCCTGCATTTGGTTCGTGTGTTACAGATTAAGCGAACGGAGACTGTACTGCAGCCGGGGAAGGTCTACTAAACGGCGGTTTGGCTTAAAGACACTGGAGGTGTCTTAACAGGGGGTAAGTACTATTTCCCCTCCCCAGCCAAGGCCTAACCCAGCTGCCCCAGCAGAAGTGCTGACATCGGGGCAGAGCGCAGCGGGCCTCTGTCCCTCAAGTACCCGTTTGTTGTGGGGGGCTCTTCTTGTACTTTGCTGTTGTGAGTGGGTTGTCAGACTAACTCAGGCACCGACCGACAGAAGGTCAGATACCTGGTTAGTCTACCCCCCAAAGGGGAGATATGTGGCGAAAGTGACCTCACCACTGGTTTTTGGAGGGGCCTATTTGCCAGCCTCCTGCCATGTGACTATGGCCCCTGGGATGTATTGCCCTTTAAGGAACTGATTTGGGCATACTGTATTTTATTATGCTGCTGCTGGCCCTGTAAGAAACATCTGGGGACATACTGTGGAGTTACTGGGTGGCCACCATTTCATGTATCAGATGCACATGGTGAAAACAATGGATGAAGCACATGGTGAGAACAATGGATGTCGGCCATTTTAACTCACAGACACTGTTGTGACTTTTCTACACGGTGCCATCTCGCCGGTATTTGGTGCACAAAGACATCGTTCAGTAGTTTTAAACTACAGAACAGGGGACACATTCAACAGTAATTATTTTTCATATAGCCTGTATATGTTCTGCGGAATCTGCATTAAACTGTATCTTCCAAACTACTGAACGGATCTGGGTGAATTTTGGATATGTGGTTCACCCAGATCCCCCAGTTCCGTGGATATATATTTTTATGGGGTTATTGCATGTGTTGGGGTCCCTGTGATATGTTTTATAATACTGTATTTTCCTGCCTGTGATAATTAAGTTAGTCTATTGTGTTGAGATAATTGTATAACAGGCAGAGGGGAGGATTTCTGATGTAATGAAAGGGAGTGTTAGCTGTATTGTAATGTGTGGGCAGTACTATGTTTGTAGAATGTGAATAAAAGAGGCTGTATGTGCCAGTACAGTCAGCTCTACTTCACCCTCAATCTAGAGTCCTGTCTCTTATTGGGGGAATTGCTATATCGCTACAAGGGATTGCTATGCTCTGCATACTCCCTTAGCTAATAACTACTAAGCTCTTTTAAGAGCTTGTTCCTGCTTCACTCTCTTGGATGAGAGGTTCACCCACTGAAACCTGGAGCCTTGTCGTAGGTCCAGGGTGGGTAGGAGACGGCGAGACCCCAACCAAGCTGCGGCGGTTCGTGGGGTCTACGGTGGTTGTGGTGTCTGGCGGAGCGCTTGGAGCCCTCTGTAAGCACTAGGAGCATCCTTTAACGGAGGTACCCAGTCTAAATCTTTATCATGGAGGGTTCAGGTATCATCATCTTATATAAGACCATTTAGGATAAAAGTACCTATTCACTAGAGTCCAAATTTTCAAGTAAATAATAAAAATAAAATACCGTTGACAAAGGCCAGACGAAATTGGCTCCAGATGATACTGCAACTATATAGCGCCAACTTATACCGTAGCGCTTTACAATATTATACAGGGGGAAATTTAACAAAAAATTAGACAATTACAAAATGTTACAGGAACAATTGGTTCATGAGGACACTGCTCAAACAAGCTTACATCTAGAAGATGGCATTTCCTCCATAAAGAGCAGCACCCCCACCCCCCACCCCATCTGGAAAATAAAGTTTAAATTACTATATTCCTACATATTGTTTCACATTAAAATCAAAATACACTTAGAATGAAATTATATATATATATATGCACATACACATACTCAATACAGGGCGTGCAGAATTATTAGGCAAGTTGTATTTTTGAGGATTAATTTTATTATTGAACAACAACCATGTTCTCAATGAACCCAAAAAACTCATTAATATCAAAGCTGAATATTTTTGGAAGTAGTTTTAGTTTGTTTTTAGTTTTAGCTATGTTAGGGGGATATCTGTGTGTGCAGGTAACTATTACTGTGCATAATTATTAGGCAACTTAACAAAAAACAAATATATACCCATTTCAATTATTTATTATTACCAGTGAAACCAATATAACATCTCAACATTCACAAATATACATTTCTGACATTCAAAAACAAAACAAATCAATGACCAATATAGCCACCTTTCTTTGCAAGGACACTCAAAAGCCTGCCATCCATGGATTCTGTCAGTGTTTTGATCTGTTCACCATCAACATTGCGTGCAGCAGCAACCACAGCCTCCCAGACACTGTTCAGAGAGGTGTACTGTTTTCCCTCCCTGTAAATCTCACATTTGATGATGGACCACAGGTTCTCAATGGGGTTCAGATCAGGTGAACAAGGAGGCCATGTCATTAGATTTTCTTCTTTATACCCTTTCTTGCCAGCCACGCTGTGGAGTACTTGGACGCGTGTGATGGAGCATTGTCCTGCATGAAAATCATGTTTTTCTTGAAGGATGTAGACTTCTTCCTGTACCACTGCTTGAAGAAGGTGTCTTCCAGGAACTGGCAGTAGGACTGGGAGTTGAGCTTGACTCCATCCTCAACCCGAAAAGGCCCCACAAGCTCATCTTTGATGATACCAGCCCAAACCAGTACTCCACCTCCACCTTGCTGGCGCCTGAGTCGGACTGGAGCTCTCTGCCCTTTACCAATCCAGCCACGGGCCCATCCATTTGGCCCATCAAGACTCACTCTCATTTCATCAGTCCATAAAACCTTAGAAAAATCAGTCTTGAGATATTTCTTGGCCCAGTCTTGACGTTTCAGCTTGTGTGTCTTGTTCAGTGGTGGTCGTCTTTCAGCCTTTCTTACCTTGGCCATGTCTCTGAGTATTGCACACCTTGTGCTTTTGGGCACTCCAGTGATGTTGCAGCTCTGAAATATGGCCAAACTGGTGGCAAGTGGCATCGTGGCAGCTGCACGCTTGACTTTTCTCAGTTCATGGGCAGTTATTTTGCGCCTTGGTTTTTCCACACGCTTCTTGCGACCCTGTTGACTATTTTGAATGAAACGCTTGATTGTTCGATGATCACGCTTCAGAAGCTTTGCAATTTTAAGAGTGCTGCATCCCTCTGCAAGATATCTCACTATTTTTGACTTTTCTGAGCCTGTCAAGTCCTTCTTTTGACCCATTTTGCCAAAGGAAAGGAAGTTGCCTAATAATTATGCACACCTGATATAGGGTGTTGATGTCATTAGACCACACCCCTTCTCATTACAGAGATGCACATCCCCTAATATGCTTAATTGGTAGTAGGCTTTCGAGCCTATACAGCTTGGAGTAAGACAACATGCATAAAGAGGATGATGTGGTCAAAATACTCATTTGCCTAATAATTCTGCACTCCCTGTTCATTGGTAAAAACAGATCTGCACACACCACTCATGTAATTTAAAAATAAATAAATACAATTATTTTAAAACATTAAAGAAATATAAATAAATACATATATATTTATGTGTATAATTTCATTCTAACTGTAATTTGACACACAAATTAACGGATGATTGTTAATATGTCGTGGTATGTAAAGGGTGTACTTTAATTTTCCCATGACTGTATATAGAGACTGTATTTAATTGGGTTTTTAAACTTCAATTGTTTATCAGTTTCTTTATATTTCCTTTTTACATATAGTGTTTTTCTTGTTTTCTTACTTAAACAACTTCTCCTGCTACCACACAGTATCAATCTGTGTGTTTTTACCTCTACAGTATTACATGATGGGGTTTTTTTTTTTTTTTTTGGGGGGTGACCTTTTTTACCAGTATTAGAGCATTGTTTAGTAGATAATTCCTTTAGTTGTACATTTATCTAGATAGAGGGTTTTTCTGACTCTAGAGCACTCATTGTAAAGTCAAACAGTTACGGTGTAACTCCTTGTTACGACACGTACCGTCGGGTAGATGAAGCCGCCGTTTAGTCAATAATCCCCTTCTCCAGAAATGCAGTTTAAATCCAGCCGACCGCCAAACTCCCGAACGAAGTCCACGAATACGGCAACTCCCGATCAGCAAAACAGTCGAACGCCTTCCACAGCTAAAAATAACGAAAGCGCTGTCCCAGTAATAATTCCCCCACAAACGAGACCAAGCTCCGTCTTGAGGGTCAAATGAAGATCTGTTTAATGGGGGTTACCTGCCCGGTATTTATGCAGGGCTCCACAAGGTGGACACTCCCCGAGGGGACCTTGTGGAAGACTGTAAAACATATTGGACAGTAGCCAATCGCAGTGGCTTCAATAATAGCCCTTCCCATCTTGCCCATAATTCCGTCTTCTCTACCCCGGAGATAATTAGGAAGAAACCTAATTATCTCCCAAGGTAGAGACAATCGCCATTTTAACTTACAGTAATAAAAATACATTAAAATACATAATTGCAGAAATACCAAATACATATAGTTCGTGTAACGTATCCCCAGACAGCCTGGATCTGAGTGCATGTTTTCACCGAATAGCGCTCAGATCCGATGTATCTAGTCCGAATCGCCATGGAGTCAAAGTCTTTCACCAGTCCTTCGGTATACGAATGACTCCATGGGATGGCTGTCTGGGTGAAAGTCCATACGAATGAATAAAAACTCCCGAACGACCGACGTTCGCATGCCTTGTCGAAATGGAAGGTAGGCAGCAGCTTCCAGCGGTGTTCGGTAGTTTAAGTGTCCGTTTTTAGTTCCATACAGTTTGTACCGAACACCGCTATGCGTTCCTATGTCCCAAAATGGCCGCTGCCTCGTGGTCGACATGCGAACGACGACCACCCGTACGAATGGAATGGAGAGGTGTCTGCGGTTAACCACAACATTCTAATTGGGGCCAAGAGGTTAACCAGCAGCACACTCCTCTCCTGGGTGGTCGTTCGTTCGGTAGTTTCAATCGGTAGTTTGCAAATTACACGAACGGGGGTATATGAACAGGCAATTTAGCGAACAAAGGGAAACAGACGAACCAGCAATACAGATGAATCTGTCACACGGCTCCCCCCTTGTGGGACACTACGGCAGACCCGGCTTGACCCTTTAGCGGGTCAACGTGGGGATGACCGGACTAAGATGGGGTGAGGATGTCGGTTTGCCTGGACAATCCATCTGCATTCCCATTCTGCTTACCGGGTCGATAATTGATGGTGAAGTTATATGGCTGTAGTGCTAAACTCCACCTCAGCAGTCTGCCATTGTCTCCTGAGACCCGGTTAAGCCAGACAAGGGGATTGTGGTCCGTCACCAGGAAAAATTCCTGTCCATATAAATACGGGCTTAACTTTTTCAATGCCCACACCAGGGCCAAACACTCCTTCTCCACTGCCGCATAACTCACTTCTCTGGGTAACAGCTTCCTACTGAGATATGCGACAGGGTGCTCTCCTCCATCTTCCCCGACCTGGCTCAGCACAGCCCCCAGTCCATACATGGAAGCATCTGTATGGACGAGAAAACGTTTGTTAGGGACTGGGGCAGCCAGGACAGGGGCATTAACAAGAGCTTGTTTGAGGGCTTGGAACGCAGCTTCACAAGCTGGAGACCACAGGACCTGCTTAGGGAGCTTTTTCTTTGTCAGGTCAGTCAGGGGTTTAGCAATAGTGCTGTAGTCGGGGACAAAGCGTCTATAGTACCCTGCTGTCCCTAGGAAGGCTAACACCTGGGTCTTGGTGATAGGTGTGGGCCAGTTAGCTACTGCCTCTATCTTGGCTGGCTCTGGCCTCTGTCTCCCACACCCTACTCTGTGACCCAGGTACTGCACTTCAGCCATGCCTAAATGGCACTTCTCTGGCTTCAATGTCAGGCCAGCGGCCCGAATCTTGTCCAGTACTACCCCTACATGTACTAGGTGTTCTTCCCAGGACTCACTGTAGATCGCAATGTCATCCAGGTATGCACAAGCAAATTCCTGGAATCCATCAAGAAGTCTATCCACCATACGCTGGAAGGTAGCCGGGGCATTCTTCATCCCAAATGGCATGACCTTAAATTGGTACAGGCCAAATGGGGTGACGAAGGCCGACTTGGGGATAGCATCCTCGGCCAGGGGAATCTGCCAGTAGCCTTTGCACAGGTCTATGGTGGTCAGATAGCGTCCCCTGGCAATGCGATCTAACAATTCATCTACCCGGGGCATCGGGTAGGCGTCAGTGGTGGTCCGCTCATTGAGACGCCTGTAGTCCACACAGAACCGGGTGGTCCCATCCTTCTTGGGCACCAGGACTACAGGCGAGGCCCAAGGGCTATCGGAGTGTTCGATGACCCCCAGCTGGGTCATCTCCTGTATCTCCTTCCGCATTCCTTCCCGGACTGCTTCAGGGATACGGTAAGGGGGTTGTCGCAGAGGGTTCTGTCCAGGGGTTTCTACCTTGTGTACAGCTAGGGTAGTGTAACCAGGTTCTTGGGAGAAGGTCGCCTGCTTTTCCCACAGAAGCTGTCTTGCCTGGCCCTTCTCGGTGGAGCTCAATCTGTCCCCTAGCTGTACCAGGCTAGTAAGATCCGTCTGGGGGTCCCTCTCTAACAGATCTGGCAAGGGTAAACTTTCTGTATCATCTGCAGCAGGGGCACATACTGCAGCGACATTCTCTGGTCTCTCTTGATACTCCTTTAGCATGTTCACATGGAAGGATCGCTGGATCCTTTCATCTGAACAGCTGGCTATAAGGTAGGTAGTATCACATATCTGCGCTAACACCTTATACGGGCCCTGCCAAGATGCCTGCATCTTGTTCGCCTTCACAGGTTTGAGTGCTAACACTTTCTGCCCAACCTGGAAGACTCGCTGTCGGGCACCCCGATCATACCACCTCTTCTGTCTCCCCTGAGCCACCTGGAGATTCTCCCTTACCATTAGGGACAGTTTCTCCATGCGGTCCCGGAGTTCCAGAACATACGGTACTATGGGGGTCCCTTCCTGCTCTGTCTCCCCCTCCCAGTGGCCTCTAATGAGATCTAGGGGTCCGCGGACCCTTCTCCCATATAGTAACTCAAAGGGGGAGAACCCAGTAGATTCCTGAGGCACCTCTCTGTAGGCAAACAACAGATGAGGCAGGAATCGCTCCCAGTCTCTGCAAGTGTCAGAAAAGATCCTCAGAATCTGTTTGAGGGTACCGTTAAATCGCTCGCAGAGACCGTTAGTCTGTGGATGGTAAGGTGAGCTAAGCAGCGGCTTAATGCCGCACACCTTCCACAGTTGCTGGGTGAGCACAGCGGTGAATTGGGTTCCCTGGTCAGAGAGAATCTCTTGAGGGAACCCGACTCTGGTAAAAATCCTAACCAGGGCATCAGCAACTGTCTCTGCCTCTATATTAGACAGCGCTACTGCCTCTGGATAGCGAGTGGCATAATCCACCACGGTGAGAATATATTTCTTACCGGATGGACTAGCCCTGGCCAGTGGACCCACAATGTCAACGGCTATGCGGGCAAAGGGCTCCCCAATGATAGGCATAGACATAAGCCTAGCTCTTGGGTGGTCCCCCCGCTTTCCTATCCGTTGACATGTGTCACACGTACTGCAGTATGTCCGAACAGCCTGATTAAAGTTTGGCCAAAAGAAGTTCTGCATGATCCTATAGGCTGTGCGGCGGGAACCTAGATGTCCAGCTAGGGGAACATCATGCCCTATCCGCAGAATCTCCTGCCGGTATTTTGCGGGCACCACCAGCTGTCGATTCGGCGGAGGGGCAACACTTTTCGGGGAAAGCTTGGGGATCCTATACAACCTGTCCCCCACCCACTCATACCGTTCCCCATCTAATCCTTCCTCTCCAGTATCTGCTCTGTCCCTATACTTCTGGAGGGTCGAATCTGTCTGAGTTTCCCTCCCAAACTCCTCTGGGGAATACCAGCTAATAAAAGTCTGTTCTAGGGTACCAGTCGGGGACACGGTTCTTACCTGGGTCTCAGCAGCAGGTGGGCTGGTTCCAGCAGCATGGGACTGGGCACGGGTAGTCACTGGGTTGATATCGGCAGGTCCCATTGGAGCATACGCGGACACCAAAGGGGCCAAGTCGTTCCCAAGCAAAACATCAGCCGGTAAGTCTTTCATGACCCCCACATTCATGTGTCCAGAGCCCACCCCCCAATCCAAGTGAACCTGGGCAACCGGTAAACAGAACACTGCTCACTGCCACAGTATTTCCAGTGTGCTGGTGTTCGGAAACAAGGTTCTTTTGGAGCAAAGTCATAGTGGCTCCGGTGTCTCTCAGACCCGTCACTGCTTTGCCATTCAGTTTAACGGTCTGTCTATGCTGTTGACGGTTATCCTGCTGCGCTGCTTGTACCGGATCCGCCTCATGTAGTATACCCCAAAATTCCTCCTGCTCAAGACAGTGAGCGGAAGGTTGGGGTGGTTGCTGATTCCCGCCGGCTGGTCTTCTCCACGACTGGGCTTGGCTGGAATTGTTTAATGGGCACTCGGGTCGCTTGTGCCCCAACTGCTTACACCCATAGCAACGGATAGGCTGTGAGTAATCCCGGGCGTTGAACCGGGCTGGCTGAACGTAATTGTTTGCTGTTGGCATGGTGGGGGTGCGTTGTGCTGGGTGTTGATACACTGCAGTGGTTGGAGGGGCTGCTGGTTTGTACTCCACTCGGGTAGGGACCTTGGCTGCTGTCTGGTCCAGTTTCCTGGCATCAGTGTACTCATCAGCCAGACGAGCAGCTTCGGGTAAGGTAGCGGGTTTGCGGTCCCTAACCCACTCTCTGACTCCTGCAGGTAAGCGGTCAAAACAGTGCTCCAACAAAAATACTTGCAGCACTTCTTCCCCAGTTACCGCTTGGCACCCTGCCATCCAGTGGGCTGCGGTGCGGTGTACTCGGCATGCCCACTCAACATAAGAATCGCCAGCCTGTTTGTTAGTGTCCCGGAATCGCCGCCGGTATGCCTCAGGGGTCACAGCGTATCTGGCCAAAAGGGCATCTTTCACTGCCCTGTAGCTGGTAAGTTCCTCCTCTGGGATGGCCCGAAACGCCTCACTGGCCCGGCCGGATAACTTCCCAGAGAGGATGGTGACCCATTCTCCTGCGGGTACCTGGTGTAAGGCACATTGCCTTTCAAAATCAGCCAGGAACCCATCAATTTCTCCTTCGGCTTCTACAAAATTCCAAAATGCAGCAAAAGGTACTTTTCTCCTTCCATTATTATTGTACAGTACCTCAGCTGCTGCAGCGCCTCTTCCTTGAAGCGCCTGTTGTGCTGCTACTGCTGCTTGCACTTGAACCACAATGTCTGCTGCAGGGTTGGGGCCAAAATGTGCCAGCCTGATCTGAACTGCCCGGTTAAATTGTATCTCCTCGGGTGTTAACTCCAGTATGCCAGGCACATCAGCTCTTCCCGTTCCCTGTGCTGCATCCATTTCCAATAGTATAGCAATAATCTCTCTTTTCTTGAGATTACTCGCTGATCGTCCTCTGCGTTCTAATATATCTTTAAGGGTAGCACGCCTTAACTCTTCATACTGCATTTCCAACCTGGGATGTGTAGCTGGCCTTCTGGGCGGTAGGATTCATCCCGTCGCTTGCCACCAATTGTTACGACACGTACCGTCGGGTAGATGAAGCCGCCGTTTAGTCAATAATCCCCTTCTCCAGAAATGCAGTTTAAATCCAGCCGACCGCCAAACTCCCGAACGAAGTCCACGAATACGGCAACTCCCGATCAGCAAAACAGTCGAACGCCTTCCACAGCTAAAAATAACGAAAGCGCTGTCCCATTAATAATTCCCCCACAAACAAGACCAAGCTCCGTCTTGAGGGTCAAATGAAGATCTGTTTAATGGGGGCTACCTGCCCGGTATTTATGCAGGTCTCCACAAGGTGGACACTCCCCGAGGGGACCTTGTGGAAGACTGTAAAACATATTGGACAGTAGCCAATCACAGTGGCTTCAATAATAGCCCTTCCCATCTTGCCCATAATACCGTCTTCTCTACCCCGGAGATAATTAGGAAGAAACCTAATTATCTCCCAAGGTAGAGACAATCGCCATTTTAACTTACAGTAATAAAAATACATTAAAATACATAATTGCAGAAATACCGAATACATATAGTTCGTGTAACGTATCCCCAGACAGCCTGGATCTGAGTGCATGTTTTCACCGAATAGCGCCCAGATCCGATGTATCTAGCCATCATGAGATAGAGCTTCTCAATGTACGTTTCCGACAAAGACAATCATTTTACTATACAAATAAAACTGAAATATGACAGATCTGCTTTAATGTACACAAAGTCATCACAAGATCGGAGAAAAGGTAGAAACTAACTAAATATAATTAAGAGAAGGACAGGGACACCATTATTTGTAGAAAACATAGACCACCATAAAATGTTTCTTAAGTAACTGAGGAGAATTACTATTTTTGTACCTGAATTAGTATTTTAATCGTGGGAATTTTGTAAAGAATGTAAATAAGAATAGAATGTATTCATTTACCATATGTGAATAAAAATAAAAGATATTTTTCATGAAGATTAATTATGCTTTTCCTCCATAGACACGAAATAGATTTGTTTTATTACGAAAGGCTTGTCAGGAAATACTAGTTAAAATTAATCACATAGGATTACAAAAAAAGGCATCTGTACGTTCTGCAAATTTTAATTAGGAAACCTGCCAAGCGACTTTCACGGACAGAGAACTGTATGTTTTAGCTTTATAAAAAAAAGTGTTGTAAGTCGGGCGATTGTAACAATAAGTTAAAAGGAAGGAACTCAATCACAAAGGAAGAAGGAAAAATTAAACTAATGAGTTCTAACACAGACAAAAGAGCTGTAAACAATGTAATCCATAATTAGGTGGCCCCTTTTTCTGTGACTAACTGTCCTAAATGAGGAGAAGAGAACTGGGGAAGGTTTATTACACATTATAGTAAGATATGAAGGAACTAATGATTTTCAGATTTAAATAATTCAGAAATCTCTCTTATAGCAGATATTTTTTAAGGGTATAGAGGATCTTCATACTGAACCCCTTACGAAACCAAAACAAGGAGCCCAATGACATGACTCAAACAGTGTCCTGATGTATGGACCTCAAGTGGACAGCAGGGGAACTTGTGGCATCCAGATCTTCAGTGTAGGTAACCCCTGGTTCCACTTGCTGGAAGACCTTGGTCACAGCTACAGCAAGGACTGGCAACAAGTATCTAAACCCATGTGTGATGTTATAGCCCAAATAAGCTAGGGAGAGACCCGAAACAACAGCAGACTGAAAGCTAAATGTATATTGATGATTAAATTACATAATAATCCAGTTCAGACCAGGCAAAGCCAGGGCAAACATTGCAAATGTGCAAGAGAAACAGATAACCTTGTTTAATTTTTCCATTGGTTGCATGATTTCTCTACGCTAACTGCCAAGTGCAAAGGACAGGTGATAATTTTAGAAGCTCAGAATAAAGAGTTGCAAAAACACAATGGCCTGCAAAAACTTTTGTATGACTGTACCCTCTCAGACCAGTCACAAAATATTACAATATATCAAAAATGGTATGCTATATAAGTATAAATCAAACAAATAAATACTAGTCATATAAAGCACATGAAATATATGCTGGTGAGTAAATAACTGTGTAATAAATAGAAATATATATATATACTAAATCTATATAAATGTAGCAATAACTTAATAAATAGAAAAACAGCCCCAGTGCAAAGTATCCAGAGGCTGTGTGTGATCTTCGACTTGCTGTAGTACCAACGACTTACTGGAGCCAACAGTCGGCTCGAATGAAAGCGCCCAACGTGGGACATCTTTCTCCCTGCAAGTAGGAATGCGGAGTATTATGATCAATTTAATATGTTGCTAGGGAAACTTGTAAAAAATATATAATTCAGGACTGCATTAAACGTATTGATCCCCTGCAACATCTGCTATCAGATTGCTTTATTCCAGTTTGCTTTAGCCATCTAATCAATATAAACATAGACACAGAATCCTGACTATTCACTAACCCAAGGCAACAGTTATAGCCTAATGCATCAGAAAATACCTGGAGATGGACTGAGTCTCTGGGTAGTCTACATCCTTAGGTAGGGCATTGCTAATATTCCCTCGTCTTCCTCACTGTATCCAAACAAAATAAAGGTGTCCAGGCACTCAGCTTTTAAAGTTTGACCAACGTTTAATGGAGCAGACTCGTGAAATCTGGTGATATGCTACATTAAATGGCTGTCAAACTTTGCCCCAAGGCCTGGAGCACCATGTCTACTTTGTTATTAATCTCAGTTAAGGAAATATTATTTCTACCTCTGTTCAATAATCCATGCATTGACATTTTAAAACATTCATCTAGAATTCCGAGAAAGCACATAATCTGATATTATAGAAAAAAGAAACAGGCCAGGACTTTAACAAATAATTTACATGGAAACCAAATAGTTACATTCAATCTCTTTTTCTTTTTGCTACATGTGTAATTCTTGCTAAATCGTGGTCTTCCACTCCTGTTTTGACCTAAATATTGGTTTTGCCTTCTTTTTTATGAGTATGTTACAGTATACATTCATTATTCACTTTCAATAGAGCTGGGCCATGATTAATTTGATCTATTTAGCTTATCGGAATGCAATACATGCGTTTTCTTCTTTTTATTGAAACGGTTTTCTTTTCCCTAGAATTCCGTTTCCTGCCCAGAATGATATATTTCAGAAGTGCTGCTTTGAATATACGTGCTGCTTTTATTGTCTTATTATTATTTAAAGGAACACTCCAAGCACCATAACCACTACAGCCTGCTACAGCATGTTTTACTTCTACGTGGAGAGCGACATAGTCTTATCAGTGCATTGATACTGAATACTGAGTTACATTGTGAATGTAGCCCCATGTAGCCAAAGCGCAGCTAAGCGAAAAAAGGCCTTGACAGGGGTTAGGAGGCGGGCATAGGAGGAGGGAAGGAAGTATGGGGTTATGGGTAAGTAGGCTTGGCTATTTAAATAGGCAGCCATTTTAAAGCCTTCACTTTTAATTACTACCTTGCTGAGTTTGTCCCGCCCACCCTCCCTGAATTTGGTTCGGACTTGGGTTATCCCGTTTTTTCACAGCGGCGGGATAGGGAGCTGAAGGAGAAGAAATAGGCTCCCTAGGATGAACGTCATGGAGACGTAAAACTGTGGTCATTGGTGGTTGGTAGGTTCCGAGTCCTGTCGGTGGCTCAGAATCTGGTGGGGCAGGGGTATCCGGGTATACCCCTGCCATGGTTAATTTATGTTTGGCACTTTAAGTTGGTATGTTGGAATATGTTGATACGTATGTTATATGTATATGTATATATGTTATTTATATGGGGGTCATTGCCTGTTATATTAACAGAAGGATTCGGTTACGAGGGCGGAGTATGGGGGCAATGACCCATGTTTATTGTTAAAATTATTATTGCTTAATAAATTATTATTATTCAAGATTGTTTAAATAAAGCTGTGGACAAATTTTCCCATATACCTTTGTGTCAGTGAGTTATTGGGTTAGGTATGTGGGAGGGTTGTCCTGGAGTCCGACTGCCCATATGGCGACTATACACCGGTCATGTTCTTTGACTCCCCAATATGTGTATATTGACAGAGAGATTCTTAGATCACTGTGATTGCCGAAACAGTTCTGCTATTCAAAACCTGTTTGAATAGCCACACAGTTTATTTAGACTCTGCTAGCTGAAATATAAAGCTATACCAGCCTTTCATCAGACAGAGATACAAAATACGTTACAGGTTAGATAAAGGAGTTTTTGTCCAAATTCATTAGTTGTATCCCAGGTAAAGCGTCTCCTTTTAGTTACCTGGTTATTTTTTGTTTCTTATAGTGCATGCGCACATTCCCCATATAACGCTTGCTCGCTGTAGCAGGCTTTGTTCTATATGACACATGCAATTTATTTCGCTTTTTTAGCTTTGCTAGAGATGCTTGTTTCGTGAGCATTTCGTGTATGACATAACTACATCCAGGGAGGCGGCTCTTTTACTACGTTCCACTCAACAAAGGGGGTGTATTTGCATTACATTTATTGGCACTTTTTTTTTAACTCCATGCCCTGCCTCTTTCGTCTGTTTGCAATATTGGGAACGATTTGGTGAGTGATTAGTGACACTAACTGTTTTAATTGTTTTAATTAAATCAGGAAGTATTACTTTACTGAGAGGGTAGTGGATGCATGGAATAGCCTTCCAGCTGAAGTGGTAGAGGTTAACACAGTAAAGGAGTTTAAGCATGCGTGGGATAGGCATAAGGCTATCCTAACTATAAGATAAAGCCGGGGACTAATGAAAGTAATTAGAAAATTGGGCAGACTAGATGGGCCCAATTGTTTTTATCTGCCGTCACAGTCTATGTTTCTATGTTTCTAATTGCTTTATAGTAGACTGTATTTAAAGGCTTACTGTCCTGTGTGATATTAGTTTGACAAAGACCTCAACTGCGCACATGATGATCCAATAAAACTGCTTGAAGTTGAACACAGTGAGTGCCTGAAGTCTCTTCCAGTGTATATACTACATGTAGGGGATGGGCTGAACTGACACATGGATGACTATCACACAAAGTGATTTAGGCCGACTGTGAACAAACCTAATATTTATCTCCCTGAGCCTAAAAGAAACATACTAATATTTACGCTAATGGTGATTCCTTTCCTGACTTTACTCAATATAACCTCCAGCATAGCATCTTTATCGCCATAAATGTAAGCCTTAACTTAGAACGCACAATTTACTCTAAAAGAATGACAAAACAACACTGAAAAACTCCCATGAGTGAACAACGTTTTTTTAATGAACATTGTATCTGGAACCACAGAGCCCCAGTGCAAAAATTTGTATGAACTAGAACGAAGGGATGGATGGTTGGTGATCTCAGCGGTGTTCGTGGGAAACAGTGTCCAAAATGAGTTCCATGTATTTGTTGACGAACACCGCTGGGCATTCGACTGTCCAAGATGGCCACCGCCACGTGTTCTTTCATACGAACGACGACCACCCAGCCGACCGTTCGGGAGTTGGAAGTGGCTGCGGTTAACCACAGTGTTAATAAGGTCAGAAAGGTTAACGAGCAGCACACTTCCCTGCTGGGTGGCCCGCCATTCGGTAGTTCATTCGTCTTTTAGGGAATATAATCAGGAGACACACGAACAACCGGGGACTGGCGAACAAACAGACAAAATAGTCTAAAATAACAATCCAGAGGCAGAGAGGTCTGCCACAGGCCCCAAAAGCATGGGCCACCAGATGCGGTCTCGGCGGTTTTTCCGCACGGTAGTTCCGCCCATGTATGAATCCTGCAAATGATTAAATGACAAAGGTAAGAAACCAGTTTAGCTGCCAGGGGTATCTGTTCTTTAAAATGCTACTTGTGTTGTCTTTTTATTTGTGATCTTTACCTAAAATGATAGGTTTTGTCTTACAGAGCAATGTGCAGTAATTGTCAGTTGCGCAGAGTTTTTCCAAAGGGATTTTATCTGACCGAATGTATCCTGTTTTACGTGTTAAGTGTTGTTACCGGGTGTTTTGTGTTGTTCGGAGGCACTGGTACAATGCACATGATTAAATATACCTACACTCATGTCATATAAATGTTAGATGACCAGAAATCATTCTCTGTTTTTAAACTGCAAAATGAAACATCAGGGAATGTTCTTCCACATAACATTAAGCAGTCGAAATAGAAAGTACCATTTCACTGTGAACAAGAGTCATTTTAAAATGATTGTTAGACCAGATCTGGCATTTTATACAACAGAGTACTGTACAACCTGGTGATTCAGATCATAGCATGAGACTAGTCCAGCTGCATTGTATTCACTAATTCATCAATACACTCAATAAGAAAGTCACAATTATTAAAAATTGTAGACTTTTGTGTAAAGTCTTCAAATTTACACATTTTGTTCTTCAACTTTTTTATATTTCCCTTTACAGTCCAGGCTCCCACACACGTTAGATGCACTGTGTAGGTTAGGTTACAGTTAGTTATACTGGGTGGGTTTATATTATTAAAGGGACACTCCAGGCTCCCACACACGTTAGATGCACTGTGTAGGTTAGGTTACAGTTAGTTATACTGGGTGGGTTTATATTATTAAAGGGACACTCCAGGCTCCCACACATGTTAGATGCACTGTGTAGGTTAGGTTACAGTTAGTTATACTGGGTGGGTTTATATTATTAAAGGGACACTCCAGGCTCCCACACACGTTAGATGCACTGTGTAGGTTAGGTTACAGTTAGTTATACTGGGTGGGTTTATATTATTAAAGGGACACTCCAGGCTCCCACACACAGTAGGTGCACTGTGTAGGTTAGGTTACAGTTAGTTATACTGGGTGGGTTTATATTATTAAAGGGACACTCCAGGCTCCCACACACGTTAGATGCACTGTGTAGGTTAGGTTACAGTTAAGTTATATGGGTGGGTTTATATTATTAAAGGGACACTCCAGGCTCCCACACACGTTAGATACACTGTGTAGGTTAGGTTACAGTTAGTTATACTGGGTGGGTTTATATTATTAAAGGGACACTCCAGGGTCCCACACACGTTAGGTGCACTGTGTAGGTTAGGTTACAGTTAGTTATACTGGGTGGCTTTATATTATTAAAGGGACACTCCAGGCTTCCACACACATTAGGTGCACTCTGTAGGTTAGGTTACAGTTAGTTATACTGGGTGGGTTTATATTATTAAAGGGACACTCCAGGTTTCCACACACGTTAGATGCACTGTGTAGGTTAGGTTACAGTTAGTTATACTGGGTGGGTTTATATTATTAAAGGGACACTCCAGGCTCCCACACGTTAAGTGCACTGTGTAAGTTATGTTACAGTTAGTTATACTGGATGGGTTTATATTATTAAAGGGACACTCCAGGCTCCCACACGTTAAGTGCACTGTGTAAGTTATGTTACAGTTAGTTATACTGGATGGGTTTATATTATTAAAGGGACACTCCAGGCTCCCACACGTTAGATGCACTGTGTAGGTTAGATTACAGTTAGTTATACTGGGTGGATTTATATTATTAAAGGGACACTCCAGGCTCCCACACACGTTAGATGCACTGTGTAGGTAAGGTTACAGTTAGTTATGCTGGGTGGGTTTATATTATTAAAGGGACACCCCAGGTTTCCACACATGCTAGATACACTGTGTAGGTTAGGTTACAGTTAGTTATACTTGGTGGGTTTATATTATTAAAGGGACACTCCAGGCTCCCACACACGTTAGGTGCACTGTGTAGGTTAGGTTACAGTTAGTTATACTGGGTGGGTTTATATTATTAAAGGGACACTCCAGGCTCCCACACACGTTAGATGCACTGTGTAGGTTAGGTTACAGTTAGTTATACTGGGTGGGTTTATATTATTAAAGGGACACTCCAGGCTCCCACACACATTAGATGCACTGTGTAGGTTAGGTTACAGTTAGTTATACTGGGTGGGTTTATATTATTAAAGGGACACTCCAGGCTCCCACACACGTTAGATGCACTATGTAGGTTAGGTTACAGTTAGTTATACTGGGTGGGTTTATATTATTAAAGGGACACTCCAGGCTCCCACACACTAGGTCAGGGGAGGGCTGGCAGCCTTAGGCCTGGGGGGCAAAACCAGTCAAGTGGCCCATTGCACCACCGAATCAGTTCACAATCCATGCCCACCTTTTCCTGGTTTTATAACGGATATTGATGTTATGCTAATCAGTAGCTCTTTGCCATACCCGCTCCTTCACGGCTCCAGGCACTGCTTGTTGTGAGTGTGAGCCACTGTAAATTAGGGGCAGAGGGCACTTGCACTGCGGTAAAGATGGGGGCTGGGCAGGAGGAGAGTGCAGTGCAATCAGTGCACTCCCCCTCCTGTGGGTCACCAGTAGACTGGTGCACCTGCCCAGGATCAGAGCCGGTGCAAGGATTTTTGCGCCCTAGACAAAATAAAAATTTGCTGCCCCCATGTGACATCACAATGCCCCACCCATATGAACTAACGCCAGTGCTGCACACAGTGTGTGTTTACATTAAAAAGCCTGCAGGGACCAGCTATAGACACCAGAACCACTTCATTAAGCTATAGTGTCCCTTTAATGTGAGGTACATTATAGATTAGTGTCACTAATAATATACTAGATTGCCTACTTACAAGCGGATGAGGATGATGATGGGCTGCAGTTTGGCTCCACTGGTCTGGTGTAGAACAGGATCTCTGGAGGCTGTTTGCAGCTGTGGTCACAAAATTCAATGTTCTGGGAGAATTGGAAACAGCTCCATTTTTTGGGGCCCCTTACACAGCTCAAGGTCTGGGCCCCAGGGCCTGACGGTGAGTATGCCCATAAGGCCCACTCATAAGTTCCACCCACCCATGAGTTCACTCACAGGGAGTGGAGTGTGTAGGGGATGTGTTATGTGTTATTGTAGAGGATCTAATATGTGTGCTTATGGTATGTAGTGTATGGGGTTACCAGTTTGTGCAGGTGATGTAGTGTGTTTGTGTGTAGTGGAAGCAGTGTGTATTTGTGTATAAGGGATGTATTATGTGTTTCTGGTTGTGTGTAAGGGATGCATTGTGTGAATCTGTGTTTGTATGCATAAGGGATGCAAGGTGTGTGTCTGTATGTGTGTGCATTGAGTGTAAGAGATGCATTGTGTTTCTGTGTGTATGTAAGAAAAGAAGTGTGTGTGTTTGCGTGTGTGTACGGGTTTGCATTGTCT
>OW240913.1:365989768-366035633 GCA_933207985.1 Pelobates cultripes | reverse complement strand
ATACTGGGGTGGGTTTATATTATTAAAGGGACACTCCAGGGTCCCACACACGTTAGGTGCACTGTGTAGGTTAGGTTACAGTTAGTTATACTGGGTGGCTTTATATTATTAAAGGGACACTCCAGGCTTCCACACACATTAGGTGCACTCTGTAGGTTAGGTTACAGTTAGTTATACTGGGTGGGTTTATATTATTAAAGGGACACTCCAGGTTTCCACACACGTTAGATGCACTGTGTAGGTTAGGTTACAGTTAGTTATACTGGGTGGGTTTATATTATTAAAGGGACACTCCAGGCTCCCACACGTTAAGTGCACTGTGTAAGTTATGTTACAGTTAGTTATACTGGATGGGTTTATATTATTAAAGGGACACTCCAGGCTCCCACACGTTAGATGCACTGTGTAGGTTAGATTACAGTTAGTTATACTGGGTGGATTTATATTATTAAAGGGATACTCCAGGCTCCCACACACGTTAGATGCACTGTGTAGGTAAGGTTACAGTTAGTTATACTGGGTGGGTTTATATTATTAAAGGGACACCCCAGGTTTTCACACATGCTAGATACACTGTGTACGTTAGGTTACAGTTAGTTATACTTGGTGGGTTTATATTATTAAAGGGACACTCCAGGCTCCCACACACGTTAGATGCACTGTGTAGGTTAGGTTACAGTTAATTATACTGGGTGGGTTTATATTATTAAAGGGACACTCCAGGCTCCCACACACATTAGATGCACTGTGTAGGTTAGGTTACAGTTAGTTATACTGGGTGGGTTTATATTATTAAAGGGACACTCCAGGCTCCCACACACATTAAGTGCACTGTGTAGGTTAGGTTACAGTTGGTCATACTGGGTGAGTTTATATTATTAAAGGGACACTCCAGGCTCCCACACACTAGGTGCACTGTGTAGGTTAGGTTACAGTTAATTATACTGGGTGGGTTTATATTATTAAAGGGACACTCCAGGCTCCCACACATATTAGGTGCACTGTGTAGGTTAGGTTACAGTTATACTGGGTGGGTTTATATTATTAAAGGGACACTCCAGGCTCCCACATGTTAGGTGCACTGTGTAGGTTAGGTTACAGTTAGTTATACTGGGTGGGTTTATATTATTAAAGGGATACTCCAGGCTCCCACACACGTTAGATGCACTGTGTAGGTTAGGTTACAGTTAGTTATACTGGGTAGGTTTATATTATTAAAGGGACACGCCAGGCTCCCACACACGTTAGATGCACTGTGTAGGTTAGGTTACAGTTAGTTATACTGGGTGGGTTTATATTATTAAAGGGACACTCCAGGCTCTCACACACTAGGTGCACTGTGTAGGTTAGGTTACAGTTAATTATACTGGGTGGGTTTATATTATTAAAGGGACACTCCAGGCTCCCACACACATTGGGTGCACTGTGTAGGTTAGGTTACAGTTATACTGGGTGGGTTTATATTATTAAAGGGACACTCCAGGCTCCCACACATGTTAGATGCACTGTGTAGGTTAGGTTATAGTTAGTTATACTGGGTGGGTTTATATTATTAAAGGGACACTCCAGGCTCTCACACACTAGGTGCACTGTGTAGGTTAGGTTACAGTTAATTATACTGGGTGGGTTTATATTATTAAAGGGACACTCCAGGCTCCCACACACATTGGGTGCACTGTGTAGGTTAGGTTACAGTTATACTGGGTGGGTTTATATTATTAAAGGGACACTCCAGGCTCCCACACATGTTAGATGCACTGTGTAGGTTAGGTTACAGTTAGTTATAATGGGTGGGTTTATATTATTAAAGGGACACTCCAGGCTCCCACACGTTAGGTGCACTGTGTAGGTTAGGTTACAGTTAGTTATACTGGGTGATTCAATCTGCAGAGATAACTGACCTCTCTAAGGGATATGACTAGATGCAGAGGATGTGGCCTTGGCATCTTAACGTGAGATTATGCCAAGTCCATCCTGGATGAAGTAGTTATGGTGGTTGCAGTGCTCCTTTAAAACAAAAGTCCATTTGTTTATAATTTGGCAAAGTACACTATTTACCTTTTTTTAAAATATTTAAACAAATTATACACATGCACTTCAATACTACATCAGCACACAAAATGCTAAAAATAAATGCCAATCTAACAGTGAAATCAGTTTTATTACAAACAAGGCAACAAGGCAATGTGTGTTTAACAATCCGTATCAAAATCTGATTTATTAAATATTACATTGCATTGAATATTTAAATGGCTTACTAATAATAACACAGTCATAATCATGTGGCTTTATTGCAAACTATCAATGAAACATTTTGCAGCAGAGATTTTGATGTCAAACTTGTATTACTAAAATAACTAGGTTTTTAAAGTCTGATTATTTTACATGTCAGTCTGATTCAGTAAATACCAGCATGCAAGAAACATACACACAATCAATGGAGCTGGTCTGCAGGGGCAGGTGGGCTAGGATCCCCCAGATTTTGTAAATAAAAAATAAAGAAATAAAATAAAAGTGAAAATAAAGTGTAGCGCAAACAAAATATAGAGTACACTCTAAAATAGATAAGAAATTAGAAAAGTGTATACTTATGGTGTTATTCTTACTCCAAGTTGAGGAAATTTGTACGCATATAAAAATAAAAAAAACAGCCAATAGTGTAATCCTGTAATACAGAAATATAGCAACAAAAATATATGACTTAATTCGTATAAGGATTCTAACTCATATCAACTGCAACTGTCACTAGTCTAATACTATCCTTACCTTTTTGTGACATTTTACCCCACTCCCTCTAACATGTAAACTCACTGAGCAGGCCCTCAATCCCTCTGTTACTGTGTCACTATAAACCACTCCCTCTAACATGTAAACTCACTGAGCAGGGCCCTCGATCCCTCTGTTACTGTCACTATACCCCACTCCCTCTAACATGTAAACTCACTGAGCAGGACCCTCAATCTCTCTGTTACTGTGTCACTATACCCCACTCCCTCTAGCATATAAACTCACTGAGCAGGGCCATTATTTCCTCTGTTACTGTGTCACTATACTCCACTCCCTCTAACATGTAAACTCACTGAGCAGGACCCTCAATCCCTCTGTTACTGTGTCACTATACCCCACTCCCTATAACATGTAAACTCACTGAGCAGGGCCTCAATCCCTCTGTTACTTTGTCACTATACCCCACTCCCTCTAACATGTAAACTCACTGAGCAGGCCCTCAATCCCTCTGTTACTGTGTCACTATACCCCACTCCCTCTAACATGTAAACTCAGTGAGCAGGCCCTCAACCCCTCTGTTACTGTGTCACCTATACCCCACTCCTTCTAACATGTAAGCTCACTGAGCAGGCCCTCAATCCCTCTGTTACTGTGTCACTATACCCCACTCCCTCTAACATGTAAACTCACTGAGCAGGGCCTGAATCCCTCTGTTACTGTGTCACTATACCCCACTCCCTCTAACATGTAAACTCACTGAGCAGGGCCTCAATCCCTCTGTTACTGTCACTATACCCCACTCCCTCTAACATGTAAACTCACTGAGCAGGGCCTCAGTCCCTCTGTTACTGTCACTATGCCCCACTCCCTCTAACATGTAAACTCACTGAGCAGGACCCTCAATCCCTCTGTTACTGTGTCACTATACCCCACTCCCTCTAGCATGTAAACTCACTGAGCAGGCCCTCAATCCCTCTGTTGCTGTGTCACTATACCCCGCTCCCTCTAACATGTAAACTCACTGAGCAGGCCCTCAATCCCTCTATTGCATCACTGCCCACTCCACTCCTAACATGTAAACTCACTGAGCAGGGCCCTCAATCCCCCTGTTACTGTGTCACTTTACCCCACTCCCTCTAACATGTAAACTCACTGAGCAGGACCTCAATCCCTCTGTTACTGTGTCACTATACCCCACTCCCTCTAACATGTAAACTCACTGAGCAGGGCCCTCAATCCCTCTGTTACTGTGTCACTATACCCCACTCCCTCTAGCATGTAAACTCACTGGGCAGGCCCTCAATCCCTCTGTTACTGTGTCACTATACCCCACTCCCTCTAACATGTAAGCTCACTGGGCAGGGCCCTCAATCCCTCTGTTACTGTGTCACTATACCCCACTCCCTCTCACATGTAAACTCACTGAGCAGGGCCCTCAATCCCTCTCTTACTGTCACTATACCCCACTCCCTCTAGCATGTAAACTCACTGAGCAGGGTCCTCAATCCCTCTGTTACTGTATCACTATACCCCACTCCCTCTAACATGTAAACTCACTGAGCAGGGCTGTTACTGTGTCACTATACCCCACTCCCTCTAACATGTAAACTCACTGAGCAGGACCCTCAATCCTTCTGTTACTGTGTCACTATACCCCACTCCCTCTAACATGTAAACTCACTGAGCAGGGCCCTCAATCCCTCTGTTACTGTGTCACTATACCCCACTCCCTCTAACATGTAAACTCACTGAGCAGGCCCCTCAATCCCTCTGTTACTGTGTCACTATACCCCACTCCCTCTAACATGTAAACTCACTGAGCAGGGCCCCCAATCCCTCTGTTACTGTGTCACTATACCCCACTCCCTCTAACATGTAATCTCACTGAGCAGGGCCCTCAATCCCTCTGTTACTGTGTCATTATACCCCACTCCCTCTAACATGTAAACTCACTGAGCAGGCCCTCAATCCCTCTGTTACTGTGTCACTATACCCCACTCCCTCTAACATGTAAACTCACTGAGCAGGGCCCTCAATCCCTCTGTTACTGTGTCACTATACCCCACTCCCTCTAACATGTAAACTCACTGAGCAGGGCCCTCAATCCCTCTGTTACTGTGTCACTATACCCCACTCCCTCTAACATGTAAACTCACTGAGCAGGGCCCTCAACCCCTCTGTTCCTGTGTGTCCAATTTGTCTGGTTACAACTACATGTCTGTTCGTCCACCTATTGTAAAGCGCTGCGGAATTTGACGGCGCTCTATAAATATCATAATAATAATAATAATATCACTCTCATAAAATTTTACATTAGGTGATAATATCAAGACCAAAGAGGTGTGTATTACGTAAAATTGATCACAATTTATTAACACTAAAAAACACACAAAATATACATTAAGATATAGCACAAGACTAAGGGATAAAAATGCCATTAGTACACTTTTCTAATTCCTTATCTATTTTAGAATGTACTCTTTCTTTTTGCTCTCCACTTTATATTCTCTTCCCTAAATGGTGTTAGGCACTTAAGTGTGTTATATATTTATATATTTTTGTTTCACTTTTTACACTGTGACACTGTGTTTTTCCCCCTATTTTTTATAACCCTTTTGAATGCCTTTTAGCACCCCTATTTACTGTATACATTATTTTAAATAAATAAAATAAAAATGTATCGGCATGGTAATGAGCATAACATCGTGATGTGCATTCGCTCAGCCTCGGGTATGCTTGTACAATACTGGAGTTCTTCCAGCAGAAAAGATGCAATGCTGTACCAACACTCAAGGTAGTTTTGCCAGTGACTTGGGATATTAGTGAAATAGTCATAAATGGAGATATCTAACCCAAAAGATCGCCCTGCACGCTCTGTGAAGACTATGGCTACTGTTTCACCAGATCCAAATGTGCTCCACACATGAAACAAAATGCCCTCTGCATACGTTACTGCCAAACGTCTACGCATTCCATCCAATCTAGCCATTCTCAAGGCGATTGTGAAGAATATGAATATAGGTTCTCACGATTAAAAGCAGAAAGACTTTCCAATTAAAAGGCACATATACAGTGTATTCATTATTTGATCATCAGACACTTGACCCCATTGATAAGTTAATAATAAACAAAGTAGTTTTAAAACTTAATACAAATATCTAACCAATAATGATAAAAAAAAAAAACTAACGGTATGATTATAACAATAAGATAAAGTGTAACAAAACATACACACTGGGTATAAAGTTATGCCAAACAAAACTAATAAAATTATACCAAATAAGAAGAAAAATAATCATTATCTGCATGTCTTTGAGAAGACCTAAAGCTAAGGTTCCCAATATATTCTATATTTAGTCCTCTATTCTCGCTGTTAAACAATTTGATCATTCTGGCTTCAAAAATTGTTTTTCTTTCTTGGGTATTTTTAAAACCCCCTTTCAGTACTTTGATTTTTAGGTCCTTCATTGAGTGGCCAGGCTGGGTAAAGTGGTGTCCCACAGGAGTGCAGTACGATCCTTCTCTGTGGTTTTTAATGGAGTGTCTGTGCATATTCATTCTGCCATTTAATGGCTGGGTGGTTTCCCCAATGTAACATCCTAGGTGGCTTTTGGTGCATTGAATCATGTATACCACATTGCATGTGCAGGAGTATGAACCTTTAATGCTGTAGGTTTTATTGTTGTGTGTGGCTGTGTTGTCTGTGCATATGTGCTGACACAGTTTGCACCGAGGTTTTTTGCATTGACTGGTCCCATTTTCTTTATTCTTACCATCAGTGGGCAGCTTCCTGTTGATTAATTTTTGTTGGAGGTTTGGTGGTTGTCTGAAGGCCAAAATGGGTGTTTCAGAGAAAATGTTTTTCAGAGTCTCATCTTCTGTTAACATTGGTTGTGGGTCTTTAATGATTTTCCGTATTTACATTGGTAGTAGGTGACCACAAGGGGCACTCATCTAGATATTTTTTTCTCTCTGTACGGTAGCAGCCGCGTGCGTGGAGATTTTACAGAAGAGTTGATTTGTTTGGTAATAGTCTTTCTGTCTCATAGATTGGGAGAGTACATATAGAATACAAAACAAAAGTAATAAAGGAATAAAGTGCTCCAGTACTACTTGACGTGTTTCACCCAGATTGGGCTTCCTCAAATTAGTCCCTTTTTTTTTTTTTATATCCTGCTACCTGTATCCAGCATGCCTCAGCTCTGAGCAGCTTTGAAATTCAGGATTGGGCATCTATATCTGGAGGTATCTGGAGGTATCTTAAGACCTGTAGGATCACTGTCAAGACATGTCCGGAAATGTAACATGGATGTTTTGCCGTTTCTATTCTTAATAGACGCACGATGTTCCAAGCAACGCTTTTTCAAGTGCCTTGTCGTATAGCCAGCATACTGTAGCCCACAGGGACAAGATAGCAAGTACACTACAAACGAAGTAGTAAAAGTAAATCTGTTGGCCACAGCATATCAGTGAGACGAAACCTGAGACACACGAGACTAGGCAACACTAACAATATGTTTGGAAAATAATTACAACTAAAAGTACCTGGAGTAGAATATCCAGATCATACAAGAGTTTTATATATTTTTTTTTTGAACTTTTATTTCATATTTTTAAGTTTTTATCACTGCTAATAAAATATCGCATGACATGTTCTTGGTGCGACCACTTATTATTTTTATTATTTCTAATTTATAGTTTAGTGAGTCACCATCTGGTTTTTTTATGCTTTGTTGTGGTACACTGCTTTAAATTTCTATATATTTATATTGTTTTATATTTATATTGATTTTTGTGACAAAGGCCAGTGTTTGTGATGTTATTATGTATTCTCTTTTTTTCTGTTGGGCTGGTATATTTAATATTTAGTTTGTCCAAATTAGTTCTACAGTTTCCTGGCTGAAACTTATCTGAAGAACTAAAACTGAAATATTTTGGAACTGTTTTCTTGGTGTTGACCTCTCAAGCATGCTTAGTCTGCTCTAACAGGGGTTTGACATAAACCATTCACTTTGCATTAGGCTGTGAGATCTTGGGACAATTTAATAAATAGTTATACGAGGTGTGGGGAGCTGCAGTGAGTGTGCTGCTCAGGTAGTGTGGGTTATAGGAGGTGTGGGGAGCTGCAGTGAGTGTGCTGCTCAGGTAGTGTGGGTTATAGGAGGTGTGGGGAGCTGCAGTGAGCGTGCTGCTCAGGTAGTGTGTTATAGGAGGTGTGGGGAGCTGCAGTGAGGTGTGGGGAGCTGCAGTGAGCGTGCTGCTCAGGTAGTGTGTGTTATAGGAGGTGTGGGGAGCTGCAGTGAGTGTGCTGCTCAGGTAGTGTGGGTTATAGGAGGAGTGGGGAGCTGCTGTGAGTGTGTTGCTCAGGTAGTGTGTGGTTATAGGAGGTGTGGGGAGCTGCAGTGAGGTGTGCTGCTCAGGTAGTGTGGGTTATAGGAGGTGTGGGAGCTGCAGTGAGGGTGCTGCTCAGGTAGTGTGGGTTATAGGAGGTGTGGGGAGCTGCAGTGAGTGTGCTGCTCAGGTAGTGTGTGTTATAGGAGGTGTATGAGCTGCAGGGGGGCTGCCAGGTAGTGTGTGTGTTATAGGAGGTGTGTGAACTCCAGCTCAGGTAGTGTTGGAGTTATAGGAGTTTTGCTCAGGTAGTGTGTGTTATAGGAGGTGTGGGGAGCTGCAGTGAGTGTGCTGCTCAGGTAGTGTGGGTTATAGGAGGTGTGGGGAGCTGCAGTGAGTGCTGCTCAGGTAGTGTGTGTTATAGGAGGTGTGGGGAGCTGCAGGAGGTGTGCTCAGGTAGTGTGTGTTATAGGAGGTGTGGGGAGCTGCAGTGAGCGTGCTGCTCAGGTAGTGTGGGTTATAGGAGGTGTGGGGAGCTGCAGTGAGTGTGCTGCTCAGGTAATGTGGGTTATAGGAGGTGTGGGGGGCTCCAGTGGGTGTGGTGCTCAGGTATTGTGTGTTGTAGGAGTTTTGGAGAGCTCAGGTAGTGTGTGTTATAGGAGGTGTGGGGAGCTGCAGTGAGCGTGCTGCTCAGGTAGTGTGTGTTATGGGAGGTGTGGGGAGCTGCAGTGAGTGTGCTGCTCAGGTAGTGTGTGTTATAGGAGGTGTGGGGAGCTGCAGTGAGCGTGCTGCTCAGGTAGTTTGTGTTATAGGAGGTGTGGGGGGCTGCAGTGAGTGTAGGATCAATGGGGAAGCAGGAGGGGAACTATAGGTCTTTCCAATGTTATTTAGGGCCGTAATCGCCATGTCCCCCATTCTATTTATTTAAGAGCCCCAATCCATGGTCATGATGGAGTATTTAACCTCACATGTTCTAATATGGGGACATATTGACCCTCATGGGATGAGGGGTGGGCATAGGGAGATTTATCTCCCCACACACACAGCTACCTGCCACTTCTATTGTTAAATATTAAGGAGGGAGCCAATAGGGTATATTTTTGGATGAACAGAGTGAATGTCCAAGTCTATTACCTATACACATTATTCACACTTTATTTCCTGGCTGCTCCTACAGTTGCATATTTCTTTTTATTTTGCCCCCGCCCCCGCCCCCACCCCCTTGTTATATAAGGAGTTATAACCTTTTTGGGATCAATTTGTTTCACAGACAATAAATCGGCATGATTTATTGTATAGTAGTAAATGTGTGCCATTTACAAATCATAATGTATAAATAACATACAGTAATAAATTTAAAAAATTAACAAGATAAGTGAAAATTAATTTGCTGGAATTTGTACTGGATTCGAAAATGGTCTAATTTCAAAGAGGAGAGATTAGAAGAAAAGATACATATTTTAATGTTGTTCTTGCCGTTCCTTTATTGCCATTATTTCAATTCATCTGAATGTTAAACATTAATTGAAAAAGCCGACTCAATTGCTTCATTACTTCAGTTGTAATTTGTATCAGAGTTCTGGAGTGCTACACGGGAGCCGCACACCATATGGGCTCCTATTTAATTCATGCCGATGCTTTCGTCTCCTTCTGAGTTCAATGAATCTACATTCCATCTGTGGGTTTTACCACGAGCAATGCAATGCTCGTAAAATGTGTTTTATGACGGCAAGTCAAATGAAGGGAAGGTTAAAAGGCCACTTAATGGAAAACTGCCATTAAAATAAATAAATAAAAAGAAACTAGACATTTATTGTAGAAACGGATGTGAGGTTTGTTTTAAATAATTTTATGAGCACTGAGATGTACACTTAATGTAATACATGCGTATGTACCAGCAGAAATAATAGCTGTCGTGGCGATTAAGTAAACAAACCTGCCAGTTAGCGAAATGATCTCTGTAACATTAAAAAGTAAACAGGTCCCCAAACATAGCACAACAATGGCTTTCTCCGGGATACGAGATAAAAGCAGTGGGTGCCATGAATACTCATCTGGGCTGTAACCTTGCCTTTGTTTTAAAGAAACGCTTCAACCACCATAACCACTGCAGATTGTGTTTATGGAGCTAGGACTACCCTGGTATCCCCCCTCCACCCAAGTGTAAGGAGTTAAAGCATTTTTAAACAGTTTGACAACTAATGTAGAAGAGCTAGAAGTTCCTAAGTAGTGCTGGCCTTGGCTCATTGGCTAAAATCAAACAGGTAAGGCACTCAGTCAATGAGCTAAGGCCTGCACTGTTCTAAAAAGTATCTATTTTTCTTGCTGGGAAACAAATGATGAACAATGAGCCAACTGGCTACGTTAGACATTTCTTATGTTACTAAAACAAGTCGTATTATATATGTTCTATCTTTACAACCATTGCTGCTTGGTGATTGGCAAAGCAGTACAAGGTACAACGGCATCTAATATTTGAATTAATTGTGGGGGTGGGGGGTTCTTAGTTACCTTTTGTAACACATTTGGTTGTATTTTAAGTTAAATTGAGAATGCCAAAAGGCCCTGAATTATCTTTTTGAAATTGATGTTAGTAAAAACATTTTTTTTTAATTAATAATCCTATATGTTACTTTGTTACGTTGGATAGAGAGAAACTAAGTTATTCAACCTCCATTGAAAATCAGGTTTTTGTCAAAATTTAAAGACTTCCAGCTGTTTGCAATAAACACATCAAACAAAAGCAATTGAAATAGCCCAACACAATCAATATTTCAAGTGGTTTCCCCAAATTCAATTAAAAATGCAACTTATAATGACTTCTCCAGTCTAAATATTATTCAACCCCTTTGTGGCGAAACCAACCTCGCCACTGGGCATTGGAGAAGCCTGTTTGCCCGCCTCCTGCCTGCTGACTATGGCCCTGGGAGATGTGGCCCTTTAAATACAGTATTTGGGCATATTGTATTTTATTATGCTGCTGCTGGCCCTTTAAGAACCATCTGGGGACATCCTGTGGAGTTACTGGGTGGCCACCATTTCATGTATCAGAGGCACATGGTGAGAACAATGGATGAAGCACATGGTGAGAACAATGGATGGCGGCCATTTTAACTCACAGACACTGTTTAGACTTTTCTACACAATGCCATCTCGCCGGTATTTGGTGCACAAAGACATCGTTCAGTAGTTTTAAACTATACAACAGGGGACACATTTAACATTAACTATTTTTCATATAGCCTGTATATGTTCTGCGGAATCTGCATTAAACTGCATCTTCCAAATGTTTGTGGATTGTGAATAAAAGAGGCTGTATGTGCCAGTACAGTCAGTTCTGTTTGGCCTCAAAACGAAGTGTCGTCTCGTTATTGGGGGAATTGGATTGTATGCTGATTGCCAGGAGTGTAAGCTGATTGTATGCTTTTCCTGTTCAGCTGCTTACAGCATTCATATGCTTGAGAGAATTCATATGCTTCTCCGATTCGGTGGTTGTGGTGTCTGCTGCACTGCTTGGAGTCCTCAGGAAGCGCTAGGAGCATCCTTCAACGGAGGTACCCAGTCGGGGTGCCAGGTGATCCGTTACACCCTTCATGGCAAGAATCTTATTATTATTATCATGTTATGAGCTGCTGCAAACAAGATGCATAGCCAGACACCAACTTTTGACAGTGTTCCATGAGCAATGGCCTCCAGTTCAGTAATATTCATGGGTTTGCGTGCTGCAACTGCCTTCTTCTAATCACACCAGAAATTTTCTATGGGGTTCAAGTAAGGTAACTGTGAAGGACACTGTAGAATTTTCCAGAACTTCTTCTGCAACCAAGTCTTGATGGAAATTGACGAATGCTTGAGATCATTGTCTTGTTGGAAGGTCTAATGACACCCAAGCTTCAGCTTCCTCACAGACACATGACATTTTCTAATAGGATTTCCTGATACTTCAATGAATCCATCTTGCCTTCCACACACTGCAGGTTTCCAGTGCCAGAAGATGCAAAGCAGCCGTAGAGCATCACCGAGCCACCACCATGCTTAACTGTAGGTTACATAGTTACATAGTTACATAGTTACTTAGCTGAAAAGAGACTTGCGTCCATCAAGTTCAGCCTACCTCACATTTGTTTTTTGCTGTTGATCCAAAAGAAGGCAAAAAAACCCAGTTAGAAGCACAATTTTGCAACAAGCTAGGAAAAAAATTCCTTCTTGACCCCAGAATGGCAGTCAGATTTATCCTTGGATCAAGCAGTTATTACCCTACATTGAAAGATTATATCCTTGAATATTCTGTTCTTGCAAGTATGCATCTAGTAGCCGTTTAAACATCTGTATGGACTCTGATAAAACCACTTCTTCAGGCAGAGAATTCCACATCCTGATTGTTCTTACAGTAAAAAACCTTTCCTTTGCCTTAGACGAAATCTTCTTTCTTCCAGTCTAAACTCATGGTCTCGTGTCCTATGTAAAGTCTGGTTTGTGAATAGATTTCCACACAATGGTTTGTATTGGCCCCGAATATATTTGTATAATGTTATCATATCCCCTCTCAGGCGACGTTTTTCTAAACTAAATAGGTTTAAATTTGTTAACCTTTCTTCATAGCGATATGTTCCATTCCTTTTTATTAATTTTGTAGCCCGCCTCTGCACTTTTTCTAGTGCCATAATATCCTTCTTTAGAACAGGTGCCCAAAATTGCACAGCATATTCAATATGAGGTCTTACCAGTGATTTATAAAGAGGCAAAATTATATTCTTGTCCGAGAATGAATGCCCTTTTTCATGCATGACAATACCTTACTGGCCTTGGCCACTGCTGATTGACAATGCACATTGTTGCATAGTTTGTTGTCTATAACAATTCCCAAGTCCTTTTCATGTGTTGTTATCCCTAATTCGCTTCCATTAAGGGTATACGTTGCTTGTGTATTCTTTACGCCGAAGTGCATAACTTTGCATTTTTCAACATTAAATTTCATCTACCATTTGAGTGCCCAGTCCCCCAGTCTATCTAAATCCCTCTGCAGCAAAGTAATATCTTGCTCACATTGTATTGTTTTACAAAGTTTGGTGTCATCTGCAAACACTGAAACATGACTTTCAATGCGGTCTTCAAGATCATTTATAAACATGTTAAATAGAAGGGGTCCCAGAACAGACCCCTGAGGGACACCACTTGCCACCTGTGTCCAGCTTGAAAATGTACCATTAATGACAACTCTTTGTACTCGGTTTTTAAGCCAATGTTCTACCCAAGAACAAGCATTTTCATCTTGACCGATTTCCTTGAGTTTGAACACTAATCTATTGTGTGGAACTGTATCAAATGCCTTGGCAAAATCCAAATAGATCATATCCACGGCAACACCCTGATCTATACTTCTACTTACTTCTTCGTAGAACGCAATAAAGTTCGTTTGACATGACCTGTGCTTCATAAAACCATGCTGATTTTTGCTGATAACCATGTTCTTCTCAAGGAATTCTTGAATATTATCCCTTAATAACCTTTCAAATATTTTACCAGCCACAGAAGTTAAGCTCACAGGTCTATAATTTCCAGGCAAGGATTTTGAACCCTTTTTGAATATAGGAACCACATCTGCCTTCCTCCAATCCTCAGGAAGACTTCCTGAAAGAAAAGAATCTTGAAAGATTAAAAATGGCGGTTCACTTATTTCTGCACTTAGTTCCTTAAGTACACGTGGATGGATACCGTCAGGCCCTGGAGCTTTGTTTATATTAACTTTCTTTAGTTGCTGCAGCACCTTGTCTTGAGTTAACCAATTACAATTATTCTGCAAGTTTTTAGTAGCAATCATTTGCACATCTATTGCCATGGGTTCTTCCTTGATATATACGGAGGAGAAATAGTTGTTTAAAATTCCTGCCTTTTCCTGGTCTTCATTAACTAACACCCCCGTTTCAGTTTTTAGTGTACCTACACTTTCATTTTGTTTTTTTTAGAATTGATGTACTTAAAAAATGCTTTGGGGTTGGTTTTGCTCTCTTCAGCTATCATTATTTCATTTTGAAGTTTAGCAAGTCTAATTGCCTTTTTGCACGCATTATTTGCATCCTTATATCTTTTATAAGATGCATCTGATTTGTCCGATTTGAATGCTTTAAATGCCCTTTTCTTAATTGTAATCTCTTGTTTTACTTCTCTACTAAGCCACATTGGTTTTAATTTGTTTCTTTTATATTTATTTCCCAACGGTACATACTGAGAAATGTACCTTTGTAATATTTGTTGGAAGATGATCCATTTACCCTCAGTGTTCTTTTCACTAAAGAGTTTATGCCAGTCAATATATTGTAAAGCTTCCCTTAACTTATTGAAATTGGCCTTTTTAAAATTATATGTTTTAGTATTCCCCATGTCCTTTTGTTTTTTTGAGTTTGTTTCAAAGGACACTATATTGTGATCACTATTTCCCAAGTGCTCACCTACTTGAATGTTGGTCAAAAGATCAATGTTGTTTGTTAAAACCAGGTCCAGACACGCATCCATTCTAGTTGGTGCTTGTACAAATTGTGACATGAAGGTGTCATTTAACAAGTTTAAAAACCTAATTCCCTTTGCTGAGGCACTAGTCCCTCTGTCCCAATTTATATCTGGATAATTAAAATCTCCAATAATTAAAGTCTTACCCAGATTTGCAGCTTTCTCAATTTGCTCAAACAGCTGTTGTTCCTCGTCAATATTAACATTAGGTGGTTTATAACATATCCCAACCAATAGTTGGTTTCCCTTCTTTTCCCCCAAGCAGATATTTACCCATAAAGTAGAGTATTCTTTTCCGTGTATGTTTCATTCTTCTTCCTCCAGTAATACCACTGATCCATTGGGCCAAAAAGTTCCAGTTTGGTTGCATCGCTCCCCAGAACAGAATCCTAAAACTTCTGTGGCTTATTTATAGGATTTCAAACATATCAGAGCCAACTTTTCTTGTTCTTTTGGGTCAGTAGTGTTATACGTCTTTGAATCCTGGCATGGAAACCTTCAGCATTTAGCACAGTTCTCATTGAAACTTCAGTGCTTATTACCACCAAGTCTTGCTGCAGGTCTTTTGCAATCATTCAAGGATTTTTCACACCCTGCCTTCTCAGAAATCTGTAGCCACAGAAAGTGTAGCCACTATTTCTTCAACTTTGAACTTGCAAACTATGCTTCAACAGTGTGTACATTCAGTGCCTTTCTATCTTTTTGTATCATCGTCCTTGTTTGTGAAGGGTGATCTCTGCTCTTAACTTTGTGGGCCATATTTCTAACATACAGTCAAACATGACACTTAACAAACCCTTAGCCAATTCAGGTATTTCAAGTGTTCCGGCTCAAGCACACCTAGTGCAACTAATTAAGCCCTTGATTAGTTGCATCAGGTATGCTTGAGACATTACTAGCATATTTGTGATGTTGTGAGGGTTTCTATTCAGGGAAGTGAATAATTTTGAGATTGGTGGAAGTCATTATAAGTTGTATTTTCAGTTGAATTTGGGGAAACCACTTTAAGCATTCATAGTGCTGAGCTATTGCTTTTGTTTGATAAGTTCATTGCAAACAGCTGAAAGTCTTTACATTTTGACAATAAACCTGATTTTCACTGGGGGTTGAATAATTTTGATTACAACTGTATGATACAGTGACCTGATTTAACAGGTGGCACATATTTAACATTCTGTATTTTTTTTTTTTGTTTGTTTTATTGTTTAGATTTATCAATTACTTAATTTATTCATTATTTTTTAAAGTAAAATGTGTTTTTAGAAATGCAAATTCAAGCAAGATAATTTGTTCAAAATGTAGTCCAAGAGAGTCCAAGAGAAATGGGATTATTTAAAAGTTGCACTATTGAAGGCAACAGAAAATTGCATTAGGCTTGTCAGTAAAAGCAAAAAATTCAAGAAACCACTGTGGTACTCCGCAGATGTGGCCAAAATAGTTAAAAACAAAAAGTTAGCATTTAGGAATTATTAAAAAAAACCAGAGTGAGGAAGACAAAATGATCTATAAGATTAGGCAGAAAGAGGCTAAGCAAGTTATAAGAGCTTCCAAATCACACACAGAAGAGAAAATAGCACAGTCAGTAAAAAAGGGGGATAAAACATTTTTTAGATACATAAATGAGAAAAGAAAAGTAAAACAAGGATTAGTTAGATTAAAAACAAAAGAAGGAAGGTATGTAGAAGAGGATAAAGGTCTAGCTGACTGCCTCAATGAATATTTTTGTTCTGTATTTACAGATGAAAATGAAGGAAAGGGACCTCAGTTGAGAAAAAGGATAAATGAGTCATTTATTACACGTGAGTTTACAGAGGAAGAGGTTCTATTTCAAATGTCAAAAGTAAAGACAAGTAAGTCAATGGGACCTGATGGAATACACCCAAAGCTATTAAAAGAGCTTAGTGGTGTACTAGCAAAACCATTAACAGATTTATTTAACCAATCATTGTTAACAGGAGTAGTCCCTGAAGATTGGAAGTTAGCGAATGTTGTGCCTATTTACAAGAAAGGAAATAGGGAGGAGTCGGGCAACTATAGGCCAGTAAGCCTTACTTCAGTAGTGGGAAAAGTGATGGAAGCCATGTTAAAGGATAGGATTGATGAACAACTAAAAACATATGGATTTCAAGATCAGAGACAACATGGGTTTACTTCAGGGAGATCATGCCAAACTAATCTTATTGATTTTTTTGATTGGGTAACTAAAATTATAGATCAGGGTGGTTTCAGTAAGGCTTTTGACACTGTTGCACATAGAAGGCTTATCAATAAACTGCAATCTTTAAGTTTGGATTCAAATATTGTTGAATGGGTAAGGCAGTGGCTGAGTGACAGGCAACAGAGGGTTGTAGTTAATGGAATATATTCGAAGCTTGGACTTGTCACCAGTGGGGTACCTCAGGGACCTGTACTTGGACCCATTCTCTTTAATATTTTTATTAGTGATATTACAGAAGGTCTTGATGGTAAGGTATGTCTTTTTGCTGATGATACTAAGATATGTAACAGGGTTGATGTTCCAGGAGGGATAAACCAAATGACAAATGATTTAGGTAAACTAGAAAAATGGTCAGAATTGTGGCAACTGACATTTAATGTGGATAAGTGCAAGATAATGCATCTTGGATGTAAAACCCAAGGGCAGAGTACAGAATATTTGATAGAGTCCTAACCTCAACATCTGAGGAAAGGGATTTAGGGGTGATTATTTCTGATGACTTAAAAGGTAGGCAGACAATGTAATAGAGCAGCAGGAAATGCTAGCAGAATGCTTGGTTGTATAGGGAGAGGTATTAGCAGTAGAAAGAGGGAAGTGCTCATGCCATTGCACAGAACACTGGTGAGACCTCACTTGGAGTATTGTACAAAGTACTGGAGACCGTATCTTCAGAAGGATATTGATACCTTAGAGAGGGTTCAGAGAAGGGATACTAAACTGGTTCATGGATTGCGGGATAAAACTTACAAGGAAAGGTTAAAGAATCTTAACATGTATAGCTTGGAGGAAAGACGAGACAGGGGGGATATGATAGAAACATTTAAATATATAAAGGGAATCAACACAGTAAAGGAGGAGATTATATTTAAAAGAAGAAAAACTACCACAACAAGAGGACATAGTCTTAAATTAGAGAGGCAAAGGTTTAAAAATAATATCAGGAAGTATTACTCTACTGAGAGGCTAGTGGATGCATGGAATAGCCTTCCAGCTGAAGTGGTAGAGGTTAACACAGTAAAGGAGTTTAAGCATGCGTGGGATAGGCAAAAGGCTATCCTAACTATAAGATAAGACTAGAGACTAATGAAAGTATTTAGAAAATTGGGCAGACTAGAGGGCCGAATGGTTCTTATCTGCCGTCACATTTTATGTTTCTATGTTTCTATGTATTTGTTTAAAAATTAGCGATGTTTTCCTTTAATTTTAGGAACTATTGAATGCTGCTATGTGTGTGAGCTTTGGTAGGAATGGATGAATAATGCTTGGAATATAATTTTATATCGTTTACATGGCTCTGTTTCTTTTAAATAACTTTGCAACGTTTCCATATGGTCAGATGTTCTCATCCTTAGATTCAAGCTTTTAGCTTAAAGCCAAAGCAGATCTTTCTACGAATGAATACAAATAACATATTTATATATTTTTATTTAACATTGGTAAGTTTTAAAACGCAAGCAGTACAGCTCTGAAATGTTTCCTTGGAAGCAATTCGATTTTACCGAAGATTTAACAGTTCTTCCATTGGCCTCTGGTGAGACACATGTTGTTACTTTGTCTTCATCAGTACACTAATACTTTGATTGTAATAAATGCACATTTACTGTGTACTTTTTAACATCTACGTGTAACTTGATAATATTTTAATATTTGTATTTTTTTCATCTGTGTGGTTTCGATTTTAATAACGTTAGATCTCCTCTATCATTAGCAACCCAAATATTTTATGTGACACCAGGTTTAAACCATGTAGAGATGTCATTAGATGGACAGATGCAATCTGAATATTTAGACAGTACTGGTAATCACCGTATAGCAAGCTGAAGAGATAGCTCAGTGGATAGAGATCCAGATTTTTGTCTGTTGGTTCTTTACACCTGAACTGTCAATAGGAAACGTACACTATTTTTTTTCGACAATACAAAGGATTTATCTCTCTTTCCACCCCTTTTCCAGCCAGAAAACTAATTTCGCTTTTTTTGGTCATTCCAAATGTGGTGTTCTTTCCTGAAATGGATATTTTAGCAAAAACCATCAGAATGTAGGTAGAGAAAATCAGAAACGTTTTAGACCATTATTAGAAGACTACATAACAATCGAACATATTAGAGACCAAAAACAAGACACGTTTCAGATTGCTTTAAAAACTGCACAATGTCATTTCTCCTCCAGTGCAATGTGTGCGTCAACTGGAGTGTGAGGTCAGTTACTAAATTTGCATAATATACATTAGAAAAGAAAATAACATGACAAAGCACCAGACGTAGCTAATTCAGAGTTTTATTTCATGGCTTAATTTCCAGAGAAATAAGTTTCCTTTTAAAAATGTTTTGCCATTTACCCATACCTTCACACTATTAAGTGTCCTTTTTGTTGCACACTGTAACGGACCGTTTTGCACACAAGGGGTAAAAACCGTTTAGGCGATCGGCCCCCTTTCCAGAGATCCAGGCACAGCTACTGCAGAACACCAAAACTCACGAACTGGATACAAAATAGCACTCCAACTCCTGAACTGGAACCTCCCAAATAGCTGCTAGCAGACGAACAGGAAAAGCAGACGAACAGCTTACATTCCTGGCAATCAGTCTCTAACAGCATACAGTGAATCCCCCCAAGAACGAGACAAGGCTCCGTGTTGAGGGTCAAGCAGTGGTCTGAGGTGCTGGCACACCCAGCCTGGTTTTATTACAGTGTTTCAAATACAGGACCACCCACAGGGAGGGATAAAACAACCAATCATATCACAGTTACATCCCACATATTCCCTCCCCTTATCCTGAGAGGAAACTCAATTATATAAACAGTTAAAACATACTTTCTACCCAACTTTCATAACTCCAAAACCATACATCACATTCACATAAAATTACATATTCTCAATCAATCCATTCAGGGGAACAACATATTCAAAAATGGCACAAATGAGACAAGGGGTTCAAAAGTTAGTAAAAAGTCCTTTGTGACTAAATGAAGCATGGCTTTCTGGCCCAAACCAGTTTCAGAGTCTTCTATCCTGGAGATAAATAATTCAATTATCTCCCAGGACAGACACAAGACTCCATTAAGCACATGGTTGCAAAGAGACACAAAACACTTTAAAATACATAAAGTCACATTTATTACATAAAACACAGACATATAACATATCCCCAGATAGCTCAGGTCCGAGCGCACATTATTAAGTGAATGGCGCTCAGACCACACGAATACAGTTTAATCGCCATGGAGCTAAAGTCTTTACAGTCAGTTTCATATGAATGGGCTCCATGGGATTCCTATCTGGGGTATAACACATTCAAACAGATCTACCGAACCCCAGGCAGAAAAGCACGAATACAGCTTTTCTGCAGGCAAAAATAAAGTCTTTTAAAAGGGGGCCATAGTCCAAAGGCAGCAGGCGAGCAACCAGGCTTCTCCAATGCACTGTGGCGAGATTGGTCTCGTCACATCTCTCCCCTTTTACAAACAGACTAACAGGGTATCTGACCTCCTGCCGGTCAGGGCCCTTGTTAGTCCAGCAGCCCACCCACAACAAATAATCAACAGCACAGCCCACCCACAATAAATGGTTACTACACCTGGGTAAAGGAGAAGCTTGTCCATGTCCAGGTGCCTCACCACGGCTGGGCTGGGTACGGGTACGCTGACTTGGTGGGTTGCTGCATGGGCAGAGACCAGCGGCACTCTGCCCTGTTGCCAGCGCTACTGGGAGGGTAGCCTGGTGGAAGCCTGGTTGTTGGAGGGGGAGACCGACTGTCTCCCCCTTAAATACACCGCTCTGCTGCTGCTGCTGGAGACTGACTGTCTCCCCTTTAGATGCACAGTCCTGCTGCTGGAGACCGACCGTCTCCCCTTTGGTTACCCATCTCTGCTGCTGGAGGGGGAGACCGGCTGTCTCCCCTTTGGCTAAACAGCCCTGTCGCTGGGGGGCAGGACCGACCGTCCCTACCCCCTGTGCTGGCAGTGTAGAGACTACGGTCCCATCTGCACAGTTGTGGGGCTTACTGTCTCCCCTTTGTACATTAAGCTGCCGCTGGGGAGAGGGGTTAACAAGCTCCTCTCCCATACATACTTCCAGCTGCGGGGGAGGGAGACCGACTGTTTCTGCTCCCAATACAGAGTCCTGCTGCTGGGGAAAGGAGACTGGGCTCTCTATTCCCGGTAGGACACTCTGCCGCTGGGGAATGGAGACGGGGCTCCCAATTCCCAATAATCTGTGCTGCTGCTGGGGAATGGAGACTGGGCTCCCAATTCCCAAAGCATCATACTGCCGCTGGGGAATGGAGACTGGGCTCCCAATTCCCAAAAAAATCACGCTGCCGCTGGGGAGGGAGGACACTGCTCTCCTCTCCCTGGACTTCACACTGCCTTCCCGGCATATCACTTGGCTGCTGGGGGGCAGGAACAACTACCTCTGCCCCCTGTAACTCAGCCTGCCGCTGGGGAGGGAGGACACTACTCTCCTCTCCCTGCACTTCACACTGCCTTCCCGGCATATCACTCTGCCGCTGGGGGGCAGGAACAACTACCTCTGCCCCCTGTAACTCAGCCTGCCGCTGGGGAGGGAGGACGCTGCTCTCCTCTCCCTGCACTTTACACTGCAGCTGGGGAATGGAGACTGGGCTCCCAATTCCCGGCATATCACACTGCCGCTGGGGAATGGAGACTGGGCTCCCAATTCCCTGCATATCACACTGCCGCTGGGGAATGGAGACTGGGCTCCCAATTCCCTGCATATCACACTGCCGCTGGGGAATGGAGACTGGGCTCCCAATTCCCTGCATATCACACTGCCGCTGGGGAATGGAGACTGGGCTCCCAATTCCCTGCAGTACCTGTCGCTGGAGTTCCTCCCAACGTGCCAGCTGACCTTCTCTTTCTGCCCGGTGTTGCAGATTCATGAACACTAGGTTTCTCATGGACTGCACGTATTTCTCAGCTGGATTGGGTCCAAAGAAGTTCAGCCGCAACCACATCATACGGTCATACTCTCTCATAGAGTATCTGTACTCCACTGCTGGTTCCATCCTGGTGCTGTCAGGGTCGCTGTACTGGGACATGCGTTGCCCTTAACTTGTAAATCCAAAGAAATGGTGTCTCCTGTAGCTGTCCTTCTGGCTGTAGGAACGATCCCGCCGCTTGCCACCAATTGTAACGGACCGTTTTGCACACAAGGGGTAAAAACCGTTTAGGCGATCGGCCCCCTTTCCAGAGATCCAGGCACAGCTACTGCAGAACACCAAAACTCACGAACTGGATACAAAATAGCACTCCAACTCCTGAACTGGAACCTCCCAAATAGCTGCTAGCAGACGAACAGGAAAAGCAGACGAACAGCTTACATTCCTGGCAATCAGTCTCTAACAGCAGACAGTGAATCCCCCCAAGAACGAGACAAGGCTCCGTGTTGAGGGTCAAGCAGTGGTCTGAGGTGCTGGCACACCCAGCCTGGTTTTTATTACAGTGTTTCAAATACAGGACCACCCACAGGGAGGGATAAAACAACCAATCATATCACAGTTACATCCCACATATTCCCTCCCCTTATCCTGAGAGGAAACTCAATTATACAAACAGTTAAAACATACTTTCTACCCAACTTTCATAACTCCAAAACCATACATCACATTCACATAAAATTACATATTCTCAATCAATCCATTCAGGGGAACAACATATTCAAAAATGGCACAAATCAGACAAGGGGTTCAAAAGTTAGTAAAAAGTCCTTTGTGACTAAATGAAGCATGGCTTTCTGGCCCAAACCAGTTTCAGAGTCTTCTATCCTGGAGATAAGTAATTCAATTATCTCCCAGGACAGACACAAGACTCCATTAAGCACATGGTTGCAAAAGAGACACAAAACACTTTAAAATACATAAAGTCACATTTATTACATAAAACACAGACATGTAACATATCCCCAGATAGCTCAGGTCCGAGCGCACATTATTAAGTGAATGGCGCTCAGACCACACGAATACAGTTTAATCGCCATGGAGCTAAAGTCTTTACAGTCAGTTTCATACGAATGGGCTCCATGGGATTCCCTATCTGGGGTATAACACATTCAAACAAATCTACCGAACCCCAGGCAGAAAAGCACAAATACAGCTTTTCTGCAGGCAAAAATAAAGTCTTTTAAAAGGGGGCCATAGTCCAAAGGCAGCAGGCGAGCAACCAGGCTTCTCCAATGCAATGTGGCGAGATTGGTCTCGTCACACACACATATCATCTTTTCCCTCTTAATGTGTTATATTTGTTTTGCTTGGTATTATTTTATTCTGAATCATTTAATTATGTTTTGTTTCTGTTACCATTTGAGAGTAACCTTTACTGTACTGATGTCTGATGACATGAGTCTTTGAATGTTTTCTGTATAATGTCTGATACTAAAAAAAATATTTTTTAATGGATTCCAACTGTCAAACCTTGCTGTTTATCAACAGAAACAAAATCACAGTGTTTTATTTTGTTTTTAGTTTTCAAAAGGTGAAACGACCAAATACGGCTGTAAATGTATTTAGGAGATATCTGGCTCATCGTATTCTACAATATGGCTCCCATTTATGCAGGACGATCCTACAGACAGAGAAAGAGACAGCCAAGTAGTTTGCCACACTCCAGGTTACTGGGATATCGGAAGACGTAGCGGCCTATTTGTAAAAACTCTTTTGTGTCCTTTATGGCAAGAGTTACCAGTTTATTTAATTATTTAGTAAAATTCACATAGACCCAGATGTGGATCATATTAAAATCATCTCACTTTGCCACCTGCTGTTCATCTACCTCATTAGCGCCAAGAAGTCCAAAAATGGTGTACCTCTGCAGATGATTGCATCACTGAATCTGGACTATTATGGGATTTTTTTGACAAGTAAAAGTATGTAAATAAAATATTTATATTTTTTTTTTCGAGAGAGAAGCTGCTAATGAAGTTACCATATCTCAGGGTGCATTCTTTGAGTGTGATGTTTGTTTCCATACGCACATATTCAGCCCATTCTGGCGTTATGATTTAACATTTTATTAATGCTATGAATATTCAGAAGTTATGCACGTAATGTAATTTTCACGGTTAGATAACATAGCTGCGCTTTTCTACACGATTATGACTTTTGAATAATTATAAATCTACAAAAAAAAAATTCTCTACAGCAATTTATTTGGTTTAATCAGATTTTTATTGTTCAAGAATACATTGTAAATATAAAAAATGATATATATTATAAATGGTTCATCCTTTCTTCTTATAAATAGTGTTTAGAGACTGACCCAAGGAACACCAAAAAATCAGCTGCACATATTTAAGATTCATAGTACATTTTGGCTTTTTTTTTTCCATCGTGGGTATATATAATTGGATAAGCTCGGCTGCACAGTTTTTCAATTACAAACAGAATATAAAATATAAATAAAATGTGACTACCTGACACATGTTTAAAAAAAAACAACAGTTAGATTGCACCATACATAGTCTTCTGATTATTTTATTGTATTATTTTTTTTAATTATCTTTAACAAGCAATATTGTAAAAGTCCATTTTAGCCGTTGATGGGTAGATGATGGAGCATTGCTTTGCCATGTGGTGTGTGGTTAATTAACTTTTATAAATGTACAGTCAAGGATCACATGGACAAGTTTTAGACAGGAGACAAATAAAGAGAACAATATAGACCAAAAAAGATTACCTAAATGATAAGTATCCGCATTCTTGAAGGAATGAAGAACAGTGTAAAAAGAAAAACAGTAGCTAGGTGTGGCAACCTTAATACCATGAATCATGGAGATACTATAGGCCTTATTTGATAGAAGGTCCGAAGATCCAATATTTATGTAAGAATAAAAAAGAGAAAACATTTCACAGTGTAATACCATCTAATATAGACAGAAAATGATGTATTGTAAGAAAAGCACTCCTAATTCAGAGACCCTCTCAATACCTTTGACAAAAATCTATTGCAGTATAATCCTCAATGATAAATAAGGAGATAACACGATGGTTTATGTTTCATACATACATACAATTAAACACAGAGCAAATTGGGAAATATTGTGTCGTAGTAGTGATATAATATCAAAGGTCCTGCTGCTTCAATCTTTATCTATGCCGGGGAAGAAGGGAAGGGATTGCAAAGGCTGCAGATAAGACATCTGCAGCCTCCAATTATATATATACCTCCAATTAGAGAAATGTAAAATTAAATGCATGCAATTGTTCATTGGCACTATACCTACTAAACTGTAAAGAAAAAGAAAACACTGAAATAATGTTAGAATGTGACGTATCCCAAACATCTTAAATGGCAACCATGAAAAAATACTTAGAATATGTATTCAAGTTGTGGCACCAGACATCTCCGCTCCAGCTGTCACCACAGACTTTGTACATAGATTGCATAGAGAAAGCAACACAACACTATTCCACCCTGAGAGACATTGTATCCATTTATTCATACACAATACCAGACTCCTGAAAGCTCTTTACTCTAAAAGATTCAAGTATTGCTGTTCCCTGACCAATCTGCCTTCACCACACACAATTCTAAGAACTTTGTCCCTCACTCAAGCATTGCAGGTCCAAAACATTCTATAATGTTGTGATCCCCAAAGCAGCTTTTTTTGTTTTGTTTTAAATTTAAATAATGCAATGTGATTATTTTGGCTGAAGGCTACTGTTCCTTGGGTTTTTTCTTAATTGACTGATAGTACTAATTAGAGAGTGTAATGCTGATTAGCACAGACTCAGGGCAGGAGGAATTTTCCCTACTATTTAGTAGTTTTTTAACTGCACTCAAGAAAATGTAGGATTTTTATAATTACATGTGGGAAAAAGTCAGTGATCTATGATGATAAATGTTCTTTGGAACTTAGAAAATTCTATAGTTCCCTTTTGACTGGGGTATTTACTTTTTAGAAAACTAAACTCATAGCAAATTGTTTTTCTTTTTTTATTTGTCACTGTGCAAGGTTTAACATATCAGATCAATACAAAATCTATCTCAAAGCAATTCAATAGTAATTTTGAATAGATTAATAGCAAGTATCTTATATACTACGTGTCTATAGAAGGACACTGTCAACAACTACAAAAAGTTACAATACAGGAGAAAGAAATGATAAAAAACTATCTCTGTGAAGGAACAGATAGAAAACCAATGTTCATTTCATAGAGGGACTATATATCCAAGATATTATAAAATCGTAAGGAGGTATGGTGAACTAATGTTGAACAAATGGTGTAAACTCACTAATCTGAAAAAAACACTCTTCGAAGGTGCGTAAGTATCTTTCCTCAATGTCACAGCCACGCTTGGCTACAAGGGATATTTTCACTAGACTGGGAAATTGATTTTGTTATAAACCGCAATTTGTCCAAATGTGGGGTGATTGAGTAATTGGTTAAACTCCAGAAGTCTGAACCAATTGCTGAGCAAAATGAAACACACAATTGCCGCACATGTTCATTTCGATTTGTGATTCTGATTTCTGACGGCAAAAAAAAAAAAAGAAGATTGATGGCAAAAAATATCTAACTGGTGGCTGGGAGACAGTTACTAAATGTTAATTTAATTCACAGATCAAGTGAGAAGTGACCACTAGAGGAAAAACGGAGAAGCATTAAAAAATACATACTTAATATAAGTAATATATACATATCGATTTTTTTTAAACTACTCCTGCTCTTTTTCCCTCAACTGGATCCATTTTTTCACATGATCTGTGAACTAAATGGTGGTAAAATGTGCCTCTTGTTGGTCTGTGAAATATATACATTATATTTTTATTACATATATATTTCCCAGTACGCCATTCGACTAATTTTTGAGCCGTTTTTTTCCATCTGATTTGTTTTTCAGAATCTTTCTGCATTAGTGAAATGCGGCCTTGCTGAGTCATGTTCTGAAATGTAACCATTGTAGCGGATGGCACTGGGCTGTCCTGAAAATTACATGTGTATAACTGCATTCGGGTAAACTGCTGGTTTTGTATGTGTTTAAATAAAGTGTATTCGTCTGATTGTTCGGTAGAATCATTCGAACAAACTAAGGGAATGAAACTACCGAACAATCAGACCTCCCCTGTGTGAAGTGTGCCTTCAATTACCCGTTTCTCAGGGGGCCAATCCTTGGGGTGGCCGCCATTCGGGAAATGAACACGTGGTGGCGGCCATTTTAAAACTCCCGAACAGCTGTGTTTTGCCGTCGAGTGTCTGGAACCCAAATCGGACACTCGACTAGGCGAACACCGCTGAGACCTCCACAAGCCCGGTCCGTTCGGTTCCAAACTACCGAACGGCCCCTCGTTCGGTAGACAGAAACAACCGAACGAGGGGATTCATGCGAACCCTACCTGATCTCTGTAGCCTTAGCCTTTCGTGTAATTTATTCCCTTATACTGGGACCGACTGCAGGGCCCCATCGCATGGAACCCAATTCGGCTGTTCTCTCCAGCGCGGTCGGTCTTTTTAGTACTTCCATAAATTTCCCGAACCCCTGGTCCGATCTGGGTGATTTTTGGATATGTTGCTCACCCAGATCACGGCTACCAGGGGATGTGCCATTTAAAGGGGTACCCCTAGGCTTAGGGGTACATCCAGAAACTGGGGGAATTTGGGTACAGTATAAGGGGATTATGAGTCAGGCTGAGGGGAGGAGATATGTGGGAGGTTACTATTGTCGTATTGGGTACTGTAATAATTGATGAAAATCTCTCCCTTGCATGGGAGCATGCTTTATAAGGCCACTGTAAAATAAAGGTGTTCAGTTCTGCTCCTGATGCTGTGTGTCGTCCAGTTATTGGGATTGCTGTTGGGATACTGTTGGATTATTTTACCTGCTGGAAACCTTGCTTTATGGATTTATAATTACTTGTTCCTGAGCCTCACTGGGATCTTAAGCGGAGATAATCTGTGGAATATTGTATCTCCGCTACAACCATCCTGATTTTTATTTTATTTATTGACAGGGTTCCGGTGCGGCAGGAATCCGATATGCAAAATGATGCCAATAATAAGGAACAGAAAGGGAGAATCTGGAGACGTAGTCAGGCAGCAGGAACAGTCAATCCAAGCAGTGTATAATAGGGAGGTACCCCCTCCGTATACCATACCCCATCGTTAGCGTGACTCTCTTCGAGCCATTCCATCCATTTCTCTATAAAGCCCGGTGTGTGGGGCATTCATGCAAGACTAAGGAGCCAAAGAAAGGCACTTCCCAGGCAGCGCCAAACAAGTCCCAAACCCAAAGCATGAGGCAGTGGTTGCAGAGGGTGCTATGCCACAGTGCTGAGACTCAAGACACCACTCAGAACACCAGGAAGCTGAGAAGGCCAAAAACCCAGCCAAACTCCTGCATGTTGACCTTGGAGCAGGGAGGACCACGACGAGATGGAGCTGGACACACAAGAGCAACAAGCAGAAAGGTGAGTCTCTGAAATTTACGGTACAAGTGATTTGGCTGAAAAAGAATTTCATCTGTCCACAAGTCTAATTTTCACTAAAACCTTATGTTCCATAACTCCTTCCTTTAATTTAGACAAGAAAAAGGTCCAATGACATAGATCTTAGACATAGAATTTTCTTAATTTTTACCATAAAACTCATCGACTAAGGAACTAGTTCTAGCGTACTACAAGCAAACCTTGAGTAATGCTGCCATTTGCATCTGATTCTACTAAGTCAGACACTCACAAAGAGAAGAAAACTCATGTTTATGGCAGTCAGAAAGCTGAACAAACACACATTACACAAGAAACTGGACAAGCATTGAGATTCATTTTATTAGAACAGTGATAAAGTAAACACTATCAGTGAAATATTAATGAAGCAGGAATGGTTGTCTGCACAAGTGATAAATGATCTAATTTGCCTTTAGAAATGTAACTGATTAGGCAATCTAGTATTGCTATACTAATAGTATCATAATTTAAACTATTTCACCACCAAAACATAATAAACAGGCCACTTAGGAACAGATGTTCAGTACATGGCCTGAACAGCTGATATAAACGGTTTCTTTCCATCTCCATGTCATCAGTCGCAGTGGCAGGGCAGTAGAGGATTCTGGGAGGGAACATTTTAACCATTCTAATAGACAATACAATATAGATTATTTGCGTAATTAAATTGTATAGTCATTGGTGCTAAATTCCAAATTACTCAGGCTTCAAAAGCTTCACAGAGAAAGACGTGATCGCCAGAACAAAACGAGGCCCAGATACACGTAGGGACTAAGGGAGATGAAGCTCCAGGTTCATTCCCTGCAACAGACCTGAGGTCCAAGATGTTGTTTTGTGACATACCACTGCCCTGAAATGTTGCATTCCATTCTCATTCCATGTGGCCAGTAAAGCACAGATGTCATCATTGGCTTGGCTGAGCACGGCAAACACCAGTTTTTTTCCTGTTGTTAATTTATGGCTATAGATGTATCAAGACTGATCTGACCCTAACTCACAAGCCTAGATAGACACAAGGCAGGAGTGCTTACCGGACCTTAGAGCAACAGGACTAGCACAGAGTGAATAAAACAGCTGTAAATACCTTCATATAATCGCGTCTTATCTCCATCATTGTCACGTAGGCCCCAATCCTCAAACCCAACTCACATCAAAATTAAGACTCTTCATTTCTTCAAAGCACTGCCCACCTCTCGTCCCGCCCAACGAGGTGCTTTCTAAATTTATGGCATGTTTATCCAGTTGTTTGAGATCAGTTTACCAATGGCTGCAACTTTTCTTTAATTTCTCTGGCTATTCCTTATAATTCCCCCTGCTGCCGCTTGTCGCAAATACCCATTATAACCTTTAGAATGTAAGCTCTAGATCTCATTAAGCACTTTGTAAAAAAGAGCTTCAATGGTTAGATCTCAACTCACATAAATAACCCTCCTTACTTTTTCTATTAGTCTGTGCATATTGTACTGTTTTTTTGGTTCCCCTGTGTTGGCACTTTATAAATGCCAGTAATAATAATAATAATAATAATAATAATAATAATAATTTCCTGATTTCTGGTGCCCCTGACTTTGAGTTGTCTTTCTTTTCCTGTTCAGCCCAGACATTCTAAAGTCTGGTAATACTTCTTTCTATCCCCTGTTTTCACCTGCCATTAGGTATTCACCTGCCAGTTGCTGAAACATCTATGAATGACCACTCCGGAGAATGCATGAAAGTGGAGACAAACTCGCAAACAGTATAGGATAGCATAGGAGGTAATAAAACCAAATGCCATAGCAAAAATATGGATTGAAGATACTGGACACATTGTCAGGGGGATGAAGAGACTGAAGATGAAGTAATTTTTGTTCCAGTTTTTTTTTCACATGTGCGTCGCTTGCTGCACATTGGCATTAGGTCCCCTCCTTCAACTGATGTCAGCGGAGGAGGTACTCTATCTCGTGCCAAGGGCCATCACCTCTGGACTAAGGTGAGTGATTAAAAGGGTTTTATAACCCTTTTGCAGTTAGGAGGGGGATATCTGCAGGGGTGTCTAGCGGGTGTCAGAGAGACCCTTTAGTGTTAGGAATACATATTTGTATTACTAACATTAAAGTGTTCCTTTAGTTATAGTGAATGGGACAGATACATATCTTGGTCAAATTATACTAGAATTTAAACATCTATTCTACAACATTGAATTGTTGTATTTCTTCACTCACATAAAATATCTAGTACAAGTGCATTTACAGTACCTGCGCGTTCCGCACTGTTGAGTAATTACCAATTAGAATAATTGAAAATCATTACATCTTGAAATATGCCTATCTCTGTTTTAAAGTGGCCATATTTCTTAGTTTTATGCAGATTAAACTAATTTTATGCTGGGGAAGGAAATCAATTCATAATACGCCAGCTTTATTGATATCATTAAGTACTAACATAATTAGTAAAAATAATGTTGAATCGAATATTAAGAAAGAGGGTTAGCATAATGTCAGTAGTAAGCAATATTTCAGGGCAGTTATTAAACATCAATAAAACGTGTCTGACACATTCTATATTGCTGAAGTTTGTCATATGATTATTTTAGAACTGATTTACTTGATCGTTTGTTCCATAAAAATATTATACTATCTTTAGCAGTAGCAAACGTTTGGCATATTCAGTTTGAAAACCTTTTTGATAATGCAGAGATTTATCCACTAGATCAGGAATCTAAGAGAATTGCCAGGGGAATTTTGTATTCTAAGCACTAGAACAAAGGATTTATCTTGTTTCACTTTCCTGTACAATTTTGGGATAGTGAATAACTCCTAAAGTATTCTCTTTTCTTATAAACCAATAAAGTATTTAGCCAGATATTTGCTCACATTTGCTATTTTTTTGAAAGTTACATTAATGCTCAGCTAAAAAAATAATAATAATTTAAAGGAAAGTAAGCTGAAGCCATATAATCACCCAGAAATGCAGTTATTTATTGAAGTGTGATTTTCGGGGCAAATTTCACAATAATTCAACAAGAATTTAAAAGTTTAAACAGAAACAGCTATTTTGGCTGAAAATTCCATTCCAGAACATAATTACAGGTAACATCACCGGGTAGCATAGAATAGCACTTATTAAAGAAACACTCCAAGCACCGTATCCACTACAGCCTTCTGTAATAGTTATAGTGTCAGGGGGGATCTGGCACTGCCCCACAGCAGGTCACACCATTCTCCAAGCACCACAGCCACTACAGCCCTCTGTAATAGTTATAGTGTCAGGGGGGATCTAGCTCTGCCCCACAGTAGGTCACACCATTCTCCAAGCCCCACAGCCACTACAGCCCTCTGTAATAGTTATAGTGTCAGGGGGGATCTGGCACTGCCCCACAGCAGGTCACACCATTCTCCAAGCACCACAGCCACTACAGCCCTCTCTAATAGTTATAGTGTCAGGGGGGATCTGGCTCTGCCCCACAGCAGGTCACAGCATTCTCCAAGCACCACAGCCACTACAGCCCTCTGTAATAGTTATAGTGTCAGGGGGGATCTGGCACTGTCCCACAGTAGGATGTCACACCATTCTCCAAGCACCACAGCCACTACAGCCCTCTTTAATAGTTATAGTGTCAGGGGGGATCTGGCACTGTCCCACAGTAGGATGTCACACCATTCTCCAAGCACCACAGCCACTACAGCCCTCTGTAATAGTTATAGTGTCAGGGGGGATCTGGCACTGTCCCACAGTAGGTCACACCATTCTCCAAGCACCACAGCCACTACAGCCCTCTGTAATAGTTATAGTGTCAGGGGGGATGTTGAGATAGTGCACGGGTAACTTTTTTTTTTCTTTGGTTTTTATCCAGTATAGGTATAGTGCAGGAATTGGCAACCTTCGGCACTCCAGATGTTGTGGACTACATCCCCCATAATGCTCTTATACACATAATGCTGGCAAAGCATCATGGTTGGTGTAGTCCAAAACAGATGCAGTGCCAAAGTTTGCCTATGCCTGATATAGTGTGTGTTATAGTTAACATACTGCTGCATGGCATTCTGGGAGTGTGGCAGAAATACATTCCCTGTAGTGTTAAGGGGGGTTCTCTTTTGATTCACATTGCGTATAAATACTTGTAATCAGATGACATAATACATTCAGATCGGTTTCATAAGAAACTGAAAAGATCTCACTGTGTTATTCCTTTCCCATTGAGAATCTATTTAGTTCTGACAATTTCTAGTTCAACGATGCTTAATTCTGGAATGACCAAGCTTTGGGTATTTCAATTACCTTTATTACAGATTTAATGTGTTAGAGCTGTTCTTCACTGCCTTGTGTAATTTCATCAATAAACATTATTGTATGAGAATCGGAATGTAACTCGTTAATCTGCCGCCAGCCCGCCGTCTCTTGCCATATGTAATGACATTTAACTTATTGTGTATTTTTGTTAATGATGTAGATTCATTAGGAAGAGCTAATATTGCGACAGTATTTATATCATTTAACTGAATTAAACTCTGCACTATGAATGTGATTCACTGTAGATCTGTATCATTATTTCAGCTCTGCGACTACAACTGAGCATTGTTCATATTTTAACATTTGTTTCTTCCTGTGAGTGTTTCATGAAATCCATCTATCTGACTGACTGTGTTTCTGTCTATTTCTCTGTCTATCTTGTTATCTATGTCTTTCTCTGCCTATATCTTACTATTATTTTCTTGCTAAGCGCTCTTTGTGCCCACGTGTAGGTCCATACCAAGTTGTTTAATAGACAGATACTTACCTCTCTAACTAACATCCAATTCCTTAGTAATTGGAGGTTGCAGAATTAGAGTCTGCAGAGTAACGGTGAAGGCTAAACGACTGTGACGAGACCAATCTCGCCACATTGCATTGGAGAAGCCTGGTTGCTCGCCTGCTGCCTTTGGACTATGGTCCCCTTTTAAAAGACTTTATTTTTGCCTGCAGAAAAGCTGTATTCGTGCTTTTCTGCCGGTTATTCGGTAGTTTCAATCTACCGAACAACCGTACGAATGACTGGACCACCTGGGAGCTGGAGTGTGCCGGCAATTAACCTCCCTGAAGCTGCGGTTAACCGCAGCTTAATTGATGAATGCTGGGTGGCCGCCATTCGTATCCCGAACACGAGGTCGCGGCCATTTTAAACCATACGAATGAACAGCGGTGTTCGCCTCTATTTTCATGGAACTAAAATCGGACACAGTTTTGCGCGAACACCGCTGAAGCCGCCGACCTCCCTTCTTGTTCGGTGAAAGTGCACGAACGGCCCGGTGTTCGGTATTTTTGTTCAAATATGTTATACCCCAGATAGGAATCCCATGGAGCCCATTCGTATGAAACTGACTGTAAAGACTTTGGCTCCATGGCGATTAAACTGTATTTGTGTGGTCTGAGTGCCATTCACTTAATAATGTGCACTCAGACCTGAGCTATCTGGGGATATGTTACATGTCTGTGTTTTGTGGAATAAATGTTACTTTGTGTATTTTAAAGTATAATGCTGGTTTTGTGTCCCCACGTGTGTAATGGAGTTTTGCCTTTGTCTTGGGAGATAATTGAGTTACTTCCCAATTATCTCCCAGGGCAGAGGGGAGGAAGCCAAGATGCATTGTGGGAAATACTGTGACTGTGTGTCCTATTTGTCTAATTGTCTGTCCCTTGTCACAGTCTCCCATTTGGTCCCCTAGGGGAGTGTCCACCAGGTGGGAGACCTGCATAAAAGCCGGGCAGGTAGCCCTCATTAAACAGACCACTGCTTGACCCTCAACACGGAGCCTTGTCTCGTCTTTGGGGGGATTTACTGTATGCTGCTAAGGACTGATTGCCAGGAGTGTAAGCCGCTTGGGAGCTTTTCCTGTTCGTCTGCTAGCAGCTATTCGTATGGTTCCTGTTCGTTTATTTGAAATGCTACCTTATTCCCTTGTATGCCGTTCGGGAGTTTGGAGCATTCACTTATTGGCGGTTCGTGAGTTTTGGTGATTCTACAGTAGCTGTGCCTGTCTCTGAAAGGGGGATTATCGTCTAAGCGGTTTTTTCCCCTTTTGTGCAAAACGGTCCGTTACAACGACCATCAAGGAGAGCATTATTTCATTCCGGTGAAGATTCTTACCTTCTTGTGATTGTCAACTGATCCATTGGTTCATCATTGGGTCAGGGGCTGGCTATTATATTAATAAGGATATAAAAAGGAATAAAAGCAGCACACTCACATTTGCCAAACCCAGAAATCTGTGCCTCATCTTTGTGATAATATTCAGATGCTGTTGTCTCGTCGGGGCTGTGTGTTCAAGGAATCACTATTAGTAATGCACTCTCTGTAATACTATAAACCTCATTGTCAGTAATGCTGTAGCGGAGTATAAGAATAAACTGCAATATCTCCACTGGTAGACGTAGTCAGCATACAAATAAAGGGTAGCGTAGTAATTCCAATCCCATTCCCCAACAACTGGACGAAATACAGTTTATGGGAGTCAACTGAACTTTTATTGAACCACAGCCGGTTTTATACAAATCCCCATGCAAGGGGTTTCTATTATGACATTCCAGGGGCTTTCTCCTGGTGGACCTTGTGGAAAAATGGGAGTACAGTAACATTTCCCAGGATCCTTTTCTGTACTGGAGAGATAATTACGCAAGGGCACGATTTTAATTAAATTATCTCTCAGTGCAGAGCTTTACACAATATTTTAAAAACATAATAATTTGCATAATATTTATCAGAACTCCACGATAGGCACTTCACTGAATAGCTAGGATTGGAGCACCCAATCTGTCGAAATATCACTCAGATCTGTTTGGTAGAATAGAAAAGCCATTCAAGTGACGTTTTGGACTGGTCAGCCACGGGGTGAAGTCCCAAAACCGTTCCAGGCAATTGCAGGCTTTGACCAGTCTTATTTTGGGAGTTCATACAATGAACAGACGAATGTACATATCTATAAACGGGGTAGTCATGCGTCTAGATGTCGGTGGTTTCATTTAGGCAAACGCTGCTCTGTTTGGCCGACGGGAGTACATGTACGAACGGGATGGAAGTCCAGCGGTGTTTGCGAGGTCGAGTGGCCGATTTTAGTTCCATGCACTCAACGACTAAACACTCCTGGGCGTTTGTGCATCAAGATGGCCGCCACCACGTGTTCATTCATACGAACGGCGGCCACCCTTAGGAACTTGCGGTTTACAATGTAGCAATTTCGTAATTGGAGACACACGACTCCACTGTGTGGTCTTCCGTTCAGTAGTTTGTTCGACTTCATGAACAGATTGTCCACGTTCTGTTTGTGAAGTCAAACTAGACGTATTAATGTAGTCTTTTCACAATGAAGTGGATAGTTAGAAACATAGAAACATAGAATGTGACGGCAGATAAGAACCATTCGACCCATCTAGTCTTCCCAATTTTCTAAATACTTTCATTAATCCCTAGCCTTACCTTATAGTTAGGATAGCCTTATGCCTATCCCACGCATGCTTAAACTCCTTTACTGTGTAACCTCTCCCACTTCAGCTGGAAGGCTATTCCATGCATCCACTACCCTCTCAGTAAAGTAATACTTCCTGATATTATTTTTAAACCTTTGTCCCTCTAATTTAAGACTATGTCCTCTTGTTGTGGTAGTTTTTCTTCTTTTAAATATAGTCTCCTCCTTTACTGTGTTGATTCCCTTTATATATTTAAATGTTTCTATCATATCCCCCCTGTCTCGTCTTTCCTCCAAGCTATACATGTTAAGATACTTTAACCTTTCCTGGTAAATTTTATTCCCCAATCCATGAACCAGTTTAGTAGCCCTTCTCTGAACCCTCTCTAAGGTATCAATATCCTTCTGAAGATAAGGTCTCCAGTACTGTGTACAATACTCCAAGTGAGGTCACACCAGTGTTTTGTACAATGGCATGAGCACTTCCCTCTTTCTACTGCTAATACCTCTCCCTATACAACCAAGCATTCTGCTAGCATTTCCTGCTGCTTTATTACATTGTCTGCCTACCTTTAAGTCATCAGAAATAATCACCCTTAAACAGGGCCGGACTGGGAATTAAAAGCAGCCCTGGAAAAAAAATATTTACCAGCCCCATAATGCATCGCGCCAGCGTAGTGTGCAGATACAGAGTTAGAACAGATAACAGGGGGCCGGCCGCGTTCCTGTCTGGAGCCGCCGGGCCGGGTGGCAGCTTCCCCGGTCCGGCGGCCATGCACCTCTCACTGCTGTGGCTGATGGAGGAGGAGCATGTCTCTGTACCATGCTCGGAGCATGGTACAGAGACATGCTCCTCCTCCATCAGCCACAGCAGTGAGCAGGGGAGGGCTGGCAGCCTTAGGCCTGGGGGGCAAAACCAGTCAAGTGGCCCATTGCACCACCAAATCAGTTCACCATCCATGCCCACCTTTTCCTGGTTTTATAACGGATATTGATGTTATGCTAATCAGTAGCTCTTTGCCATACCCGCTCCTTCACGGCTCCAGGCACTGCTTGTTGTGAGTGTGAGCCACTGTAAATTAGGGGCAGAGGGCACTTGCACTGCGGTAAAGATGGGGCTGGGCAGGAGGAGAGTGCAGTGCAATCAGTGCACTCCCCTCCTGTGGGTCACCAGTAGACTGGTGCACCTGCCCAGGATCAGAGCCGGTGCAAGGATTTTTGCCGCCCTAGACAAAATAAAAATTTGCTGCCCCCCATGTGACATCACAATGCCCCACCCATATGAACTAACGCCAGTGCTGCACACAGTGTGTGTTTACATTAAAAAGGCTGCAGGGACCAGCTATAGACACCAGAACCACTTCATTAAGCTATAGTGTCTCTTTAATGTGAGGTACATTATAGATTAGTGTCACTAATAATATACTAGATTGCCTACTTACAAGCAGATGAGGATGATGATGGGCTGCAGTTTGGCTCCACTGGTCTGGTGTAGAACAGGATCTCTGGGCTGTTTGCAACTGTGGTCACAAAATTCAATGTTCTGGGAGAATTGGAAGCAGCTCCATTTTGGGGCCCCTTACACAGCTCAAGGTCTGGGCCCCAGGGGCTGACGGTGATATGCCATAAGGCCCACTCATAAGTTCCACCCACCCATGAGTTCGCTCACAGCGAGTGGAGTCATGTAGGGGATGTGTTATGTGTTGTGTAGGATCTAATATGTGTGCTTATGGTATGTGGTGTATAGGGATACCAGTTTGTGCAGGTGATGCAGTGTGTTTGTGTGTAGTGGAAGCAGTGTGTATTTGTGTATAAAGGATTTATTGTGTGTTTCTGGTTGTGTGTAAGGGATGCATTGTGTGAATCTGTGTTTGTATGCATAAGGGATGCAAGGTGTGTGTCTGTAAGTGTGTGCATTGAGTGTGTGTTAGTGATGCATTGTGTTTCTGTGTGTATGTAAGAAAAGCAGTGTGTGTGTAAGTATTTGCATTATGTGTTTCTTTGTATGTGTGCAAAGGATGCATTGTCTTTGTGTGTAAGGGTTGCGTGTGTGTGTGTGTGTGTAATGGATGCATTGTGTGTTTCTCATGTGTGTAGGAAGCATGGCTGTGTTCTGTGTATGTGTATAGGGATGCATTGTGTGTGTGTGTGTGTGTGTGTGTGTGTGTGTCTTGTAGCGTAGTGTGAGGCTCTAATCTTGGCCCCTGTCCCTATAGGGGCTGCCCCTTCTGTCCCGTAGAGCTCTCCCCTGCACCTTTAGTGGTCTCTCCTCTCCCCCACCCTCCCCTAGCGGTCTCTTCTCACACTCACCCACCCTCCCTGTGCTCTTCTCATCCCCCCTCCACCCTCCCTGTGTTCTTCTCACTCCCCCCTCTATGTGTTCTCCTCACACCCCCTGTGTTCGTCTTACCCCCCTCCTCCCTGTGTTCTTCATACTTCCCCCCTTGGTCGTCTTACTCCCCCACCTGTTCTTCTTACTCCCCCACCTGTTCTTCTTACTCCCCCACCTGTTCTTCTTACCCCCCCTTCTTCTTACCCCCTTCTTCTTCCTCTTCCTCCCCCCTCTTCTTCTTACTCCCCCTCTTCTTCTTACTCCCCCTCTTCTTCGCCTCCCCCTCTTTTCTTACTCCCACCCCTTCAATGGCCTAATGCTGCCCCCCCTCCTTCTTGCCTCCGCCCTCCCACTCCTTCTTACTCCGCCCTCCCCTTTTCTTGTTTACCCTCTCCCTCTTCTTACTCCCACCTCTTTCTTACTCCCTCCTCTTCTTCTTCTTGCTCCCCCATCTTTTTCTTACTCCCACCTTCTTCTTCTTACCCCTCTTTCTTATCTCCCTCTTCTTGTTCCCTCCTCCCTCTTCTTGTCCCCCCCCTCCCTCTTCTTATTCCCCTATCCCCTCTTTTTATTTCCTCCCTCCCTCTTTTATTCCCCTCCCCTCCCTGTTTCTTGTTCCCCCCTCCTCTTCTTATCCCCCCCTCCTCTTTTTATTCCCCCTCTTCTCTTTTGTTTCCCCTCCCTCTGTTCCCCTCCTCTTCTTGCCCCCTCCTCCCTCTCTTCTTATCCCCCTACCCTCTTCTTATTCCTCTTCTTCATTCCCTCCTCTTCTTATCCCCCCCTCCTCTTCTTGTTCCGCTTCTTATTTCCCTCCCCTCTTCTTATCAGCTGCCTCTTCTTATCCTCCCCTCCCTCTTTGTTCCCCTCCTCTGTTCCCTCCCTCTTCTTGCCCCCCCCTCCTCCTCAGCACTTGCCCTCCCCCTCCTCTCTTCTTGCCCTCCCCTGTGGTGTGGCCGGGAGCTGCACTCCGGTCCGCGCGGTGGCCCGGCGGTTATGGGAAGGTGCGCACTGAGAGTGTGCACTTCCTGTCAGTCCGGCCGGTTACAGGAAACAGAAACTCCGCGCGGAACAGGAGTTTCTGTTTCCTGTAACCGGCCGGACTGACAGGAAGGTGCACACTGAACGTGCACCTTCCTATCACTCCGGCCGGCCACCGCGGACCGGAGTGCAGCTCGGCCACGCTACAGGGGAAGGGGTAAGAAGAGAGGGGCGAGGGGGGGAATAAGATGAGGGGAGAGGAGAAGCTGCAGCCGCCTGAGGCTCTTAACAGAGCGCTCAGGCGGCTGCAGTATTTAAAGGGCCAGCCCGCCGCGGCCGGTCTTACAGGAATTTAGGGCGGCCTGGGGGGCAATTGCCTCCCTGCCCCCCGGCCCAGCCCGCCCCTGGCAGTGAGAGGAGCAGGGCCGCCGGACCGGGGAGGCTGCCACCCGGCCCGGCGGCTCCAGCCAGGAACGCGGCCGGACCCCAGGTGCCGCGGCCCACCGGGAAATTTCCCGGTATCCCGGTGGGCCAGTCCGGCCCTGTACCTCACTGTCAGCAATGCACTCTCTGTAATGCTATATACCTCACTGTCAGCAATGCACTCTCTGTAATGCTATATACCTTACTGTCAGCAATGCACTCTCTGTAATGTGATATACCTCACTGTCAGCAATGCACTCTCTGTAATGCTATATACCTCACTGTCAGCAATGCACACTTTATAATGCTATATACCTCACTGTCAGCAATGCACTCTCTGTAATACTATATACCTCACTGTCAGTAGTGCACTCTCTGTTATGCTATATACCTCACAGTCAGCAATGCACTCTCTGTAATACTATATACCTCACTGTCAGTAATGCACTCTCTTGTAAACACAACAAGCCAGGAATTGCACACATTAATAAGCAGGATTTTTAGTGTAACTTCATATTATAAGTGAACTGGTCACTTGATTAAGAAATGTGCATATGAATCTACTTTTTAAAATGTATCACAGTCACTCTCTGCGATATAGCTTATTATTAGTACAATATACATTTTATCATCAGCTTTCTTTTGGACTATAAGGGAAGTAGTATGTATTTACATATTAGCAAGAGTACTTTGTTGTATATTGATGGTTGGGAGCTTAATGGGCAGTGTTTGAGTTTGAGATCCAGGGCTGGATAAACATTGATAAAAGAGAAAATTAGATTAAAAAAATATATATTTAACTACTCTTCACTTGCTCTTGCTTAAGTATGGAAACTTAAGATGGATGTAGGGGAACAAAACTTGTGTGGACTGGCTGACATCGAATTTAGTTAAGGTAAAGCTGACTTTGCGCATGCCTCAGTCTTCCTAACACTGCAATGCTAATGTTCTTCCACACTCGCTACATACAACTTAACAGGAGCTTCTGCCTGCTAGTAAGAAGGTAAGGAGAAGAGTGGACCAGCGAATGCTAGGGGACATTCCTTAGAAAGCATGGAGCGAGCACATCATTAGACGCATTTATGCCAAGCTCACGACATCCTGCATCACCGGACCTGCTGTTAGGGGATATGGATTTAATTGAAAGATGAAAGCGAGAGATTTATTATTGGGTATGTGTTTTCTTATAGTTGCATCCTGGAGCCTCCCTCTAGCACCATCTCTGCCAGACAAATGAGGCTTGTGAGGTATAACTATTTTAGTGTATTCTGTCGATAAGATTCTGTAATTAGGCCCACTGGGCTCTTAATCTGGCCCTGTCCAAGACAACGCGGGTATACAATAAAACATGCGCATGTTCACGCATGTAGTGGCATCACATCCGGTACTCAGTAACAGGAATTTAAGGCTTTAGGAGCATATTTAGAAAAAGTAAATGTAACGGACCGTTTTGCACACAAGGGGTAAAAACCGTTTAGGCGATCGTCCCCTTCTCAGAGATGCAGGCACAGCTATTGTAAAACACCAAACTCATGAACCGCCAATAAGGGAATGCTCCAAACTCCCGAACGGCATCCAATATAGCAACCAAACACACGAACTGGAACCATACGAATCACTGCTAGCAGATGAATAGGAAAAGCATCCAAGCGGCTTACACTCATAGCAATCAGTCTCTATCAGCATTCAGTAAATCCCACCAAAGACGAGACAAGGCTCCGTGTTGAGGGTCAAGCAGTGGTCTGTCTGATGAGGGCTACCTGCCCAGTATTTATGCAGGTCTCCCACCTGGTGGACATTCCCCTAAGGGACCAAATGGGAGACTGTGACAAAAGACAGACAAGTAGACAAATAGGACACACAGTCACATTATATTCCCACAATGCATCCTGGCTTCCTCCCCTCTGCCCTGGAGATAATTGAGAAGTAATTCAATTATCTCCCAAGACAAAGGCAAATCGCCATTATGCACGTGGGTATACTAAAACATGAATTAATGTTAAAATACACCATGTAGGACATGTTACATTAAAACTATACATTTAACATATCCCCAGATAGCTCAGGTCTGAGCGCACATTATTAAGCGAATGGCGCTCAGACCACACGAATACAGTGTAATCGCCATGGAGCCACAGTCAGTTCTCATGCGAATGGGCTCCATGGGATTCCTATCTGGGGTATAACATATTCAAGCAAAACTGTGTCTGATTTTAGTTCCATGAATTAAGCGTCGAACACCTCTGTGCGTTCGCATGTTTAAAATGGCCGCCACCTCGTGTTCGGGATACGAATGGCTGCCACCCAGCAAGCGTCAATTAAGCTGCAGTTAACCGCAGCGTCAGGGAGGCTAATTGCCGGCACCCTCCAGCTCCCAGGTGGTCTAGTCATTCGTGCGGTTGTTCGGTAGATTGAATCTACCGAACACCAGGCAGAAAAGCACGAATAAGTCTTTTCTGCAGGGAAAAAGATGTCTTTTAACATGGGGCCATAGTCCAAAGGCAGCAGGCGAGCAACCAGGCTTCTCCAATGCAATGTGGTGAGATTGCTCTCGTCACAGTAAATTGTGATGATTTAAAACTCAAGTTGTATATTGTGACGAGACCAATCTCGCCACTGTGCATTGGAGGAGCCTGGCTGCCCGCCTGCTGCCTTTAGACTATGGCCCCATGTTGAAACGCTTGATTTTCCCCTGCGAAGACACGAAAGCCGGGTCATTCGGTGCTGGCCCTGTTTGAGCGGTGATACCCCAGATAGCTATGCCATGGAGCCCATTCGTATAATGAAAGACTATGGGAAAGACTTTGGCTCCATGGCAATTGAACTGTATGTGTGTGCTCTGAGCGCCATTCAGTAATAATGTGCGCTCAGATCTGAGCTATCTGGGGATATGTTGAATGTACCTGTTTTGTGCAATGGCTGCACAGTTATATGTTTTTATGTGTTTTATTGTCTTTTGCTGCCATGTGTTCAATGGAGTTTTGCCTCTGTCCTTGGAGATAATTGGATTACTTCCCAATTATCTCCAGGATAGAAGACTCTGTGGAACTGGTTTTGGGCAGAAAAGCCATGCTTCATTTGGTCACAAAGGACTTCGATCTATCTTTTGAACCAATGGACCAATTTGGATGATTTTGACATATGTTTGTATTTGGAGTATGCTGATTCTGAAAATGTAAGTGTGTGATGCATACTTTTCAAGTTATGAATAATGTGGAAAAACTGTATTTCTCTGTCTGTGATAATTATATTACCCATTGTGTAAGGTAATTGTATCACAGGCAGAGGGGAGGATTTTGTGTGGGAGTGTCTGAGTGTATTGTACGTGTTTATTGGTTGTTTTCCAAAACCCTGTGGGTGGTACTAATGTGTATATAAGAACAATAAACCCACAGCTCTGTCTGTTCCTGCTTGACCCTCAAAACTGAGCCTTGTCTCGTTCTTGGGGGGATTTATTGTATGCTGTTCCAGTTTGACTGCTAGGAGTGTAAACCTATTCGTATGGTTTTTCCTATTCGGCTGTTTACAGCATTTGTATGGTTCCAGTTTGGCTGTTTACGGCATTCCTATGCTTCTCCGGTTCGGTGGATTGGTGTCTACAGTAGCTGTGCCTGGTTCTCTGGAAGGGAAGATCTACTAAACGGCGGTTTAACCCTTTTATGCCTGAGGGTGCCCTTACATATATTTTAGGGGCTAAAAGAATTATAAGAGTTTTAAATATCTTAAATATTTGCCTCAACTTTTTAAATTCACTCCAGTTCACGGTTTAGTTAATAACAGTCATAATGTTTTCTTGTTTTAACACATACTGGTTGTATTTTGTCTAGAGATTCCTCATAATAAAATGTTATAATGTTATAATGGCTTAAACAAGTGCCATTATTCTTCTATATTCCTCATTTGATGGCGTTCTAAACTTTCCAATGTTTAATAAATTGCTCCTTATTGGCTCTGTGTGTGCTTTCTGATTACTGCATTTCCCTAACATTGTCTATCATTGTCATAGCTCGCGATTGCTGCCCGGGGTGCACTAAAACCACATGTGTTATGTATAGATGTTTAAAGATTTCTCCTATAATATTCTTCTTATTTGATTTTCCTGCTGGCAAGATTTCTCTAACAGTATTGTTACATAAATCTAAATTCCAGTTTTAGAATGACTGATATATTAAAATATAAGTTACTGATACATGAGCAGATTATCAGACTCAGATTGCCAGAATTGCAAGTGAAGTCTAAAATAGCTGGTTTGATGAAAAAAAAACCTCCAATTCACCATCCGTGTGGTCTAACTATTTTAACCTTAATATTTAAATTAAGCATTCGGTTCACAATTTACAGTTTAGTGAATATTCCTTCCGGTGAATCTGGGAGAATGGACAGATTCTCTGGTTCTGGTTCTAAATGATTTTTAGCCCACTTGGGCCATTGCACAGGGAATCTATATAATTTGTGATGGTAGCCCAGAACCACAATGCGGGGAGACCTTACACGTATACGTTATATATTGTCATTTCCGCTATATTTTACTCTTCACTGTAATGCCCGCCATACAGTCTTGACCAATAAGGTAATCTCCACTATATAATCTCATCCTAACAAAGAGATCCAAAATTTATGGGTGCCTATAAAATTAACCATATTCACCTTGTGAAGAAAATGTGACTAGTTATCGTCTGTAGAAAAGGAGGTATGAACCGCGACGTGCTCCAGAATTAGTTGGATTTACGTACAGGTGTAAGTAATGTAATTTATTATCCCCTTTATTAAAGGACCACTCTAGGCACCCAGACCACTTCAGCTTAATGAAGTGGTCTGGGTGCCTGGTCCAGCTAGGGTTAACCCATTTTTTTATAAACATAGCAGTTTCAGAGCCTCCAGTGGCTGTCTCTTGACAGCTGCTAGAGGCGCTTGCGTGCTTCTCACTGTGAAAATCACAGTGAGAAGACACAAGCGTCCATAGCATTATGAATGCTTTCCTATGGACTGGCTGAATGCGCGCGCAGCTCCTGCCGCTCGTGCGCATTCAGCCAAAGAGGAGGAGAAGAGGCGCAGAGGAGGAGGAGAGCTCCCCGCCCAGCGCTGGAGAAAGGTAAGATTTTAACCCCTTTCTCTCCCCTGGCGCTATAGTGGTCCTTTAAGGGGGTATATAATCATGACCAGTTATCTGATGCCCACTACTGATTTCTCCCGCCTGAGGAAGCCACTCTTTAGAGGTGAAACGTGATCTGGGGACTGAAAGAAGGACTTTGTTATTTTGGACATTGTTCCTTTGCTTTTATTTTATTGATTATATTTTGGTGTAATATCAAATAAGTAATTTTGCATATATTTTGGTTTCTGGTATCCTGCAAATCTAAAGAAAGGGAGAGTAGTCCCATACTACTCAGCGTGCTGAAATACAGCCTTATACTTTTACAAATAAGTACATTATTGTACTATTCTATGTTCCTATTTCTTTAATACTTTTATTAGGATTGGTGAAGAAAGAAACCTACATTGATCAAGGGTGGGTCACCTTAACGGACCCGGCTCTATTCCAACCAGAGCTAGGTTTCCTAGCTCATTACTTGTGAGTGTTCCATTTTATTGATGTATACCCCTATTTTCTTGATAAGTTTGCACTTAATATTTTATGTTACCTGGATTTGAAAAAGATTATTTCTGCAGTCCAAAATAGAGTCGAACGTAGCAAACAAAGGAAAAAAACACATAAAACAATAATAGTATCTATTGCTTTAAATAACATTGCACAAACATACTGTATATTTTGTTTACAGAAGTTTGTATCAACTAATTATAAAATGTATACACTACTCCTGTGGTGGCCAAACCAACCTCTATATACTTACTAATAGAAAATAATGTAAATCAATAATTCAATGCTGTGACATAAAAACTAAATTGAGATTAACAGTAAAGCACAGTGCTCACATATAAATATTGCGTACAATATAATACCATTATGTGTAGTATAGATAAATTGGCAATACAGAGATGTGGTCAGTGCTGAATGCTATGCCAAATCTCTGAAACAATAATCTAATAAATAAATAAAACACAAAAACCCACAAGGCTCACACTTAGCAAGATTAACTTTTAAAGGTGTGCCAAGCACTTACAGAATGAAGAGCCTTATAACATAATTAATAATGATGACAGGATTCCTGATTATAGAACAGGGACATATTGACAAATGATCATAGTTTAGCAGATCTCAGTTCTGAGTAACCCACAATAATATATAGGGAATCACAGGAGGTTGAGTTTTGGTTATGAATCATAACAAAACTATTCATTTTTGTTATTTGGGTTTTTTATAGATATGGCCATTACCATACTTGCAGAGGGTTAGGACTTAAAACATAGAATATGAAGGAATACCAATGAGGATGTATTAAAGGGACACTCTAAGCACCAAAACGACCATAGACATTTGCATAGGGTGTGCCGCTCTTCCGGTGTGCCTA
>OW240913.1:365940039-365989668 GCA_933207985.1 Pelobates cultripes | reverse complement strand
GGCACCCCCTACTCCATCCTAGCGCATAGAGGCCGAGGCGTGATGCAGCGCTCCATGGGCCATCTGAGAAATGGACAAACTGCAGAAAGGGAGCACTGTGTCTCCCGCTCTGTGAACAGTGAGGCAGGGAGTCTGGAAGGACCAAGGAGCCAAGCAGAGTGCGCAAAAGGTAAGTTACAAATAGTTGCTCAGGTTTCCCCACTACATGACAGCACAGGGAGGGAGTGTTCTAACAGGTCACTTCCTCCCAATGCTCTGTGGTAGCCACTTTGGAGAGTTGAGGCAGTGGGCAAAGTAGCACAAAGGCATGAGGACGGGATGAGGAAGGGACATGGGGACCTAAGAAAAGGAGGGAACATGGGGACTTGGGAGGAGAAGTTTGGCATAGGGACTTGGAAAGAGGAGGGGAAATAATACCTTATACGAGGAGGACCTTATGGAGAGGAGGGGACATTTGGAGAAAAGGGGACAAGGGGACTGAAGAAAAGGTGGGGACATGGGAACCTTGGGAGAGAAGGTTGACATAGAGACAAGGAAAGAGAGAGGACATAAAATTTTGAGGAGGGGACATGCAACAATCTCTAGGTAGGTGGTACGTGTCAATGTAACATCCACATGAATGCCAGGACCCAAGGTTTCCTATCAGAACATTGCTCAGAGCATAACATTGCTTCTGCCGGCCTGCCTTCTTCCGATTGTGCATCATGCTGCCATCTCTTCCCCAGATAAATGTAAAGCACTGTCATCCACCTGATCTAAAATAAAATGGGATTTATCAGTCTAGGCAACCTTCTTCCATTGCTCCATAGTCCAGGTCTGAAGCTGTCCCCATTGAAGATGCTTTTGCGGTGGACAGGGGTCATCAAGGGCACTTTGACCAGTCTCAGCTAAGCAGGCCCATTACCCTGATGCTGGATAACTGGGTGTCCTTCCTTGCACCACTTTTCGTAGGTACTAACCACTGAATACCAGGAACACCCCACAAGACTTGCCATTTTTGAGATGCTCTGACTCAATCGTCTAGCAATCACTATCTTTTATGATGGTCATATTTTATAATTATATTAATACATAGGATTATTTATATTTGCGTGTTTTCCATGGTTATTTTGTATACTTTCTAGAAGAAATGATAAACATTGATTTTTTTAATAAATATAATTGTATTAATTAATAGGGGTATAAATATGTCATCACAGGAGAAGGTGTTATGGATTGCATTAAGTCATGAAGACCAAGGGAAACACATAGCCCAGGAGGTGGAGCTGCGAGGCGGAGTTACATTAATTGTGACTCTACCACTGAAACTTGAGAACTGTTTTCACTGCTTGTTGTACCTACAAATGCGGTTTTATATTTAAGTTTTTACTATGTTCATTCAATAAATTTAAATATTTCAACCTACCATTAGTCTTTCTTCTCCGGTTATAACGAGGCACATAGGACACCCCCATACTGGAGTATATAGCCATATCATTCCCATAGATAGAGACAAGGTAGGGTCCTTCATTCTGTAAGTTCACAATGCTGAATCTTATTACTCTCTGTCAACTTAATTAGTGCTTGCTTTTGCGTGTTATTTAGTTTTTTCTAAATCACTATTTAGATGATATGTCATAGCATTCGATACTGACCTCTTCTCTGTATTGACAATTAATAGAAGTTACATATAATTACAATTATTTTTTTTCAAGCATGAACATTCTATTAAATGGTCGCTGTCCAGATGTAAACGTTGAATAATGAGAAAAGTAAAGTAAAATAATGTAAAAGATGTCTTGATCGTAGGACTTTTCTTGAAAATCTATATCCGAATTCTTTCTGCATAGATTTTTTTTTTTTCAAGTTTCCTAGCAATCGCACTAATTGAGGTTCAGTTTGAAATGCTGGTCGTTTCTCATTAAGGTGTTGAAACGTTATGAGCAAAAGTGAATATCTTCTCTGTGAAGATTCTATAAGGCGCTGTCATGTCTAATTTACTGGTTTGATTGTTAACAAGGATCTATGCTGCATTCTCTGTTCTGAGAAGGACCATTGATGGCTACGGTGTAATGCATTCCTTAATCAGGAAAATTGAAAATGCAAAGAAATGTCTAAATTGTGTTGTTTCATACTGTCAAATTATTTCTTGAAATGTGAAGAGGGTGTTGTTATCCATGTAATGGATTTATGTTCGATGAATTGGTGACGTTACAGATATGCTATATAAGATCCGGCTAGGTACAAATACTGCAATCACTTATACTTTTGCTCATTTTCATTTTTTGTTTTGTTTATTCATTTATTTTCCTATGGAATTAGTTCCTGTAAAATAATGTCCTGGCTCAGGTCATTGATGCTATCATTATTTATAGATACTCTCTAACTTTTCCTAACCTCTTTAGTGCCATTTGAAATAATTGTATTAATGGCATCATTACTTTGTGAATTTCACTCAATATGAAAATTTATAAGTCAATGAATTCCTAATAAATTGATTTATCACTGCAGAAGGATTTCTCAAATTAGTGGATTAGGCAGTCAAGTGAGAGATGAGATTCTAAGTGGATAAATGCCAACTTATGCATCCTGAGATAAGGAACTTACAATCCCATCCCATCTTTACTGCAAGCCTCTAAAAGTGAAAGCTACAGCTTTAAAGGGACTCTCCAGTGCCAGGAAAACAAACCGTTTTCCTGGCACCGCAGGTCCCCTCTCCCTTCCACCCCCCATCCCAAGTTGCTGAAGGGTTTAAAACCCCTTCAGTGACTTACCTGTATCCAGCGCCGATATCCCTCGGCGCTGGGTCAGGGTCCGCCCACGCTCCTCCCCTTCCGATGTCATCCGGCAGGGAAGACCTATTGAGCATACCTGGCCACCGGCAGGGTAGACCTAATGCGCATGCGCGGCAATGTCGCGCACGCGCATTAGACCTCCCCATAGGAAAGCATTAAAAAATGCTTTCAGTGCTTTCCTATGGGGATTTCAGCAACGCTGGAGGTCCTCACATAGCGTGAGGACGTCCAGCGACGTTATAGCACACTTTTCATGTGCTATAAACACGGACTAGAGGAGTTAACCCTGCAAGGTAAATATTGCAGTTTATGAAAACTGCAATAATTACACTTGCAGGGTTAAGGGTGGTGGGAGTTGGCACCCAGACCACTCCAATGGGCAGAAATGGTCTGGGTGCCTGGAGTGTCCCTTTAACCCCTTAAGGACCAAACTTCTGGAATAAAAGGGAATCATGACATGTCACACATGTCATGTGTCCTTAAGGGGTAAATGCAAGGCCCATTTTCCATAAATGCATAATGCAAGCCACTACAATTGAACACTACAGCTTTAAGGTACAAATTGAAATTCAGAAGATGCTCCACCGGATTTCTTTCACCTTTGTCACTAGATTACTTATTTATATTAATGTTTTCATTGTTATCTAATGTGTACTACTGTAGTATCTTGTACTTGTAGCTACATGCATTAATTAATTAATAATCTGTCTGTTTGGATTAGATTGGCAAAATTCTAAATTGTAATTCACAACTGTTTCTTGTCCTCTCCCACTCCTCCCCAATGTTTGCCACTCCTAGCTGTAAATACCTTGATATAACTGTGTATCTCTACTCCCTCCCTAGGCCCATTTCCCATACCATCCCTACTGCAAGCCTCTACAATTCTACTTGGCTCAACCCACCCACCCAGGTTCCCACCAAATTTATAGCATGCTCCTCCAGCTGTTTAAAATTCTCACTCACTTACCTCTTCATTCCCTCTATATTCTACCAATAGCTGCAACTTCTGTTTCCTTATTTAGCCATCACTTCCCCTGCTACCTCTTGTCTCAAATCCCCACGGTATCCTTTAGATTGTAAGCTCACGGGCTATCTACCTATGCACTTTGTATAAAAGAGCTTAAATGACAAGATGCCAGCTTACGGACAGGGCCCTCTCTACCTTTTGTATTTGTCTGTTCTCCACTAATTGTACAGCACTGCAGAATCAGTTGCCTCTTTATAAATACCAGGAATAATAATAATAATAATGATAATAATAATACAATCAACTCAAATGCTAAATGGTGGTTAATATGCAAAGCAATAAATGTGAAGACTTGGAAATAGTTATAGAGAACAGACTAGCCAACAAACAGTGTCAGTCACCAGTTGCTAAGGTAAGTAATGGAGCCCACGGAGCAGCGGAGCAGGGGAGTGGGCCTTGACAAGGCCTGAGAGTGGGCAGGTGTAACAGGGTTAGGGGTGGGCTTAGGTTAGTACAACGGGTGGGGTGGAGTAAAGTTAGTTTAAAGAGTGGCCATTTTAATCAGAGCTTCACTTACCTGTTAATTGTGACGGGTCAGCGAAGTTCTTCTATTTTTCTCGTTTCTGCAGGTCATGGCGTCGCTGGAGGAGATCCTGCTGGAGTACAGGGGCCTGGCATGGCTCCATGAACAGCTAGGCGCAGCTGCAACCACTACAGAGGCACCGGAGAGGAGACCAGAGTGGAGGACGAGACCGCCCCAGCGGCTGAGCCCGTGTAGGGTGCCCGTAGCTTGGCGCCGGAGGAGCCCTTCAGTGGGTGAAAGGTCGGCCGCAGGATCCGGAAGGCATGAGGGCGGAAGAGGCAGGAGTGTGGCAGGTGCCGTGGGGCAGGAGTGCCGGTCGGGTGAAGACGGTCGCAAAACAGAGACCGCAAGTACAGAGGGCACCCCACGCACTGGCGGCAGGCAGGAAAGCGGGAACGGCAGCGGCTCACAGTGTGGCCGGGAAGGCGGCCGGAGTGGTTGAAGCACACGTGGACCGGAGGCAGAGTGAGACAAGTCCCGGTGAGTAAGCCACTAGGGGAGCCACTGAGGGGCAAGGGGGAGAAAGTACTGCTGACTCCATGGCACAGGCGGTCCCCCAGATGGCGCAGGGTGGCCTGGACAGCAGAAAGACCATGGAGGCGGCCACGGGGGGGCAGGCATGGGTGCAATGACAGGGGAAGGGGAGTGGAGTGCAGCAGGGATGGCCAGAATGCTCAGAGAACATCAGGAGCCCAGGAACAAGCAAGCTCCCGGATGGCAGAGGTCGGCGCAAGTTCGGGCAAGGCAGCTAGTGGGAAGCCAGGCACTGCAGTCACCAGGGATTTATAGGGGACGGCACGGGCTGGAGAAGACAGGAGTGACAGAGAAGGGCGGGAGGGCACGGCAGGCAGCTCCCAGGGTCTAACCAGCAGGGATGGCACATGGAGGGAACACAGGGAAGAGCGGCGCCAGTGTCAGCGCCAAGCGAAGCAGTGACAGTAGCTTAGCAGGGAGACAAGGGAGCAGGGACAGAAGCCCTTCACGACAAAGGTGCAGCGAGTCAAGGTTCAGTTGCGGGGAGAGGAGGAGGTCCAGGGAAAGGATCAGGAGCTGTCAGCGCAGTGCATCCGGTTCATCTGACAGGAGCTTCCGGGTACGGCGGCGTAGAGCATACAGCAGGGAAAGTCGGGAGGCACAGAGGAGCGGAGCTTGGGAGGCCGGAGAGGAGCGTATTGAGAAAGGGCGGGTAGGGAGCCAATCGAACAGACCACCCAGGTTGTCTTCTCCTTACAGGTCGCAGAGTAACACACCTGCGTTGCCAAGGCAAGACCAGGCGGGCAAGAGTTGGTGACTATTGGACACTCCAGTGCCTGGCAAGGGGGAGGAAGGGACAGTGACCCCGTGGCCAGAAGTGGCCGGGGGCACCAGCGTTAAGTCCTCAGTGGCACTACACTCAGGGACATTCATAGACTGTTTAAAATCGTTCATAGACTCATGGTCAGGGGAAGGGGAGTCACTTAAGTTCAGTAGGGTCTGGTCCCCGGAGGGCGGCTGGGGGGTGGAAATTAAGAGGGTGGAAATGATTGCTAGGGGAGCTAGAGGCGGGGAGTCGGGGAGCGCAGCCAAGTCGGCGGAGTCGCCGGAAGGGGAAGGTGAGCAGGCCATGGTGTGCGGTGACATCTCAGAGTCAGCGCGTCAAAATGTACACGTGTTGTTCGCGGGTGCTCTGGGTTGTCACTTGAAGGTTGAGGCTAAAGAAAAAATTTGGAAAGGGGAATTCATGGAAATATTTTCCCTTCTTCCCTTAGAGGAATTTTTGGATTTAAAAGAAGAGGACAAGAAAAATGCTAAAAAAGAAGAGGAGGAGAAAAGGCGGAGGTATCATAAGATACCAAAGACTTTCGGGAATTGGCTTAGGGCTTTTTGTATACTGGCTAGCGTTATTGGTGAAAAGCGCCCAGATTGCTGCTTGCAGCTGTTCTGCTACCTCGACGGCATAGGGGATGCGTACCGGACGTATGGGGCATTTGCATGGTGGAAGTATGACGAACAGTTTCGTCAAAGTCTGGTGGCGAATCCATCCATGCGCTGGTGTGCTGAGGGGTTGCCTGGAGACGTGGAAGGTGAACCCGCTGATTAGAAATTTAACATTTTTGGAATTCATCCCCGTCGTGGTAGAGGTGGCATTATGGGGTTTGGAGCTAGCAAATAAGGTCATATTTTACTCTGACAATATGGCAGTGGTGGAAGCAATCAACAGCTTATCGGCATCCTCACCGCCAGTGGTGCGCTTGCTGCGGCAGTTAGTGCTATTTTGTATGTCCTTCAACATAGTGTTCAGAAGCGGCGCCAAACCCGCAGTCACAGGGGCAGGCGTGCCCAGTCGAGATGTGGCAACTCGGGACGGCCTGCTTGGGGAGTGCATAAGGAAGTCATTGGTGCCAAACACATGGTCCGCGTATGTGAAGGTTTGGAAAGTGTGGGACAAGACGGTGGAACAGATAGGTGATGATCTCTTGGAAGGTCAGCAGCTGGATGTGTTATTGTGGATACTCTGCCGTTTGTTTGCAAAGCAGGAATCGCCGGCCATGGTCGACAGGCACCTGTCCGCCTTGGCTTTCCTATTTAAGTTCAATGAGTGGGAGGATAGCACAAAACATTTCCTGGTCTGGCAGGCGGTAAGAGGTTTCCAGAGAGGGAAGAAGACGGTGATACAAGGAGACCAGTGTCCTTCGAGATACTACAAAGGTTGTTAGGGGCACTGCCCGAAATTTGTCGTTCCCCATTCGAGGTGGCGTTGTTCGCGGGGGCGTTTGTGTGGGCCTTTTTTGGGGCCTTTTAGGATAGGGCTGTTGGTCAGTGTGAACAAAGGGGGAGTAGAGGGGTTACAGCTCGAGGACGTCGCGATAAGCGCGCACAGAGTGTGGATCAGGCTGGGACGATCCCAGACAGACATTTTTTGAAAAGGTTGCTCGGTGGTATTGTTTGAGTTGCCGGGGTCGGAGGTGTGCCCGGTGGAGCGTGGGGTGGGGTACTTGGCGCAATGCCCGGCGGTGAAGGGTTGTTTTTTCATGCACACTGAGGGCGTGGCATTGTCGCGTTTTCAGTTCACAAAGGTCTTCCGCTTAGGAATACAGCAGCTGGGCTTGGAGCCCGGGCAGTTCGGGACACACTCGTTCCGTATTGGTGCAGCGACGGAGGTGGTGAGGTTGGGTCTGAGGGACGAGAGGATCAAATGCATAGGGAGATGGGAATCCTTACGTTTCCGTTCATACGTGAGACCCGACAAGTTGGTGTGAAGTGGGTGGAAGTGTATATACAATATTAAGAAAGTTCGGGACCATGGCACTAACATTTGTTTCTTTGCAGGTTGGAAGGTGTGGATAGTTTGCCACTTGTATGTCTATTGGGCTCAGAAGAAGACTGCAGTTAGAAGGAATGGAACACAGCTGGGCTTTCATCGGGAGCGGGTGGCGCTATCATGTTTTTAGGGGGTTTGGTTGGCAGAGTTTGAGTAGCGCGTTGTTTAGCAAACTTGCGGGGGGGTCCGTACCGGACGTAGTATTGGTTCACGGCGGGGGGAACGACCTGGGCCTGATCCCACAAAGAGAGCTTGTCAGGAGAATGAAGAGGGACATGGATCGACTGCTGGAGCTGGTTCCTGGCATGGTGGTGGTCTGGTCGGAAATGGTGCCTCGTTTTACGTGGCGGCATGCCAGGAATCCAGCGGCAGTGACCCGATGCAGGGGCAAGGTCAATAAGACAATGGCAATTTTTATTCGGCGGTTGGGCGGCGGCGTGGTACGGCACGAGAGTTGGAGGGCATGGTGCCTGTATTCTTTAGAAAAGACGCGGTGCATTTGTCTGAGGTACCTAATCTTGGTTTTCAGGAGGGTATTAGTCAAGACCTGTTTCAGTGTGGTGGGGGGCGCACATGTCCTTAAGGGATCAAGTCATGTGCTATGGCGGAACAGGGCGTGGTAAAGTCAAAATTTTCCTGGAATTCGAAGTGGACAGGCCAAGGCCAGATGGAAATGAGTGTTGGTAGGTTCAAGCTCTTCGGTGGCTACCAATCTAGGGGGTAGGGGTGTCTGGGTACACCCCAATAGTTAACCTTATGGATATGGGGCCTCTTTGGTGTCACGATTCTCACCGCGACATCCCGACGGCCAGACGAGGTCGCCCCAGAAGTGCCCGGTGACGGACTTGAACCAGGGTACTTTGCAGTCCTGGGGCTGCTATTTTGCCTCTGAGCCACCATATCAGCTCAAGAGATAGCCAGAAGTCTATATTGCCTTGTACCCAGCACTCGGGGCTGGACATTATTCTGTGGCTGCTCCAACGATCTCAGCACACCTGTGGCTGATCACCTATTAGCCAGGTATAAGACACTGCCTCTCCCGGAGGGCAGTGTCAGTTCATTGACTCTGGTTCCCTTGTTTGTTTCCTGTTACTCTGTACCTGCGTTCCAGTGATTATTGTCTAATTCCGGCTTCTGACCTTGGCTTTCCTCCTGGACTACTCTGACCTCTGGCTTCCCTGATTTTGGCTTCCCTTGACCACGCTTCTGCTAATCCCTGCTGTACTGAGACTTGGAGCACTTTTCCTGGAAAGCCCCCGTGCACAGACTCACAGATCAGGTGGCGTCTTACCTGGTCACCCTGGTCTGTGTCTACTTTGCAAGGGTGAGCGTATAACTCTGCGAGCCGGACTCCCCATCAGGTAAGATCCTGACATAATGAACTGACCATATGGAGTCTGCAGAGTTATACAAATTACTCACCTCCCTGGCTGAACAAGTCTCCAACCTGTCCCAGAATGTTATGGATTTGCAGAGATGTTCATTGGCATTTAAAGGAGCAGTACATCCAATCCCGGAACATACGTACCCGGAACCCTATGTCATTATGCCTGACAGGTTTGACGGTTCCCGTTCTGCTTTCCCGATGTTCAAGAAGGATTGTGAGCTACTGTTTGCCCTGAAACCTAGAACCTACGCCACCGACCTTATCAGAGTCCGCTCCGCTATTAACCTGTGTACTGGGCGGATTAAGGCGTGGGCACACCAGAAGCTGCAGGAGAGAAGTACTGTCTTGGACTCCTGGGAGTTGTTCATGTCCGCAATGGACTCTCAGTGCTTTGCATCAAGGAAAGCAACTCCCAAGCCTACTTCAGGTTCTCGCAGAACCCGGTTGCCTAGAGAAGAGGAATTATTTTATGAATACAAGAATCCCATCTCGCTACAGTCTAAACCTACCTCCAAGGACCTGCCTTGTCATCATAATGTTACCCATGTGGAACTTGGCACTCTAGAGGACAAGGAGGAACCCATGGAGATCGGCTTCATCCGCACTAGAACAAGACTGCCATCTAGTGAAAGAGACCGAAGGAGGGCTTGTTGTCTCTGTTTCTATTGTGGAGAAGGAGGGCACTTTATCTCCCACTGCCCTATTCGCCCAACTCGGCCTAAGCCTCTTCAAGTAGGTACTACTCACCTTCATCCTGTTATCCCGGCAACACAGCCAGAAAAATGTCAAGGATACTGTCAGAAGTTTCAACGTTCCGTGACACAGAAGAGTACCCAGACTACGATGGCTACTGATGCCAGTGTCTCTCAAGAACACATAATCGGTGATCATGAGAATTCACCACCTCCAGAAGACTCTCCTGTTAAAACTGGTACCATCACCACTTCCTGCCTGCCCAAAGGAGTACTACCTGTGGATTGCACCTATGGTACCAAGGTCCACAGAACAGATCTGGAAACGTTTGAAAGGGCTTTGAAAGCCGTGAGCTCTGCTCCTGGTGACTCACCTAAGAAAAAAAGCTCAGAGAAACTGACTCCTGGGATCAAGGTACTTACTGCCTGCACCAAATCCTTGAATAACCTTGACCTCTTCCCATTAGCACCCGAAACTGGTACCATAAAGTCCCAGTCTGTAGACTTTGATTACAAAGACTATCTTAGTGATCTTGAGACCGAAGATGAGGAGTACTATTTCCGAGAAGAACCTGTTCACGCCCGGAGGGCGTTCTTGAAGGGAGGGTACTGTCACGATTCTCACCGCGACATCCCGACGGCCAGACGAGGTCGCCCCAGAAGTGCCCGGTGACGGACTTGAACCAGGGTACTTTGCAGTCCTGGGGCTGCTATTTTGCCTCTGAGCCACCATATCAGCTCAAGAGATAGCCAGAAGTCTATATTGCCTTGTACCCAGCACTCGGGGCTGGACATTATTCTGTGGCTGCTCCAACGATCTCAGCACACCTGTGGCTGATCACCTATTAGCCAGGTATAAGACACTGCCTCTCCCTGAGGGCAGTGTCAGTTCATTGACTCTGGTTCCCTTGTTTGTTTCCTGTTACTCTGTACCTGCGTTCCAGTGATTATTGTCTAATTCCGGCTTCTGACCTTGGCTTTCCTCCTGGACTACTCTGACCTCTGGCTTCCCTGATTTTGGCTTCCCTTGACCACGCTTCTGCTAATCCCTGCTGTACTGAGACTTGGCGCACTTTTCCTGGAAAGCCCCCGTGCACAGACTCACAGATCAGGTGGCGTCTTACCTGGTCACCCTGGTCTGTGTCTACTTTGCAAGGGTGAGCGTATAACTCTGCGAGCCGGACTCCCCATCAGGTAAGATCCTGACATTTGGTAGGCCATGTGTTACAAGTTAAATGTTATTTGGATGTTACATAGTTACATAGTTACATAGCTGAAAAGAGACTTGCGTCCATCAAGTTCAGCCTACCTCAATTGTGCAAGTGAATTATTGTGCAAGTGGTAGGGTCATTGTCAAGGGTATTGTGCGGGGGGATAATATCCGTTATGACAATGACCCTAAATGTTAATTTATTTATATTTAATAATTAATAAAGCTGTGGACTTTATACTCCAACAGGATAAACGGTGTCTGCGTTTTATTTAAGTTAAGTTAGAAAGCACCTGCCGAATAAAGACGGTGTATATGTCATGTGTTCTCTTGTATATAAGGAGGTACTAATTCGCACGTGAAAATACTTTTCCTCATTATAAGTAAGACCCCCCCTTTAATATGTAGTACAATTTTGGACACTTCTTTTAAAGAAGGTGTCGCGAAACTAGTAAAAGTGCGGATTCAGGCTACAAAATTAAAAAGGAGAGTGGAAGATTTAGATAGTTATAGCAAAAAAGTTAAAAAAAAAAAAAAAACGTACTCAAAGGGGACATGATAGTATCATACAAATATATACAGGACCAACACCAAGGGTTCTCCAGTTCATTAAAGGAACACTATAGGCATCCAGAACACTTTCCCATCCTCCTGCCCTGCCTCTTCCCCTCTCTCTCTGCACTGCACGGAGACCTGGCAAGCAGAGCAGGAGCAGGGACCTTGCCGCCCACACAAAAGTGTCGACCGGGGCAGACTGCCCTCCCACTCCTTGCTATGCCACTGGATTGATGGGTATAGATAAAATAGCACTAACATAATTGTTATATTTAAGTAAACAAAAAGACGTATAAAATAGTGCAGTACACTAGTAATCAGGTTTAGTTCTCTGTGGATGGGAGGTGTAATACACATAATTCTGTAAAAAATAGGGTCAGGCTTAATGTTATCTTTAAGTGGAAAGCTGGAATTGATATTACAGGAACACTACAGGCGCCAAAATCTCTTTATATCAATGAAGTGGTCTGGGTGCCACTGCCCCCTTTTTACCCTGCAGTTGAAAAGTTTGCCGGTCTACTGGGTTTACAGTGAAGGATTAACTAGCCTTTAGTTGCTGCCAATATGACAGCCACTAGAGGTGCTGCCATACAATAGCACAGTAAAGCTCTGTTATTTTAGTCACATGATCTCAGGAGACCATGTAATTGGTGCAGCACTTCATTTTACTGCGCATGCACACTAGCCTCCAAGTGCCATTCCTATGGGAAAGCATTATATAAGCTGAATCAATCAACATTGAAAAGGTAATTAAATCTCCCTTGTAAACCCTGGCAACGTATTTGTAATCCTATGTCAGGGCTTAAATTTGTTGTCCTATGCTACTAGCCAGGCCTTAAAAGTTAATGTGCCCTGCAAGCCATAGTATAGATTACAGGTGATCCTTTAAGGTGAAATAAGATTAGGGGGACTCAAACACTACAGTCAGCAAAACCACTAGAAATGAATGTAGTAGTTCTGGGACATCTAATCTGTCCTGCAGGCTACATCAGCATTTACATCACTGCCTCACTCAGATGGCCACTAGAGGGACTTCCTTGATGAGGTACTGAAATTTTCCAGGATGTTCAGAGTGACTGAATGTTCTTAAAGAGAGGCATTGAACCAATGCATTGACCGGTGCAACACTGCGATTTGCCACACATGCATTAACTTCTTATGCTTCCCTATAAGGTAGCATTGGATTGGCTGAGATCATAAGGATTGATGATCTCAACCAAGGAGGCAGGGTGGCATCATAGAGACCGGCATGCCGAGGGATGTAAGGAAAGTTAAACTTATTTTTATCCCTTGCACGTGAAGGGGGCAATACAAGTAAATTTTTGTAATCCTAACACTATAGTGTTCTTGCAAAGTTGTGTGTCCAAGTGAAGAGAACTGAGTTGTTATTAAAGGACCACTATAGTGCCAGGAAAACATAATCGTTTTCCTGGCACTATAGTGCCCTGAGGGTGCCCCCACCCTCAGGGTCCCCCTCCTGCCCGGCTCTGGAAAGGGGAAAGGGGTTTAAACTTACCTTTTTCCAGCACTGGGCGGAGAGCTCTTCTCCTTCTCTCCTCCTCCGATCCTCCCCGCCGGCTGAATGCGCACGCGCGGCAAGAGCTGCGAACGCATTCAGCCGGTCACATAGGAAAGCATTCATAATGCTTTCCTATGGACGCTGGCGTGCTCTCACAGTGAGAAGAACGCAAGCGCCTCTAGTGGCTGTCAATGAGACAGCCACTAGAGGGAATGGGGGAAGGCTTAACCCATTCATAAACATAGCAGTTTCTCTGAAACTGTTATGTTTATTAAAAAATGGGTTAACCCTAGAAGGACCAGGCACCCAGACCACTTCATTAAGCTGAAGTGGTCTGGGTGCCTAGAGTGGTCCTTTAAGCTGTGTGTGAGCAGCCCAATGAACTAACATTTAGTCGAATATAACAGGTAAACAAATTAATTTGGCATTTTGACATAAAGTATACTGTCAGTGCAGGTTAATCAGTTAAAACATAATATCAGACATCAGAAAGGGCATTGAAGTTTTTGAAAGGAAACTTTTTCAAATAAACATTATTGTAAAATATCTAGACTTGAACATGAAAAGCTAATTTGCTTTGTACTAAAAAGGAATTAAAAGCTTTGAGGCATTGGAAGGATTTGATACAAGAAGGCAAAACTCAGGATGAGACATTCATTATTCTCAAAACTTCATTTATTCATAAATTCTCTTTTTTCTCCTTTAAACAAAATTAAAACTCAGATGAGGATGGAAATTTGTTCGGTTAGATAACTATCATTTGAAAGTAGGACAGGTTAATAACATCCATAGACACAGAAAACAGCACAGTACAAACGTAGGGGTCTATTAACTAAACTGGGACTTATAATAAGTCAGCTACTGACTTTCAATGTTTAAATCAAAATGGAAGAGACAGCAAAATGAAATATACAAACACAAGTTGGATAATTTGGTCAATCAGATTTTTTGTAGGCTAAATCTAGCTTTCAACTCATCATAGCTAAAGTACTTAAAGGGACAATTTACTGTCCAAATACAAAATGAATAAAAGTCACCGTTAAGTAGATATGCCCCAATGGAAAGCTTGTATGCAGCATCTGCAAGTCTTCCCCTTCTAACTCCGCCCAGACGTTCTGTTGCTGTCCAATTACAGACTTCCCAATGCAGCTCAATGAGAAGTCTTTGCAAGGCAGGTGCTGCTTCTTGAGTTCAGTGCAACTAAGCTAACCGAACCAGGAAGTAACAGGAAAAGTTGTCTGATTGACATCCAGGGGGGTGTAACCAGGTTCATTTATAAACGTGTTAATTGAAGTCTATTGAAATCTGCACTATTTCACACATAAAGCTTTCAGCAAGTTAAAGTGCTTCAGGGGTCTGGAGTGTCCCTTTAATGCAAAAATAAATTTCTTGTTAGACATTCTCATATAGTATATCATTACGTTACTAACCATATATTATATATCATTGTGTTTGTAACCGGCCACCGATGTGAATTCCAACTGTTCAGAAATTAGTTAGACTCATGCATTCAGTTTGGAACGAATTGCAATTATAACTGAGCAAATGACTAACATAATAGACCAGCATGTTCTGCCCATGGCACCAAAAAATAGGTGATTAATGGTTAGGGGACAGCCACTAGATCTTACATTTTTATTGATTACTTTTTCTCACTTGATTTGTGAACCAAATTGACTGAAAATGCCCCTATCAGTGTAGAACAAAATACATACACACTGTATACATTATATTTTAGCTATATTTTGCAAAACACTGATTGACCCATGTTCACACCCTTTTTTATTCATCTGAATCTTTTCATGGACAATATCCAAACCAGCCAGACCCTGGCATAGCTCCAGGTAAGAAGGTTTTTCAATGAGTTAAAGTTCAGCTCTTGGAATATAAAATAATGGGTCTGATAGCATTTCCCAAGCTTTGGTTTGAGTTATTTCTTTATTGTGGTTAAATAGATAATTTGTAACCAGGTCCATTAGGCATAAAGTGACTGATTCTGTCAGCGAGTGCCATGAGACATTGACACTGACTGATAAGAACTTATCAATATTCTTTTCATATCATTAAAGGTATTTAATGAACAGGAATTGATTCCCAGTTGTTTTATGATGAAATAAACTATTTTTTAAAAATACAACAAAATAAAAACTGCCTTACATAGCAAGTGTCAGCAGCCTGAATACACCTACCAGACAAGGAAGAGTCTCTGCCAATCGGGAGCCTCTCAATGTGGTCTATGGAGTCTAAGTTCATCCCAGGTCCAGCAGGAGTTTATAGGATATAAACCTGTAGTTCCACTGGTTACTTAAAATGCTGTTAGAAGCAATACCATGAGCGCTACCAGCTTATACACAAAGCATTTCACATATTTTTATAGCAGGCTGTGTGACCGTGCCCATGCGAGCAGCCATTATTACAACATAACATTTACAATTCTGTAAAGTTGTTATGGTGCCCAGAGTGATGAGATCCAGAATCAATTAAATGGTTGCTAATTTATGTAACAAATGCCAATGAAACTTGAGGAACTTAGTAAACTATGCCGGTTGGTGCATATCGACGCTCTACTTGTTGCACTCCAATCAACATCAAACATCCTGTAATGAACTCCAATTCACAATGATTAAGAGATGGAATTAGATTATTTTAGCGTTAGAAAATTATCATCATGTTTGTTGAAGTCACTGCAATAATTTTACCGAGAATGTTTTTTATTGGCGAAGAGTTATTGATTGTAGTTTTGACATTTTTAAATGGCACTTTACAGCAATTAATTTAGCATGTGGATAATTTATATCATAATGAAATTAATTTAAAATGAACCATACATTATGATGAAAAAAAAAATTAACCTTCTGGGTATTACGATCAAGATTGATGATGATGGCAATGTAAATATTAAGAACTAGCATCAACTGACAGTTACAAAATCCCAACTTTAAGGATGTAGTAATTTCACTGTAAGCATTTAATAAATGGATACAAAGATGAAAATAAACAGTAGCATTGCTGCATGCAATATTGATCTTGTACATCATTTTTCCTTATTGTCTCCAAGCAATAAAAATAATCAAAACAATTGTAGATTTTTATGGCATGTCAGATGATAACCAAATGCCTAGAGCTATTCGGTTCACAAATCTTGACTTAAAATGCTAAAATAAAAAAAGTTACCTATAAATAGGACAAAACAATAATGGTGTTAAAGACTGCAGAGCCATTAAAATGCTGCATGGAAATGTGTTGTTAAAGAGGACATGCATTGTTTAGAAACATGCCCCATTTTGTAGGTTTAGGGGATTTTTGGGTTAGGGGTCCACTTTGGGTAAGAGAAACCTGCCTTCAATATAGACTGTACAAAGTAATTCCCATCATGCGGGAAGCAGGATTTAAGGTAGGAACCCTCTAACCATAAGTCCTGACCATTACAAATTGCTGCCTAACACTCTCTAATACTAAACCTAAGACCCTCTAATCCAGGGCGGGGTAAACAATAGATCCTTAAATGCTATTAAACAACAACATCCACAATGGTTTGCAAACCTTTGAAATGGCAAAGCATCATGCAAGCTACAGGGCTGGAGATTGACCATTTGCCCAGCCCTACTCTAATCCTAACACAAACCTCAACCCCTGTAGCTATGAAATTCTACTCCAGCCTTAAACCCTTCAATCACAATCTTACTTTCCCTTCAATTGCAACGTCTTTTTGTGGTGCCTTATCTCCGTCACCACCAAGCGGTTTGCAAAACAAAAACACTCCATTTTTTGGGTGAACTGGAAAGTAATTTTTAAATATGTTTTTTCATATTTTTTCATTATTTAATGAAAGCAAAAATGAAGATGGTAGTTGGGGGGAAAAAACGAATTTACCAGATACTGAAGTTATGGTTACGAAAACTCAGGAATAACATTTCAGAACATTCTCCCCACATTTCAAGATAGATGGACAGACAGACAGATAGTGTAGATTGGATTAGCCATATTATTTCAAAATTCCAAAATCCCAGAGTTTTGCAGTAAGCAATGATACCTTTTTCATTGGACTAAAAGAATTCTTAAAAGACAAGCTTTCGAGAGTGTTCCCCTCTTCCTCAGGTTTGAAGCAATGGTGATCAATGTGATAGAGTGTGATTCTTAAAACAACTGATGCTGTTACAGAAGGGGAGTGGGGGGGTGAGTGGGGTGTCACGAATAGCAGATGTGCCTGAAAGTGAAAAGTACAGATTGGTTGAGAATATCCAGAACAAGTAAATAAACAGAGGACAATCAATAAGCTCATGAAAACACCCTTGACCGCTGCCCATTAACCTGTGGGACTTTCCAAGAAGGGATACGTTGTTACAAGATGAGGACTAGGTGTTTTTATTAAGTGAGATGGCGTGGGAGACTTACCAGTCAGCTAGGAAGACGTTGAGGGAGCCTGAGTTGCTCTCCCTCCCACCCATTATTTGTAGGGTTTTGTGTTTTAGGTGTTCTTGTTTTGTTTGATGTTTTTTGTCACAGCAGGCAGTATTGCTTGTCAGTGCAGTACAAATGATATCTAATATGCCAATCCGCTTGGGGAGTCACAATGTGCTAAAGGCTGAGGGCAGACTGTGTTGGACTCATGGAAGCATCATTAGTGATGTCCAGAACGGTTCGCTGAATGGTTCGCCACGGACGGTGAACATACGCGGTAAACTTTGACCCTGTACCTCACAGTCAGCAGACACATTCCAGCCAATCAGCAGCAGACCCTCCCTCCCAGACCCTCCCACCCCCTGGACAGCTCACTAAGAATGCAGCTTCACAATGAATGTAAAATGGATCCTGTCCAGGAGGTGGGAGAGTCTGGGAGGGAGGGTCTGCTGCTGATTGGCTGGAATGTGTCTGCTGACTGTGAGGTACAGGGTCAAAGTTTACCGCATATGTTTGCCGTCCGCGGCAAACCGTTCGGGACATCACTAAGCATCATTAAAGAACTGCCTGTTGGGTAAACACCACTACAGCTGGCTGCTAGTTAGTAAATGTTAATGCTGGCATTGTTATAAAGCTTTTGCCATTGCACTTATCCACATAATGATGTATCCTTCTGTTATTGGGACAAAAGGTACAGCTATGTTGTGGGGTCAGCAGTCATGTCTATATTGTCACATTATCATGTCCCAGTCCCTACAATATCACCCTCACAGTGCAGCCATATTGCCACTTTACACACACACACACACACAAATACATGCACACACATACACACTGACACACACACAAATATATGCACACTGACACATGTACACACTCTGAAACATGAGCACAAACATACTGAGGCACAGAGACACACATATTGACAGACACAGTTACAGTGTATCAAATAACATACAGAAAACACACCCACTAACATCTGTAAACACACCAGTCGAAGAATACAAGGGATAAAAACGTAATTACCCTTATTAAATGTAGATAAAAAGACTCCTCTTAGTCTTCATAAAACATACAAAATACCAGTAACTACAAAAATAAAAAAATAAAAAATAGTGTAACACTGTTCTAGTAAAAATCTGAAAAACAAGCCTCAATTTGGATGTGGCAAATCCCTCCCGAAATTCTTAGAAGCTCCCTAGAGTCTACATCAATCTTGTGCACCCATTCCATTTCCGGAATCTTGCGTACCAAATTCATAATGTGACATAAAATCCGATTGATTTTGTGTTCCACAGCATACTACGTATTTTTGCGTTCCATTCGTAAAACGTTCATTATATCGTGGAGGGACTTTTCTTATATACAGTCTAGTGATTTTTAAAATGACAAGAACATGTAAAAAAAAGACATTTGGGAGGGATTTGCCACAGCCAAATTGAGGCTTGGTTATCGAAACGAGAGACAGGTGATGTCGTTCGGCCCCCTCGTTGGGATTGGCTAATGGTGGTCAGATGGAGGGGCTAGCTGGGAGTTTTAAACCAGGACTCACCATTTCAGTTTGTACACAGATCAGAGCTACACAGACTGATTTTCTTTCCCTTGAGAATGTTTAAAGTGTGGACAAAACACATAGGGCATATTTATACTTTTGTTTTTCTGTGTTATATCTTTGGATTTTGATTTATATATATTTATATTGTGTGCTGTTTTTTACATCTCATCTCTGGATATCCTGATCGATGGGAACTTTAAGTAGAGATTGGTGATAAGCTGTCAGTTATTTTAATCTTGTGAGTGCATATTAACCCCTTAAGTATGGCGGACGTACTATGCCATCCTTTTTGGGGCAGTCCTAAACTTCGGGGGGCGGCATAGAACGTCCCTGCTGTCCTTCATAATTGCCGGGTCCCGCCGATCCCACGCCGGCGGTCACAATCCTGGGGTCTGTGTGGGAGCTCAGGCAGACCCCCTCTGCCGGATCCGCCCCCCCCCCCCGGCCATGTGATTGCGGAATAGCCAGTTTATGCAGTGCCTGCAGAAGGCCTGCCTGAACTATCAGGCAGCCCCCCTCATGCCTGTAAAAAATGTTTTTAAAAGTAAAAAAAGTTATAAAACAGTTTTTAAATTAAATAAAAAGTACTTAGATCATATATATATATATATATATATATATATATATATATATATATATATATATATATATATACATATATATATATACACACATATATATGTGAATATATATGTGATCTAAGTACTATTATATACACATACATACATCATTAATAAAAGTGTATTTTAATATTAATATATATATAATTATATATATATATATATATATATACTAACATTAAAATACACTTAGAATGACATTAATTATATTTATATATATATATATATATATATATATATATATAATTATAATTATATATATATATATATATATATATATATGTAAAGGCTTGCCTGGAGTTGTGGGAGGGGCATGGTGATCCTATTTAAACTCACCCCGCTTTCTCTGCATCACCGTATAGTTTTGACTTCGGCAGGCATCACTTCCGGTTTTGGAATTCCGGGTTACGATCACTTCCGGTTCGCGGTCTGTGTGTTTCAGTTCGGCAAACAGCTGCTGTTTTCCCACACGCTCGGGGGCACAAAAATCGTGAGTCTTGCACACTCCGGTCCCCTCACCATCTGCCACACGCCGGATGGTCCATAGAGGTGGGGGGGCTGGCAGTAAAACGCACGGACACAGCAGCCAGAGACCACACAGGTCTCCACACTGCTGACAGGTTTCAGCTTACTTAGTACACTACTAAACAAAGCTTGCATGCTGCTGGGGAAATTAAACTGTAAATACTGCAGCACATACCACAGTACAAGTACTGGGCTGCATAATGTATACTGTTATGACATACTACTTACTGCATACTATTTTATACTTAGCACATACTAACTAAACTGCATACTAATGTATACTGTTATGTCATACTACTTACTGCATACTAATGTATACTTAGGCCCTGGGGAGATAGCGCAGCTAAGCGGACAAGGGCACATGTAGGAGTGTGGGGATAGATGCATGGGATTGGATGGGAAAGAGTGTGTGGGTGGGATTATGTTCTGTGTAAGTTAGTGTGGGGGAGGTCTTACCTCAGTGCCACTTGGGATTCAGGCCAGCAAACAGTTTCCCTCCCGCCCGCCCTATTGGTATATTTCGTCACAGCTAGCCGGGGGTATGTCCTTGCCAATTGAGTTTGAGTGGTTACGTTTAAGTATATGGAATGAGATGAACAAGTTTTTTTAGGTCTCAACCTCCCCTGCTTCAAAAGGTTAAACATTAGGTTGCCTGAGGTGTCGTGCCCATCGAGCGTGGATAAGGTCGGCTGATGGCGGGCATTGGAAATATATGATTTTTATGACGAGGGGGGAGGTGAGAGCACGTGGTGATTAGGAACCACTGTATGTTTATTGGCAAGGACGGTTGGGTCACTGTATAACACTATGGGTGGAGTTATATATGTATATATGTTAATTTATGATTATTTATGTCTAACGTTTTGGTTACAGAAAAAGAAGAGATTTAATAAATAAAGTTATGGATGTGTTATGCAGTAATTTAGTTTGTGATAATAAATGCTGTGGCCTGTTCATCCATACTAAGTGGTCTGTCGTTATTGGGGGGGTAAATGGGTTTAGATTTGAGCTAGGCTGCATCGTGATTCCCCACTACGTACATACAAGCACGTACTAACTACACTGCATACTAATGTATACTGTTATGTCATACTACTTACTACATACTACTGTATACTTGGCACATACTAACTAAACTGCGTACTAATGTATGCTTTGTCATACTACTTACTGCATACTACTGTATACGTAACACATTCTAACTGAACGGCATAATGATGTATACTTTATTTTCATACTGCTTGCTGCATACCACTATATACTTATCATATACCAATTAAGCTGCATACTAACGTATATTATTTCATGCTAGCTTGCCACATTCTACGTACGGCACTACAGTAATACATACTGCTATGTAACACACTACTAAGCTGCTCTACGGTATTACATACTAATGGGCTTATCACTAAGGTTCAAACGGTGTTACATTCTATTGTGTTACATACTACGGTATGCCATAATACTATATGACTTGTGGCATACTATGGTGTTATATACTACCATGGCACAAGTGGTTAAACATGCGGTGGTATTTCATGCCACTTGACTACGTGACCGTAGGGCACATTCTAAGATACGCGCTACGCGATAAAGGAGTGCGGCCGTTTACATGTTATAGTGGTGCGGGTTGCTGTGGATTACAATGTGTTCACATGCCTTACATGCTTTATGCTACAAAGCTAGTATCAGTGATCACATTACTTATTTCTCTATGCTTATTTTTGAGGTTCAAGTTGACTCAAATCAACTACGTTCATTACTATCAAAATCTTTATTTAACATTGTCCAGTAAGTAAGGTGTTAAGTAAGGGGTACTCTCAGCATAAAAAAGTGAAGTACATTTATTACCATGTATAACATATACTCCTCTCTACAATCACCGGGTATAAACTTCGCTTCCATTAGTTTAGTGGTGGAAGTCTCAGGTTCTATGTTGTGACCTAATTTTTGATCCAACAACAACAAGCGGTCTCAGGTACATTTTGTCTAAACACCCCCCACCCACATCTTGGAGGGGAAGGATGTCAATCTTGTGGCGCTACTAATTGCTTCTCACGATGTCATTGATAACCGCACTTATGCTCATGGTGATATTTCAGTGGTATTGAAAGCCAGGGACCCTAGACTGAATAAGAAACTGTCCATAACTGATTTTGTCTTGGCTTTTGGTATATGTCGTGATGTAATTTGTTCTGTTTATCCGCATAGATGAGAGGAACTCGACCTCTACATGCACAAGCTGGTGGACTTGGGAAGCAAATATGGTGGGTCATCCTTTTATGACTATCACCAATCCTTTTCGGCAAGAGCGTCTGCAATATTGGCTCAGTATAACGTCAAAACTGACTGGAGCCGCATGGATACTGAGCTATTTTGTAGACATTTTGCCGGTCTCAAGATGCCAGCTTGTGCAGTTTGTGCTTCAACATCTCATTCCTCGGACTATTGTCCCACTATGCCAGAGTCCACACCTGGGACTTTCCGCGAACCACAGACCAGGTTGGACAGATCTGGTAAGGACAAACTTGGTCGCCCTATTGTTTACCTGGGAAAGTCTCAGGTTTGCAATAACTTTAACGTAGGTACATGTGGTTATAGTGCCTGCAGGTTGTTACATGTGTGTTCACATTGTTTTAGGGCACACGCTAAGTCTATGTGTCCCAATAAAAGTCACACTAAACCATACTTGACATCCATAAAAATTGGTTCTTTGGCACACGCATTAGCCTCTCATCCATCCAAACACCTAGGGGACTTTTTGATAGATGGTTTCACGGAGGGATTCCATACAGGGTTGGTTCATACCCCCGCTGGCATTTACGAATGCAACAATTTACAGTCAGCATTTGCAAACGTGGAAATGATCGATGCTCTATTACATAAAGAATTAGAGGATGGGTTTTTATTGGGACCTTTTCACGAGTCCCCATTTTCCAGTTGGCAAACCAACCCCATAGGATTAGTCACCGGGAAATCCTCAGGGAAACACAGACTTATTTTAGACCTATCAGCACCTCACTCCTTGGCCATACCAAGCCTTAATTCCCTAATTCCATCCGAGGAATTTTCACTCCAGTACGGCACTATAGGCAACGCTATACACACCATCATCACAGCTGGCGTAGGTGCTTGGCTCAGTAAAACTGACATCGTCAATGCGTTCAAGTTACTACCCCTTCGCCCATCACTATGGCATCTGCATGGTTTAAAATGGAAAGGTGTCTATTATTTTTTCACAAGACTCACGTTTGGGTCAAAAAGCAGCCCAAAAATATTTGACATCTTTTCCGAAACCTTATGTTGGCTGCTGTTAAACAATTGCAGATGTCAGGCCATTATACATTATCTGGATGACTTTCTGTTCGTGGAGGATAATTCCTCTTCCCCCAGTGATCTGACAAAGGCCATATCATTTTTTCATTTTTGGGGGTGCCAGTGTCCCCCAAGAAAACAGAAGGCCCTGACACATTAGTAAATTTCCTAGGTATCCTACTCGATTCAGTAAACATGGAAGCGAGCTTACCTCCAGGAAAAATTTACAGCATACTACAATCCATTAACAAATTTGTGGTCAATAGGACATGCAATAGGAAGGAATTGCAATCTTTGTTGGGATCGTTGAATTTTGCTATACGAATCATCCCGCAAGGCAGGGCCTTTATCTCTAGACTCCTTTGCCTCCTCCCTCTCATACCAAATGACATTACTTGTATCAGCTTGGAGGCGCAGGCTACAGCTGATTTGCTAATGTGGCACAAATTCCTGTTGCAATGGAATGGCAGAAGTAAGTTCTTGCCTCCATTGTCTGTCCACTCTCCGGTCATTTGGACAGATGCGGCAGCATCAACGAGTTTTTCGGCCATATTTGGAAACGAGTGGCTTTGGGATGCTTGGCCAGAGGAGGTCCAACACATTGAAGGTTTCTCACGCACCTTATTTAAGATATACCCCATTTTGGCGGCAGCGGCAGTGTGGGGTCAGTCTTGGGCAGGTAGCTCGGTACGCTGTTTTTCTGACAACCTAGCTACCTGCGACATCATAAACAAAGGCCGATCGGAGTCTCTTACGATCATGAGAGTCATGAGAAGACTGACCTGGCTGGCATCCTGCAATCACTTTTATTTGGTGTGTTCTCATGTACCAGGGGTCTTTAATACTGCAGCTGACAAATTGTCTTGCTTCGAATTCCAGGCATTCAAAGAGACGTTAGCCACGGCCTCCCCCACAGCCACTGCAGCACCATGTTTTCAGGAGCTAGTGATGGACTGAAAGAACTGGCAAAGCATGGGCTCGCCTTGGCTAGTCTAGCCCTGTCCGACAATACTAAACGGTCTTACGATAGGGCCTTCAAACTATACAAGAGGTTTATGATAGAACACAACTTGGTGCGGTTTTTTGCCATTTCCACACTGGTAACTTTTGTTTCATTTTGTCATCTTAAACTCAAACTGTCACACACAACCATCAAATTATATCTAACCAGCATACACTATACAAACATGGTAATCAAAACAGCCATCTACTTGGCATATTATGGTTTTCGTAGACCTGGCGAGTTTACCATACACGGACATAAATACGCACAAAACTGCCTCAAATGGTCCCATCTCACCAAACTACATGATCACTATATCTTGTCACTACCAGTTACGAAAACAAGCCAGCTGGGCAAGATGGTACCAGTCACATATTATCCTACTGCAAACAGATGGTGCCCGGTGAAAGTATTGGATACATACCTCCACTCATTACCACCGCAGTCTGACATCCCGCTGCTAGTCTTACACAAAGAGGTCTTAACAACAGCCAAATTCATGCAATACATTCGCATGTTACTGACCAGACTAGGTCTGAACGCTGGCAACTTTTCTGGGGTTTTTCCGAAAATAGCGCGCCCATTCCAAGCCTCCAAATGGAGAAGCCACGAGCGAAGTTCGTCTTTTGCTTCTTCGTCTAGCGTTACCATATCCCTGTATGATGTACCGCCTCTGAGCCCGATAATGGAGTGGGCTTGGGAATATGGCCTGGATGAAAGCCGCCAGGAGTCCGATGACTAGTGCCAGGTGTTTGAGAGAGAATTGGGGAACGGACAATGTACGTTTGATTTCTTTTTTTGATGTTCAGTAATTTTGGCTTTGGGAGGTGTAAAGTCTGTGAAGTGGAATCGATCACCAGTCCTAGGAATTCAATGTTCCGAGCCGGCGTCAGGATAGATTTTTCCCAGTTTATCAGGAAACCTAAGTTTTGCAACAGCGTCAGAGTCCATGCGAGATGTGTGTGGAGAAGGCCGGTGGACTGGTCTAGCAGGAGGATATCATCCAGGATGCTCCGCCCCGCCCACCTCCACACGAGCAGTTTGGTTACCATAACGATATGGTAATACAGACAGCCTTTGGCTCCAGCTATTGCCAGCATTATGAGGTTACACAGCAGCACATCCCAGCTGCTGAATACATTTCCAGGGGTTAATTTTACCCGCGTTTTTTGGCAATCACCATGGGGACCACACAGGGATTGGGGTAAGCTACACCTGTTTTGCATGTTATGTACTTATTTGTTTTTATATATTAATGTTGGTTTGTGTAATGCACCTTATCCTGATGAAAGTTCTGTATTAAGAACTGAAACGTCGATTGTGTGTGGCAGTTGCTGAATAAAAGCTAAGTTTTTTTCACCATTTACTTTTTGAAGTCCTTAGAGTGCTGTTACCTACCATTTTTATTTTTATGTTATTTGCTTTATTAGCACCAGGCATTAATCTATCTCTACAGGAGTGCAAGTATTTGAATATTTTATATACACATATATATGTGAATATATATGTGATCTAAGTACTATTATATACACATACATACATCATTAATAAAAGTGTATTTTAATATTAATATATATATAATTTTATATATATATATATATATATATATGATCATAGTACTTTATATTTAATTTAAAAACTGTTTTATAACTTTTTTAACTTTTAAAAACGTTTTTACAGGCATATATATATATGTAAAGGCTTGCCTGGAGTTGTGGGAGGGGCATGGTGATCCTATTTAAACTCACCCCGCTTTCTCTGCATCACCGTATAGTTTTGACTTCGGCAGGCATCACTTCCGGTTTTGGAATTCCGGGTTACGATCACTTCCGGTTCGCGGTCTGTGTGTTTCAGTTCGGCAAACAGCTGCTGTTTTCCCACACGCTGGGGGGCACAAAAATCGTGAGTCTTGCACACTCCGGTCCCCTCACCATCTGCCACACGCCGGATGGTCCATAGAGGTGGGGGGGCTGGCAGTAAAACGCACGGACACAGCAGCCAGAGACCACACAGGTCTCCACACTGCTGACAGGTTTCAGCTTACTTAGTACACTACTAAACAAAGCTTGCATGCTGCTGGGGAAATTAAACTGTAAATACTGCAGCACATACCACAGTACAAGTACTGGGCTGCATAATGTATACTGTTATGACATACTACTTACTGCATACTATTTTATACTTAGCACATACTAACTAAACTGCATACTAATGTATACTGTTATGTCATACTACTTACTGCATACTAATGTATACTTAGGCCCTGGGGAGATAGCGCAGCTAAGCGGACAAGGGCACATGTAGGAGTGTGGGGATAGATGCATGGGATTGGATGGGAAAGAGTGTGTGGGTGGGATTATGTTCTGTGTAAGTTAGTGTGGGGGAGGTCTTACCTCAGTGCCACTTGGGATTCAGGCCAGCAAACAGTTTCCCTTCCGCCCGCCCTATTGGTATATTTCGTCACAGCTAGCCGGGGGTATGTCCTTGCCAATTGAGTTTGAGTGGTTACGTTTAAGTATATGGAATGAGATGAACAAGTTTTTTTAGGTCTCAACCTCCCCTGCTTCAAAAGGTTAAACATTAGGTTGCCTGAGGTGTCGTGCCCATCGAGTGTAGATAAGGTCGGCTGATGGCGGGCATTGGAAATATATGATTTTTATGACGAGGGGGGAGGTGAGAGCACGTGGTGATTAGGAACCACTGTATGTTTATTGGCAAGGACGGTTGGGTCACTGTATAACACTATGGGTGGAGTTATATATGTATATATGTTAATTTATGATTATTTATGTCTAACGTTTTGGTTACAGAAAAAGAAGAGATTTAATAAATAAAGTTATGGATGTGTTATGCAGTAATTTAGTTTGTGATAATAAATGCTGTGGCCTGTTCATCCATACTAAGTGGTCTGTCGTTATTGGGGGGGTAAATGGGTTTAGATTTGAGCTAGGCTGCATCGTGATTCCCCACTACGTACATACAAGCACGTACTAACTACACTGCATACTAATGTATACTGTTATGTCATACTACTTACTACATACTACTGTATACTTGGCACATACTAACTAAACTGCGTACTAATGTATGCTTTGTCATACTACTTACTGCATACTACTGTATACGTAACACATTCTAACTGAACGGCATAATGATGTATACTTTATTTTCATACTGCTTGCTGCATACCACTATATACTTATCATATACCAATTAAGCTGCATACTAACGTATATTATTTCATGCTAGCTTGCCACATTCTACGTACGGCACTACAGTAATACATACTGCTATGTAACACACTACTAAGCTGCTCTACGGTATTACATACTAATGGGCTTATCACTAAGGTTCAAACGGTGTTACATTCTATTGTGTTACATACTACGGTATGCCATAATACTATATGACTTGTGGCATACTATGGTGTTATATACTACCATGGCACAAGTGGTTAAACATGCGGTGGTATTTCATGCCACTTGACTACGTGACCGTAGGGCACATTCTAAGATACGCGCTACGCGATAAAGGAGTGCGGCCGTTTACATGTTATAGTGGTGCGGGTTGCTGTGGATTACAATGTGTTCACATGCCTTACATGCTTTATGCTACAAAGCTAGTATCAGTGATCACATTACTTATTTCTCTATGCTTATTTTTGAGGTTCAAGTTGACTCAAATCAACTACGTTCATTACTATCAAAATCTTTATTTAACATTGTCCAGTAAGTAAGGTGTTAAGTAAGGGGTACTCTCAGCATAAAAAAGTGAAGTACATTTATTACCATGTATAACATATACTCCTCTCTACTATCACCGGGTATAAACTTCGCTTCCATTAGTTTAGTGGTGGAAGTCTCAGGTTCTATGTTGTGACCTAATTTTTGATCCAACAACAACAAGCGGTCTCAGGTACATTTTGTCTAAACACCCCCCACCCACATCTTGGAGGGGAAGGATGTCAATCTTGTGGCGCTACTAATTGCTTCTCACGATGTCATTGATAACCGCACTTATGCTCATGGTGATATTTCAGTGGTATTGAAAGCCAGGGACCCTAGACTGAATAAGAAACTGTCCATAACTGATTTTGTCTTGGCTTTTGGTATATGTCGTGATGTAATTTGTTCTGTTTATCCGCATAGATGAGAGGAACTCGACCTCTACATGCACAAGCTGGTGGACTTGGGAAGCAAATATGGTGGGTCATCCTTTTATGACTATCACCAATCCTTTTCGGCAAGAGCGTCTGCAATATTGGCTCAGTATAACGTCAAAACTGACTGGAGCCGCATGGATACTGAGCTATTTTGTAGACATTTTGCCGGTCTCAAGATGCCAGCTTGTGCAGTTTGTGCTTCAACATCTCATTCCTCGGACTATTGTCCCACTATGCCAGAGTCCACACCTGGGACTTTCCGCGAACCACAGACCAGGTTGGACAGATCTGGTAAGGACAAACTTGGTCGCCCTATTGTTTACCTGGGAAAGTCTCAGGTTTGCAATAACTTTAACGTAGGTACATGTGGTTATAGTGCCTGCAGGTTGTTACATGTGTGTTCACATTGTTTTAGGGCACACGCTAAGTCTATGTGTCCCAATAAAAGTCACACTAAACCATACTTGACATCCGTAAAAATTGGTTCTTTGGCACACGCATTAGCCTCTCATCCATCCAAACACCTAGGGGACTTTTTGATAGATGGTTTCACGGAGGGATTCCATACAGGGTTGGTTCATACCCCCGCTGGCATTTACGAATGCAACAATTTACAGTCAGCATTTGCAAACGTGGAAATGATCGATGCTCTATTACATAAAGAATTAGAGGATGGGTTTTTATTGGGACCTTTTCACGAGTCCCCATTTTCCAGTTGGCAAACCAACCCCATAGGATTAGTCACCGGGAAATCCTCAGGGAAACACAGACTTATTTTAGACCTATCAGCACCTCACTCCTTGGCCATACCAAGCCTTAATTCCCTAATTCCATCCGAGGAATTTTCACTCCAGTACGGCACTATAGGCAACGCTATACACACCATCATCACAGCTGGCGTAGGTGCTTGGCTCAGTAAAACTGACATCGTCAATGCGTTCAAGTTACTACCCCTTCGCCCATCACTATGGCATCTGCATGGTTTAAAATGGAAAGGTGTCTATTATTTTTTCACAAGACTCACGTTTGGGTCAAAAAGCAGCCCAAAAATATTTGACATCTTTTCCGAAACCTTATGTTGGCTGCTGTTAAACAATTGCAGATGTCAGGCCATTATACATTATCTGGATGACTTTCTGTTCGTGGAGGATAATTCCTCTTCCCCCAGTGATCTGACAAAGGCCATATCATTTTTTCATTTTTGGGGGTGCCAGTGTCCCCCAAGAAAACAGAAGGCCCTGACACATTAGTAAATTTCCTAGGTATCCTACTCGATTCAGTAAACATGGAAGCGAGCTTACCTCCAGGAAAAATTTACAGCATACTACAATCCATTAACAAATTTGTGGTCAATAGGACATGCAATAGGAAGGAATTGCAATCTTTGTTGGGATCGTTGAATTTTGCTATACGAATCATCCCGCAAGGCAGGGCCTTTATCTCTAGACTCCTTTGCCTCCTCCCTCTCATACCAAATGACATTACTTGTATCAGCTTGGAGGCGCAGGCTACAGCTGATTTGCTAATGTGGCACAAATTCCTGTTGCAATGGAATGGCAGAAGTAAGTTCTTGCCTCCATTGTCTGTCCACTCTCCGGTCATTTGGACAGATGCGGCAGCATCAACGAGTTTTTCGGCCATATTTGGAAACGAGTGGCTTTGGGATGCTTGGCCAGAGGAGGTCCAACACATTGAAGGTTTCTCACGCACCTTATTTAAGATATACCCCATTTTGGCGGCAGCGGCAGTGTGGGGTCAGTCTTGGGCAGGTAGCTCGGTACGCTGTTTTTCTGACAACCTAGCTACCTGCGACATCATAAACAAAGGCCGATCGGAGTCTCTTACGATCATGAGAGTCATGAGAAGACTGACCTGGCTGGCATCCTGCAATCACTTTTATTTGGTGTGTTCTCATGTACCAGGGGTCTTTAATACTGCAGCTGACAAATTGTCTTGCTTCGAATTCCAGGCATTCAAAGAGACGTTAGCCACGGCCTCCCCCACAGCCACTGCAGCACCATGTTTTCAGGAGCTAGTGATGGACTGAAAGAACTGGCAAAGCATGGGCTCGCCTTGGCTAGTCTAGCCCTGTCCGACAATACTAAACGGTCTTACGATAGGGCCTTCAAACTATACAAGAGGTTTATGATAGAACACAACTTGGTGCGGTTTTTTGCCATTTCCACACTGGTAACTTTTGTTTCATTTTGTCATCTTAAACTCAAACTGTCACACACAACCATCAAATTATATCTAACCAGCATACACTATACAAACATGGTAATCAAAACAGCCATCTACTTGGCATATTATGGTTTTCGTAGACCTGGCGAGTTTACCATACACGGACATAAATACGCACAAAACTGCCTCAAATGGTCCCATCTCACCAAACTACATGATCACTATATCTTGTCACTACCAGTTACGAAAACAAGCCAGCTGGGCAAGATGGTACCAGTCACATATTATCCTACTGCAAACAGATGGTGCCCGGTGAAAGTATTGGATACATACCTCCACTCATTACCACCGCAGTCTGACATCCCGCTGCTAGTCTTACACAAAGAGGTCTTAACAACAGCCAAATTCATGCAATACATTCGCATGTTACTGACCAGACTAGGTCTGAACGCTGGCAACTTTTCTGGGGTTTTTCCGAAAATAGCGCGCCCATTCCAAGCCTCCAAATGGAGAAGCCACGAGCGAAGTTCGTCTTTTGCTTCTTCGTCTAGCGTTACCATATCCCTGTATGATGTACCGCCTCTGAGCCCGATAATGGAGTGGGCTTGGGAATATGGCCTGGATGAAAGCCGCCAGGAGTCCGATGACTAGTGCCAGGTGTTTGAGAGAGAATTGGGGAACGGACAATGTACGTTTGATTTCTTTTTTTGATGTTCAGTAATTTTGGCTTTGGGAGGTGTAAAGTCTGTGAAGTGGAATCGATCACCAGTCCTAGGAATTCAATGTTCCGAGCCGGCGTCAGGATAGATTTTTCCCAGTTTATCAGGAAACCTAAGTTTTGCAACAGCGTCAGAGTCCATGCGAGATGTGTGTGGAGAAGGCCGGTGGACTGGTCTAGCAGGAGGATATCATCCAGGTAGATGATAAGACGCACTCCTCGACTCCGAAGTAAGGTAATCACAGGTTTCATAACCTTTGTGAAACACCATGGGGCTGATGACAATCCGAATGGGAGGCATATGCACCTCCATTTCTTTCCTTCCCATGTGAATGGGAGAAAATCTTGGCATCTGTCTGATATGGGTACCATGAAGTATGCATCCTGTAAGTCTAGCTTGACCATCCAATCTTTGGGTTGTAGAAGGTCGTGCAGGCAATGTATGCCTTCCATTTTGAAGAGGTGATAGGCCACGTAGGCGTTCAACTGTTTCAAATTTATGACTGGCCTCATTCCTCCTCCTTTCTTGGGTACCATGAAGAGGTTGCTGATGTACCCCGGAGTATTGAACAGGATCTCTGTGATGGCTTGTTTGCGCATCAGATCATGAATTTCCTTGGATACAAGGATAGCATCTTGTTGGGAAAAAAACAATCTCTCTGGGTAGAGAGAGTTGAAGTGGGTGTGATACGAAATCTATGCAGTACCCTGTTACAGCCTGCAGAACCCAAGCATCAGATGTCAGATGCGACCACACATGGGAAAAATGTCTGAGTCTGCCCCCCCACACCCTGAAGGGAAGAAGGGGAATAGTAGACACTTACCATAAGGTCGTCTTCCAGAAGGAGCTCCTCGGATGCCCCTAGCGACCCAGGGTCTGCCCCTTTGGGGGAAGAAAGCTGGTGTGGCCCTCTGCTCTTGGAGTCCAGCTCTTCTGGTATAGGAACCGCGGTTCTGTCTGCATGAACCTCTCTAAATACGGCCGGACAGACGGCTCCTACCTCTTCCGGCCCCTGCAAAAACCTTTTGGTGGAATATCTTGCGCTTGTTATTCTGCGCCTTATCTAGGGCCGTAAAGGTATGTACAAAAGACCATAGTTCCTTTACAAAGGAATCACCAAATAAAAGCCCTTTAGCCTGGGAACCCAGCTCATTAATTGCTAGATTAACTAGCTCAGGCTCGATTTTGAGCAGGATAGCTTTGCGGCGTTCTGTAGCCAAAGCCGAATTTACATTTCCTACTAGGCAAATGATCCTTTGGATCCATTCGCAGATGACATCCCTGTCTAAGTCCCGGTCATCTTCGACCGCCTCAAATATTTTAGGCGGGGCCCAATATGTCCAAAGCCTTGTCTTGGCAATTAGTCAGGGCAAAGTCAAGACAAGTCATCTGTTTAGTTTGGAAAAACGGTGCCTGAGAGGGGATATGAAAACTTTATACTAATATATTCGGGGTCAGTACAAACCTTTATCTGGAAATTTATTCATAAACAGGGCTATACATAGGACACGAGGTCACAAATTTAGGCTGGAAGAAAGGAGATTTCATCTAAGGCAATGAAAAGGTTTTTACAGTTAGAACAATAAGGATATGGAATTCTCTGCCTGAAGAGGTGGTTTTGTCAGAGTCCATACAGATGTTTAAACTGAAATTGGATAAATACTTACAAAAACATAACATACAGGGATATAATTTCTAATTAGTGGGGTAATAGCTGCTTGATCCAAGGAGACATCTGACTGCTATTTTGGGGTCAAGAAGGAATTTTTTCCTAGTTTGTGGCAAAATTGGAAGCGCTTCAGACCAGGTTTTTTGCCTTCTTTTGGATCAACAGCAACAACATTTGTGAGGAAGGCTGAACTTGATGGACGCAAGTCTTTTTTCAGCTATGTAACTATGTAACTATGTAAGCCCTTTCCTCGGTTTCCACCCGGTTTTCCCAAGGAATTGGGCAATTTTGGGGTCCACAATGGGCGTTTTACACGCATCATCTGGGACCGTGGGACGGGGGCATTCTGCCCTCAACTTATTTCTGATAGCCCGGTCTGGGGGCTTACGTACTCTGGAGGTGATGTATTTCGCCACATCTTCTGAGGGACACCATTCCGCTGAACACGGATGTCTGAGTTCCTCAGGGTAGAATAGAGGTACCCCCTTAGTATCTAATATCCTGGAGTCGTCACCAGACCCCGACAGACTTACCTGGGCCCCTGAAAACGTCACGGGGAAGGTGCTGAAGGAGGAGGTAGAATCCTCGCCCAATGCATCGTCGGAGTCTGATTCGGACTGGCCCTCTAAGTCGTCCTTATCGGACACATTAATTTCCTCCTCAATGTCGCTAAGTTCTGACTCAAATCTAGTTGGGCTCTCGCCCTCTTCCATAGTCTAGCTGATTTTTCACGGCTAGTGGCTCTTTTACGTGGTGGTGGTTGCGCGCCATCTGAGACAAATGTTAGGCTCAAAGCAATTTTGGGGGAATGTTTGGTCTTAGCTGTAGCTTTGCGACCTTGGGGGACCTCTGGTACATTAGATGCAGTTGACGTGTCAGTCTGCTGCGCAGATTGGTGGACCTGCAGGATGGTCTGTGTAATACTGTGTGACAGAGACGTCGACACAGCGCCCATAGCGGAAGCCATAGCCTGGGAAATGGCTTGAGAAACAGAGGTGTCGAATAGCACCTGTATGTCCACAGTAGCGGATAAATCATGGCACATAGTCCCTTCTCCCGGGTTACAATGGGAAATCTGAGGGGTCACTTGTGACACAAAAGCCACAGTTTGATCCTTGTCAGACTGCATTATTAGTGTGGACTATAGTAACCTGCAATATAATATAATATAGGATACTTAGCGATAGGGATTATTAACCCAGAATAGGGAAAAAATATCCTGCAAAGGAAACAAATAACTTACAAAAGCACAGAGAGAGATAGAAAGCCGTCCGTTTGCCAAAACACTAAATCTAACAAGGGGAAACAGGAAGGGGCAGGCTTATAGGAGAAAACCGTGCAAAATTCTGTCGAATGACAAAATTCCGCAAACAGCCCGTTCTTATGAAGAGCAATATAAATATTGGTAAAACTCCCGAACGGTAAAATGCACGAACAGTATAGAGACGAACTGTATGAATTAATGCACAGTTCACCTAAAAATCATACGAACAGAAAAAATCACGAAAATAAACTGGTGAATAAAGGAAACTGCTGAACGGCATATTAGACAAATTAGACGTCAGTTAAAAAGGTGCGACAGTGCCGCGAGACAAGTGTAAGTAAAATTAGAGGGATAAATATAATGGATTCCCCTCCCGGTGTCCCCTAAAGAGATATAGGGAACTGAGGGGGAGCCCAATCAAGCAAAAAACAGAAATAAAAGGCACAACAATTTAATGAACATAATCAGAATAATTTTGTAGTAAAATAATAATTGTAAATTAAAAAGAGCAGTAATACTAGCAAATAATACTAAACTTAGTACTAATAATACTAGTAATATTAGTAATAACTGTATTAATATTAGCAATAATAACAATAATAATTATAGTAATAATAATCCCACAGTTAAGAACTATGGGATCAGTGTACTTAACTGAGGGAGCAACAAAAAAAGAGTAAATTGTCATAAGAACACTGCCTACTATGCTGGAGAGTGGAACCTGATTGGCTGATTGGTTGCCAGGGAAGATATATGTTAAGAACTGTTCCTGTGTTCATATTATTGTTAAAGTTTTTTCTTTGCTGCTGAGGGAAATAAAGAAAGAGTGCAGCATAATAGGAGCCTCTGTGTCTTAATAAAATCTGAGGGACCTGCCCGACAACCCAGGCAGAAAGTCCAGAGAATTTGGCTCGCAAGCCCTATATTTAACCCTGTAACTTTCCAGGACTCCATAAAACCTGTACATGGGGTGTACTGTTATACTCAGGAGACTTCGCTGAACACAAATATTAGAGTTTAAAAACACTAAAGTATATCACAACGATGATATCATCAGTAAAAATGTAGATGTTTGCATTTTTCACACACAAACTGTACTTTTACTGATACGTTTTACTATTTTGAAACACAAATATTTGCGTTCAGCAAAGTCTCCCAAGTATAACAATACCCCCCCATGTACAGGTTTTATGGTGTTTTCAAAAGTTACTGAGTCATATATAAGGCTTGTATTTCCTTTATTTCACATTAAAATTTGCCAGATTGGTTACGTTGCCTTTGAGACCGTATGGTAGCCCAGGAATGAGAATTACCCCCATGATGGTATACCAATTGCAAAAAAAGACAACCCAAGGTATTGCAAATGGGGTATGTCCAGTCTTTTTTAGTAGCCACTTAGTCACAAACACTGGCCAAAATTAGTGTTCAATTTAGTTTTTTGCATTTTTCACACACAACAAATATGAACAAAATGTGACATAAAAGCCCTGTTTCTCCTGGACAAAATGATATATAATAAGTGTGGGTGCACATAATATGAAAGAGGTGAAGGTTCAAGGTTCAAGGTTTTGTTTACGTTTTGTTTTGATCACATCTTGTACAACTGCCTCGGTCCTTAACCCCTTAACCGTCATCGGCATTTTCCCATTGCCGACCGCTGACGGTCCTGAACCGTCCTAACGGTCCTAGTTACTTACCTGATCGCCGTCGTTACCCCGGCGGCGATCAGCGTTGCTCCCGATGTGGGGAGACTGCCTGCAGCCCAGACAGTCTCCCCACACTGGATTAGGACCCCTGTGGCCATGTGATCACTCAACACAGCGATCACATGGTCACAATAGGTGTCCATGTGTCTGCCTGTAAAATCAGTAAAAAAAATAAAGTTAGTGTTAATAAAAAATAACAAAAATTATATATGTGTATATAAATATGATATATAGACATATATTATATATAAATAATATATGTCTATATATCATATATATAATGTCATACTAAGTGTATTTTTATAATAATATGTACTTATATTAATATAAAAATACACTTATAATTAAATAACACACGTATATATATAATATATATAATAACTATATATATTGCATATATATATATTAATATAAAATATAAATAATAAGTAATTTAAATTAAATTAAATTTTTTTTAAATAATAAAAATTGAAAAAAATTGTATATCTATATGAAATTTTATTCTAACTGTATTTTAAAATTAATATATATATATTTATATCAAAATACACTTAGAATGAATTTGTATTATGGGACAATGGGAGGGGGGAACACTATGGGATCAGAACACTAATGGACAAGGGGAGGAGGGGTTAAAGAACACTATGGGACAGGGAGGAGGGGTTAACAATCACTATAGGACAGGGGAGGAGGGGTTAACAATCACTATGGGACAGGGGAGGAGGGGTTAACAATCACTATGGGACAGGGGAGGAAGGGTTAACAATCACTATGGGACAGGGGAGGAAGGGTTAACAATCACTATGGGACATGGGAGGAGGGGTTAACAATCACTATGGGACAGGGGAGGAAGGGTTAACAATCACTATGGGACAGGGGAGGAAGGGTTAACAATCACTATGGGACAGGGGAGGAGGGGTTAACAATCACTATGGGACAGGGGAGGAGGGGTTAACAATCACTATGGGACAGGGGAGGAAGGGTTAACAATCACTATGGGACAGGGGAGGAGGGGTTAACAATCACTATGGGACAGGGGAGGAGGGGTTAACAGATCATTATGGGACAGGGGAGAAAAAAAAATATTCTGAACAAATTGTCCCATAGTAAGAAACACTATGGAACAGTTTGTTCAGAATATTTTTTTTTCTGGGTTTCCTCCTCTAAAAACTATGTGCGTCTTATGGTGAGGTGCGTCTTATGGAGCGAAAAATACGGTATATAAATATACACGTAGACTTCAAATATATAAATATGCATATATATTTAAATTGTACGTGCGTATTTATGTAATATTTTTACATAATTAAGTAATTTTATTGATTGCAATTTGAGGGACCTGCCTGCCAACCAAGGCCGAAAGTCCAGAGAATTTAATTTGCTAGCACTGTATTTTACCCTGTAACGTTCTACGACACCCTAAAACCTGTATATTGGGGGTACTGTTTTACTCGAGAGACTTCGCTGAACTCAAATATTAGTGATTCAAAACAGTAAAACATATCACAGCGATGATATTGTCAGTGAAAGTGACTTTTTTGCATTTTTCACACACAAACAGCACTTTTACTGATGATATAATTGTTGTGATACGTTTTCCTGTTTTTAAACACTAATATTTGTGTTCAGCGATGTCTCCCGAGTAAAACAGTACCCCCCATGTACAGGTTTTATAGCATTTTCTAAAGTTACAGGGTCAAATATATGGGTCAAATATTTTTACATTGAAAATGGCCAGGTTGGTTACGTTGCCTTTGAGAGTGTATGGTAGCCCAGGAATGAGAATTACCCCCATGATGGCAAACCATTTGCAAAAGAAGATAACCCAAGGTATTGCAAATGGGGTATGTCCAGTCTTTTTTAGTAACTACTTAGTCACAAACACTGGCCAAAAATTAGCGTTCAATTTAAAAAATTTTTACTTTTTTCACACACAAACAAATAAGAATGCTTACTTTGGCCAGTGTTTTCGACTAAGTGGCTACTAAAAAAGACTGGACATACCCCATATTGAATACCCTGGGTTGTCTACTTTAAAAAAAATATGTACATGTGGGGTGTTATTCAGAGATTTATGACAGATAATAGTGTTACAATGTCACTATTGATAAATTTAAAAAATTTATGTTTTGAAACCGCAATATTCTACTTGTACCTATAGCCCTATAACATGCAAAAAAAAAGCAAAAAAGCATGTAAACACTGGGTATTTTTAAACTCAGGACAAAATTTTGAATCTATTTAGCAGTTTTTTTCATTCGCTTTTGTAGATGAGTAAAAGATTTTTTCAAGTAAAAGTCAAAAAACTGGTATTTTTTTCAATTTTTCATTATTTTTTTATTTTTTTAAATTAAAATACATGAGATTATATAAATAATGGTATGTAAAGAAAGCCCCTTTTGTCCTGAAAAAAACAATATATAATTTGTGTGGGAACAGTAAACGAGAGAGCGGAAAATTACAGCTAAACACAAACACCACAAAAGTGTAAAAATATGCCTGGTCGCAAATGTACAACATCGCAAAAACAGTCCAGTCCTTAAGGGGTTAAGAGGTTACTAAATAGAGGGATTTTATATGCAAAGATCTACTCTATGTGTTCCCTTTTTATTTATTTTCATATGTGGTGCTATTATTTGGAAGCCTAAGAAGAGTGAAAATATCTATAGATTTTGACTAATTCCCTCGAACATAGCTTTGCGGTATTCTATTAGTGAGTAAGCTAATCTATGTGTGGGAAAGTTTCCCTGAACATAGATTTGCACGATTCCATACCCTAGTGAACTGGTCTATGTTCGGGGGAATTCCAACGATCAAGGACCTGCTTTCTAGCACACGTTTTTCCCTGAAATAAGACCCTCCCCGAAAATAAGCCCTAGTGCGTTTTTATGGGGAAAATTCATAGAAGACCCCGTCTTGTTATCAGGGAAAGACGCTTATATGTGTTTGTGATTGTAATACCCCAATTCCCATTCAGTTTTTCAGATAACAGTGTTACTCTTTTTTGAGTTTCTTATTTTTGTAGATACCGTTGCGGTGTATGTCTAACAGTTAGTATCGGACTGTGTGTGTTTGTGACTGAGAGGAAGAGGATTGGCTTCTGTGATATGTCTGTCTTGGTTCTGGAATAAAGGTAATTTTTATAGCAATGTTTGTTATATTTTTTTTTCTATAGAGTGCTCATTTAATTTATCATATAGGTTTAATGATGAAACCTGAGCATGAAATGCATTTATATAACAAACAGTTATGTAATCAGTTCGTAAGAAGGCTTTTTAAAAATGTTTAATCAATTTTTATTTTGTTTGCTAAGGTCAACTAAAAGCATCAAGGCTTACATTTGTTAAGTTGGGCAAGAAGCCTATTTTTTACTGATAATGCATGTGCTGATTCCAACTTTGCAAAATACATTCTTAGAATTAGAGGTAAGTTTAATTTTCCCCTTAGAATTTCCATCTGATTTAAATAGAGAGGAAAATAGCAATTCACTACATTTTAATATGTAGAAAATGATTTCCTTGCTATTATTATTATTATTTATTATTATTATCATTAAATTTACAGATCATTTTCTTCTCTTATGCATTGGTGAAGCTTTTCAAAATAATGTATTTCTGAATGTTCCTGGAATTGACCACATTATAATCTACATCTCTCATTGGTTTCACATGGCTTTATTGAAAAGTAAAAGAAATTGAATTTTAGAGATATGAATAAGGAATGTCTTTCTAATGTATAAGAATCAAATAACAGGAGTGCAATGTGCGGACACTATTTCAATTTACAAAGTTGAAAACTGTCTCACATTCTGGATAAAAAACATAACCTTGAAAATTAAAAAACTGAGATATTACATCTTAGTTCTCAAAATATAATATAATGTAATATAATATCAGGACAGTATTTGTGTTTTTGGGCTTAATACATATTATATTTAATATTTATATTATTATTATTATTTTAAATAGAGATTTACTCTCATAATGGATCCAGTCAAAGGAGAAATAAAATTGGGCAAACACATTCAGCCAGGTTAGTTCAATCTATCGTGTAGAATGATAAAAATGAAAATTTTAAAAATAAAATGGAATGAAGAATCAGACAAATGTTTGCCGTCAATTATGGAGTGTGCTGATTTTTTTCATTTTTTTCTAATTTATTATGACTTAGTAGCCATTTCCCCTGTTTGATTTATTTATGTATATTTTCCACTTTTTGGTACACCAATGATCTAGTACTATATGACTGACAAATAAGTAAGGATCTGCAGTATTCCTCTCTCTGCAATTAATGATGATTAGGGAACAGTTATAATAGCACTGTAGGACTCAATATAGTTGGTGTGCATGTTTACAATATAGTTGGTGTGCATATTCCGTTAGTCTAGTTAACATTTTAGGGGGATTGCTTTACTTGTTTCTTTTCATTTTACTTCTCTTTTCTCTCTACTTTTTAATTTGACGGAGATTGACTGAGGTGTCTGTGAAGGACTTACCCCATCACGTTCGGATCTTTCTGTTCATTTGGATTCATGTCCCAGTTTTGTTTTGTTTATTTTGTTCTGTTCCCAAACTGAGACCACCCCAGAGACCCTTTAGAACCTTATGTATCTTGTATGAAAACCGCAAAGGAAATAAGTAATAGAATGCTCCTCTAGGTGGCCGCTGTGACGAGTCCAATCTCGCCACTGTGCATTGGAGGAGCCTGGTTGCCCGCCTGCTGCCTTTAGACTATGGCCCCATGTTGAAATGCTTGATTTTCCCCTGCGAAGACACGAAAGCCGGGTCATTCGGTGCTGGCCCTGTTTGAGCCGTGATACCCCAGATAGCTTTGCCATGGAGCCCATTCGTATAATGAAAGACTATGGGAAAGACTTTGGCTCCATGGCAATTGAACTGTATGTGTGTGCTCTGAGCGCCATTCAGTAATAATGTGCGCTCAGATCTGAGCTATCTGGGGATATGTTGAATGTACCTGTTTTGTGCAATGGCTGCACAGTTATATGTTTTTATGTGTTTTATTGTCTTTTGCTGCCATGTGTTCAATGGAGTTTTGCCTCTGTCCTTGGAGATAATTGGATTACTTCCCAATTATCTCCAGGATAGAAGACTCTGTGGAACTGGTTTTGGGCAGAAAAGACATGCTTCAATTTTCTTTAAAATTGAACGGCGTTAGGGAGTTACAGAATACCGAACTCATTGAGCATTCTCCATGAACCATCTTTCCTATACCTTATGTGTTTTTTGTACAAAACCCCACGAATGGAGACCGGCTTTTGCCACAATTTCCATGGAACTATTTTGGGCTTCTACCTCGTGGCAGACTGGTCAGAACTTCCCTGCGATGGCGATCGAAAACTACCAAACGGATCTGGGAGATTTTTGGATATATTGTTCACCCAGATCCAGGCATTTTCCCATGCATTTTGGGGATACTTTTCGGGTGGTGTAATATTGTTCGTTTTTCTGTGTCTGGAGATAATTGAGTTTAGTACAGTTCCTGACTCAATTATCTCACAGGCACAGAGGAGGAGTTTACTGACTGTATACACTTGTCTGTACTGCCAATAAACAGTATTCTCCCAGCATTAAGCCTTGGCTCATGTTTGGGGAGATTATGTGATACCGGCGATATTATACCTCATGGATTATTGGTGTGTTTTTATGGGAAAAGGGTATCCGTGGCGGTAATAATAATAATAAATAATAATAATAGCAAGGAAATCATTTTCTACATACACAGTATCTATATGGTATACCGGATAAATATAGTGCCCCCTAGTACTAAACATATAAAGGCAATATATTAATACCCTATCAAAAATATTTTGAATCAAGTTCTCTACTGACCTCTGCTGACATCAATATTTTCCCCTAGACTATCAGAATATTTTTGTAAATGAGAATTTGGTCATTACTATAGCTACTTTAATTTATATGACGTTTTGACTAACTCATGGAAATTGGGCTCACTGGGTTTTCTTTCCTTTTATTCGCTTTCATCTTGCCCTATGCACATTTGATTTTGTAGAAGGTGGTATATATTATATTATTAGTGTTAGTTGTGTAGCTGCTCTGTAAGGGGGATCGTTCTTCAGTATTGGTAAGTTGCTGGCTTAGCAGGTATTTATTTTCTGTCCTGCGCTGGTATTAGGCTGTTGTTTTCATTAGAACAGCTGAGGTATTAGATAGCTATCCCTATTTACATTATCACATTATCATTTGGGTCATAGTAGTCTTCTATGGACCTTAGAGCAAGGGTGTACAAGTGGAGATACATACAGCACTAGTTCCTTGTTATCTATGGCTACATGATTATTTCCTGCAATATTAGAACCAGTAACCACCATCACCACTGCTTTCTTAGATTCCTTCCCCCTTATCTACTTTTTCTTATTTTGTTTATTTCAGTTACAGTGTTTCTGAGGCGCAACTTAACAAAGCCTGATTAGATACACCTTTACTGATTTTGGTCTTTGTCTTCAGTTAGATTTATTTTATGCTGTATACAACATTTACCAGTTTTTGGAACTAAATGTTCCGCCATTTCATAGTTGTCTAATCTACAGGGTTAATGCCCAGGATAGGTTGATACTCTCCTCTCTGATTCTTTTTCATCGAACCTGCTGGTCGAGTGAAAAAACCGTTTAGTTTATTTTGAAATTAGGAACTATCCTGTATTGTTTCAGTAGGTGACCCGATCACAACTAATAATCAACATCAAGTGACATACATAAACAGAGTGGTCGTCTCTAGAACCCAAGGATTCTTTCAGTAAAGATATAATAGATAACTATTTAACTTTTTGGCCTCACTGAGTAGCCAGCGAGTTTTCTCAATATAGTGCTCGTCAAACAATGACACAAGGAGCATTTGACCAGAAAAGCACAACTAGAAGATCTGTCATGTCTCACTTCCAAGTTGAATAAATATGGATAGACAACTCGCTATATGACAAACTGTCTTTCATTTTAACAGAAGCTTACTTGAAACAAATGAGCGGTGCGAGTTGCTTACGAATTGGCAACTTTGCTGTTGACTCATTTTTAATGGCTTGCCAGCAGGGAGACTTTCTCTAAAGTAGCCATTGCACCTGAATTTTAAAAAGTCATTCCTTTTGGTTTCCAATAAGAAAAAAGGCCAATAGGGAAGAACTTTAGAGAACAGACATTGGTGGATAGATTCCTATGTATTGTAAAAGATTGTGTGCCCATGCTGATTAACTTACATCAGGATTGTCCTACATTAGGGAACATATCGTTAATCACAGCAATTCCATTAGATCTGCCGCAATGGACCAAAAAGAGGCACTTCCTGTTGCTAGACAGTTCTTTGAGAAGCAGCTCTCTACTCATAAATTCATTGCCATTGAACATGTCCCCAAATCCAGCAGAGGTGGTGACAGGGATCGGGACTATTTACGTTGGGCGCTCTGGCCCCAAGAGGCTTTAATGAATGTACTATTTTACACATTTTCCTGCCCAAAAGATAAGGTTTCTTCCTGGGACTGATACTTCAGCTATGCTCGGCTATATTTTTTGATTTATTATATACTTTTTAACTTTTTTTGATTTAGTATTTTTGATGTGCTGTTTGGATTAACAGTATATATACAATGTATCCTATATTGCACTTTTTATGTTCACATGATACTTCTCATTTGGTGATAGAATTATTTTCACATGTGATATGATGGACTGCTTATCTGGGGATATGCTCCTTTTACCTGGTTCCATGTGTATTCCCGGTATCGTTTAGTGATATTTCTCTTGTGAACCTTTTGCTACTAGGCGTCAGAGTACGTGGTTCACTTGTGTGTTTATGCACCATTAAATTTGGTCCATTATCACTGCTTCTGGGTGATTGCTTTGGGCTGTCCCTGGGTGATTACTTTGGACTGCCCCTGTGTAATCACAGGGGCAGTCCCTGGGTTATTACTTTGAACTGTCTGGAGGTGATTACTTTGGACTGTCCCTGGGTGATTGCTTTGGGCTGCCCCTGGGTTATTACTTTGAACTGTCTGGAGGTGATTACTTTGGACTGTCCCTGGGTGATTGCTTTGGGCTGCCCCTGGGTGATTGCTTTGGGCTGCCCCTGGGTTATTACTTTGAACTGTCTGGAGGTGATTACTTTGGACTGTCCCTGGGTGATTGCTCTGGGCTGCCCCTGGGTGATTACTTTGGACTGTCTGGAGGTGATTACTTTCGACTGCCCCTGTGTGATTGCTTTGGGCTGCCCCTGGGTTATTACTTACTGTTCTATATTATATTTTGTATATGGCATCACCAATTGGCTGATCAATTCATGTGAGTTTCCTAAACTTAAAACAGGATAACAAAAGTAAGGTTTCTACTCAAAGATCCTAAGGGAATGGAAATCAAATAATTATCGAGCTCTAACACACCTTGCATTTTTCATGAACCAACATATTACCATGATATTATGCCTCATAGTTTAAGGCGATTAATAAAATCCCTTTATTTTGACATACTAAGTATAACAGCGATAAAGAACTTTGATGAGCTTTTTAATTAATACAAATTAATTATTTTTATATATGTGTTGATTGGCTGTCCTAGAAACACTTGAGGAGGAAATGATTGATTGATGCTTCTAAGAAAAAGCTTTGGAATTAATTGCTGAGTGGTAATTCTATTAATCAGAGTAACGAATGATTAGCTGGCAATTGTGTGATATCATTGTGGGATGATTTGTTGATTTGGGTATTCTATGAAAACGCTGGAAAAGACCCTTAACAATGGTAAGTATTTTTTTAATATTATCTTATATATGAGAGCTGAAGACTTTGTATCCTCAACTTGTCTCCTGACATATTAGCAAAGACAAACCACCTAAATGTCAAAACTACCACTCAAGAATGTTACTCCTACCAGTCCCCTAATGTTGCACTGAGATTAGTATCAGCCACACTATGTCATACATGTTGTTGCTTTTTTTCCTCTGAATTTGTAAACGTGATCTGCCCATAAAAATAGCAGGTGGATAACAAAATATATATATATAATAAAGGACTTCTAGGAGATGTCATTCCAGTTCAATGATCATTTTTGTCCGTGTATCACACATGACACTAAAGTAAGAGATAAAGCCTGTACCGAGATGATAATGTAATAATGAATCAGAATAAATAGAGAATAACGCAGGGCAAAGCATGTAAGGAACAATTTTTCTCGGAAATTGATTTGGAGAAAACAAGTCTGATGGCGTAATGTTGTGTGAAATTACAGCAATAAGACTAAATTTGTCGAAGTTTAACAAGAAAAATGTTTCCAGTTTAACCATGTCACTGCTGTGTCATCCTGTATCTGGGAAACTGAGAAAGATGTCATTTGCCATTGTCATATAAAAATGCTGCGATTTATAAGATTTAATTCGTTAACAAAGGTTAATGATGCATTGAGGTGAGTGGCGATATTTATCCCACGGTTAGAAAACCAATAACGGCACCCTGCTATCGAACGCTGGGGAAAGGATCAGTGGAAATTGTCATTGGAGGTTTGGACACCATCCTTGACTGTATTTGGGATATTCTAGGGTTTCTCAAAATTGGTTTTCAATTGGAATAAAGATGGGAATGGGGTGACAGAGCATAGAATTGAGGTCAGAAAGTACAAACTAAACCAAAGGAGATGCAGAATCGAGGGAGTGACATTGTTAACAGAAACACAGTGGATGAGAAACAAAGTGTCTACATCTGGCTCTGCATCACGGATGTCAATGGGTTACTCCCACTGTACGTCTAAAGCAATACCTCGTTTTACTTTGCAGAAAATACAATTTACACTTCAAAAGATCACGCTTCAGTGACCTCTCGAGCACCATTTTCTTCTGCAGATTGAATAGAAGCAATGTAATTCCTCGCATATGTTTAGGGCAGGCGTTTAGGATGTTCTTGTAGTGCAACTCCCACAACACTTGGAACACCGTTAAATCATTGTTCAGCAACAGTTAGAGTGACCTGGATCAATTCCACAGACGTAGGAGATACATTAAATCTGGAAGATGTTCAGCTTGCGGTGAGGAAGGCCAGAACTCACAGCGGCCATGTCTAATACATGCCAACGTGTGAAACATAAACCGTTCGTGTAAATGGAAATACATGGGGTGTTATGGATATTGAGCATGTGCAAACACGTCTGGCTGAAGCCATCTGTGTAGGTGAGAAGGTAACACAGGAGGCTACACTAAACAGCATATTGTAACTTTAACATGTTCTGATCACTGTGTAACTCTTAGTTAACCAGCAGCTTACTGCTATAAGCCAGTTTTAGATCAATGTAGACGTTATTTATATAAACAATTTGTCTAAATTATGGATATTTAGAAATTTCTTTACAATTGTTTTTCATTTCATCATTTTCAAAAACATAAATTTTAGCGGCATAAATTAATATAAACTCACCCAGTTAATATTAGTAAGCCACCTAGCATGTTTTAGAATATCCTGACACTCCTAAATCCGTACCCCGAAAATGAAAGTGTCCCCCTTAATCCAACTTCAAATACAGTGTACAGAAAGCAGCTATAACTGGTGTAAAGAAATGCAGACTTGTTAGCTCAGATACATGAGAACTGTCAACCTGTCAGTAAAGTCTTTGTAAGGAGATGTAAAGAGAATGTTAGACATGCAATGAGAGGATGGATGGAACAATGGGGTGATTTAATCATTAATGGAACACTAAGCGCCAATCACTCAACATACAGAATGGGAACAGCACCTACCATTCATACAAGGGTGCACGGAATCGGGTTCTGCCCAAACCAGTATAAATTAAAAAGTAATATAGCAATAAATTGTGAAATAGTGTCCCTTTATTCAGGTGCCCAGAGTGTACGAAGGCAACGTTTCAACCGCTGCAACTGTCTTTATTAAGTTATCATCAATTTGGGCACCTGAATAAAGAGACACTGTTTCATAAGGATGTGCTGGAATGTATTACTTTCTTACTCTAAGCACCAAAACAACTTTAGCATAGCGAAGATGCTTTGGTGTATAGATCATTGTTCTGTAGCGTCACTGCTCAATTCTCTGCCATTTAGGAGTTAAATCACTTTGTTTCTGTTTATGCAGCCCTAGCCACACATCCCCTGGCTGTGACTCACAGAGCCTTCATGAAAATATAATAATTTTCAATCAGATCTTACAGCACAGTGTATTTACTTTAGAAGTGTGCATCCCATGTTTTGTAAATCTAACTGTAATCACACATAGAAGGCAATTGTTGGCTATAGAAGCACTTAAAAGTTAAGGGAATAATAAAGTATAAATAAAACACACTGTGGAATTAAGGAAGCTAAAGGGCAGAGAATCGAGCAGTGTGACTGCAGGGGAATGATCTATACACGCAAATCACTTCATTTAGCTAACGTTGTTTTGGTGTTTATAGTATTCATTTAAGTAGATATGATGTTTATATTTCTTTATAAAAGTGCCAATTTCTTTTGAAATCTGCACTTTTTGTAAAATGAAAAAAGAGGACACACTCATCACGCATGAAGTCCTTTAGTAAGCTAAACTGCTTTAGGGGTCTGAAGTGTCACTTTATCTAACAGACTTATTGCTAAATTGCTAACTGTCAGGAATTCAAAGTGATATTTACAATTTAGTCCAAAATAGTGAAAATAAACAAGTAGTTAATTTAGAGAATCTTGAAAATTCAGCTTCAAATTCACTTTATTTTCACACAATCTTTTCGTGCTGTAGTGAGCAACCCGGAGTATTTTGCACCTCCTAGCATGTTCTTAACAAATCTTCATTATTGACACAGTGTATCTCTTCATAATTCACTGACCTGAGGGCTAGCCCACTCGGCACTACAAGTACCCCTATCTCTGCTTATGGATTTTACAAGCTACTCGTTGATGCATTTTTTTTCAATTCTTCTGTAGCACAGACTAAACAGAAGTCAATGAATCATGTCGCAGATCTTGTCTAAAGTTTATGTGCTTTGCTGCAGTGTGTTATGCTGTGACAGATAAAGTGAAAATGTGGACAGGGTTAGAAAATTGCTGCTAATAAATCCAGTGAACTTAAGGGCAAGCTAAGGCCAAGTTTAGCTGCAAGCAACAGTTAATGTAATGATTCCGGGTAGCTTAAAGGTTGAGTCACAGATAATAATAAGGAATGAATGATAACTATCGCTCAAGTGATGAACTTAGAGCCTCATTGTTGCTCCATTTAAAGAATAGCAGCCACTACTAAACGTGGGCGCGGCAGAAGTCTTTGGTTTGGCTAAATCGATTCGCGCTGGGAAGAAATTGTTCGGGTAGTCCAAAATTCACCCATGTGGCGGTTCAGCAAATTTCGTCCATGCAAATGAATTGGCAAACAAGATTTAGACAAAATCAATAGGAGTAAAAATGGGCCAGTCTATCTATATAAATATTATGTATATATTTTGCAGTACTCTGACCTAACAGGGAAAATTAAAATACATTAATATTAATATATTGTTTTCATTTATTGCATATCCTTTTTCTCTCATTTGATCTGTAAATAAAATCAATATTTCATGGCTATCCACTAACCATCAATCACCTTTTTTTAGCGCCATGGATAGAACTCTGAATCACAAAACCAGCTCATCATTTGTTTCGTGATACGTTCATATTGTGTTTCAGAGCAACAAAATTTGAATGACCCATTGACCATCCAAAATGTTAGGCAAATCGTAGTTTGCTTGAAACCATGTGCACAAGTCTAGATGCTTCTTAGTGTACAGCACAGTCCACCAAAACCTGGAGCTTCCCTTACACTGCACATCCACACATTGATGGAAATCAGGGCCACCATCAGGGGGTGACAACCGTGATGGTTGTCACGGGCCCGGCGGTCCTGGGGGCCCTGGCCGCCCGGGCCCCCCGCGGAGCGACGAAACTGCTGCAGGTGCATCTGCACCGGGCCCCATCAGGTGGCCCAAGCATTTAGGGCCACCCGATGGGCCCTGTATCTTCAGGGGCCCGGTCAGCACTGCGCCGGGTGATTGCGCGACCGGGCCCCTTTTTAAAAAAAAAATTGCGGCTAAACACCGCAAGTGCTGCTGGGGGGAAGTGACAGCCGGTCACTTCCTCCCAGCTTACTCCGCGCGGGGGGAGAGCGGAGGAGAGGACAGGACAAGGACACCAAAGGCATCCACTCCCATCATCCCCAGCCACCCTCCTGCAACTTAAAGGTAAGAGGAGGGTGGCTGATAAATGAGGTGTGTGTGTGTCTGCAAGTATGTCTGTATGTCAGTATGTCTGTTTGTGTGTGTGTGTGTGTATGTCTGTCTGTGTGTGTGTGTGTATGTCTGTGTGTGTATGTCTGTCTGTGTGTGTGTGTCTGTTTGTGTGTGTGTGTGTGTGTGTGTGTGTATGTCTGTCTGTGTGTGCATGTGTGTGTATGTCTGTCTGTGTGTGTGTATGTCTGTGTGTGTATGTCTGTGTGTGTGTGTGTATGTCAGTATGTATGTATGTCTGTCTGTGTGTTTGAGTCTGTGTGTGTATGTCTGTGTGTGTG
>OW240913.1:365806476-365929876 GCA_933207985.1 Pelobates cultripes | reverse complement strand
TACTCTGATCTCTGGCTTCCCCTGACTTTGGCTTTCCTTGACTACGCTTCTGCTAATCCCTGCTGTACTGCTACTTGGAGCACTATTCCTGGAAAGCCCCTGTGCACAGACTCACAGATCAGGTGGCGTCTTACCTGGTCACCCTGGTCTGTGTCTACTTTGCAAGGGTGAGCGTATAACTCTGCGAGCAGGACTCCCCATCAGGTAAGATCCTGACAGTGATAAGTCGATGGTGGTTTGCTGAAACCAACGTATGGGTAGTGTCAGAGTATTTATATCGGCAGACATTTTGTGCTATGATAGAAACTAAAAGTGTATATTCTGAGTCACTCTGAACAGACCAGACTCCATTTTGTTATTTCAAGTTAACAAAGAGACACAGTATTTCTATCTGTAAGCTAACCACTTTCCCAGAGCTGAGGAATGCATAGTATATACAAGCCAAGTGATAAGGAAGGGGGTTGGACAGACTGTCTAATGCTAATGGAATATAATCAAATCTAAACCCAGACAATTGTGACAGAGAAGATTAAATAATTTAATATTTAACTGTCTATATATATAAGGTACCATTGTATGGAAAAGGGTAAACTTAGTTCATGATCTGTCATATCAGAAATTATAGCAGATTTGCAGACACATAGTCTGGACAAAATTTAAGAACCCCTTTGATCTTTGAAGGATACGTAAGTTATAGCCACTATCTAGATAGGCCAAAATGACGTCAAAATAGCCACCAGGAAAAGTTAACTCTTTCCTGGATAGGTATGTTTAGTGGGACAAGACTGCCCTCTACAGACCAAATAACTAATTTGCGATCTGGAAGATAACCACACCTCTAGTGCTTCTATTGGGTTATCAACTGATGACGTACAGAGAGTCTGGCCCTTTAAAAGTTAAGACAAAGGGAAGATAGAGAGACGAGAGAGGAGGCAGATGCAAGATATGCAAAGGAGAGAAAAGAGAGGAATTGGAAGTTTGGGGACTCCAACCTCCATGCAGAGACACATCCAAATAAATTCCTGAGACTACCAATCGGATGAAATATCTACTCAACTGGTAATTATACTGGTTTCATTAAATTAAATTAATTAAAATGTATTAATAGCATTATATATGACTGGATAAAGCACGGTCAGATTTCCATATTAAGAAATCTTAGTTAACTAAGAATATATAGTTATAAACATTCCATTCTGCAGGTGGAATTAAGAATAATTATATATTGATGTGATATTATCACGTGTTAGCATACCGCTGTTTTTATCCAGGTGTATTGATTTGCTCTAAATTAAGATAGATATCTTTTAGACAAATTAAAAATCTGCTTATATAATATGTAGATTCTCTTATTGGATTGTTTTCAGGAAATGGCTAATGAACTGGTTTAAATGTTATTTTATTTAAAAATTACATAAGAATAGATCTTAACTACCTAGGAGATCTAGCCAGCATTGAAAGGGTTATTCTAACTGTCTGCTAAACTTTACGACCTTACCCTGCACTCTGAGGAATTCTGTTCTCTGTGTGAAAAGTTTCACTTTCAGTCTGTGGAAGCTAGTCATAAATCGTCAGAATTCTTGACAGGAAATGCTATTTAGCCATTGAAACGTAATACCCATTTCTTTGTATTGCATATAATTTTGTACTGAATATTCATTGATTATTGTTATGCATGTTACATATAATATTATTATTATTAATTTGTCATTATAAATAAAAATCTATTTTTATACATTGTGATATTATTATATGAAATACATTCCACTTAACACGATAAACGTTCTTTGGGATCTGAGAATTGAATTAGTGGGCAATTCTCACTGTTACTATTATTATCCCATAAATATCCCCACATATTGGAGGCACGGTGCTGAGATCGTTTAAGTTGAAATTGTATTTCATATATAATAATAATATTGGTGTAATTCATGCAATTTAATCTTAATATAGAAAAGAGTTTTGTATTGAGATTAATTAATAAAATAAAAATAAAAATGGCCAGTGGCAGTGATAAATCTGTAACAGATAATACTGAAATAATTGAAGACCTAAGAGAACATGCTCTAGTTCATATTCATAAACATATGAAAAATGATGCAACCTATGAGGTTTGGTTGAAAAGCATAGAATGGGAAGCTAAACACACCATTCTAACTGATGAACACATCATCATATATCTTAAAGAAATTGCTGAACAAAAGAACATAGAAAGGAAAATGGCGTTCATAATACACTCTTGGCCTTTCTTTATGACAGCACTTCTTAAGGTGTGTGATGAAAACAAGTCATTGAATGCCAAATTGGACACGTACAGTGACGATTTGGGCATTCAAAATGGGAAATACCAAGATTTACTTGCTGAGCATAAAACTCGTCAGGCTGATCATGAAAAAGAAATGAAAGCTTTGATGGATAAATATGCACAGGAAATAAATCAGCTTAAAATGCAATTGGATGAGTATGAAAAGGAGAGTCAGAAATTAGACAGTGAGGTTGGTAGTCATCATTCTGTGCCAAAAAGTTGCACAAAAATGCAAGAAAAGACTATCTGTAAATCCCCTCCTTATTATGATTTTCCCACACCAAACCAGGTTTTCATAAAACAGTCTGTAAGTAAAGGTGTGAGTAATTCTAAAAAATCACCTATGGAACAAGATTCCCCATCTCATGACATTACCAAGCCACCTTGGCAATCTTGGGCAGAACAGTTTGAAAAAGCTGTCTTGGCCAAACTTGAGAGGGAGAGTCCAATTCAAGGTGATAGGAATGAAAACAGACATGGTTCTGTACACTGGCAGGATTCTGATGCTGATCAGAATTGTGACAGTGAACAAGAAGCTCAGAGTGATGGGAGTGAAAGTGATTGCACTGTCCACTCTGAAGGCCATGTAACTGATATGCCATCTGCACTGTTGTACGGGTCTAATTCCTCTTCAGCAGACAGATCGCATAGACGTTTACCCAAACACAGAAACAGAGATCGTAAATCAACGACGCCTGTTTATGAAACACCAAAGGTCATCAAATTCCTTAGAGAGACTGTCCCACAATTTTCTAGAGGTTCAGGAAACATATCTGAACATCTGGAAAATTATGATAGAGCAATGAATTCATTGGGCATGTATGATGACATTCATAAGAAATGGTTCATTACATGGACCTTTGATTCAATGTGCCGTGTTTATCTAGAAAGTCTTCAAGCTATACAGTTAATGTCCTGGTCCAAAATGAAATATGAAATAATCATGGAATATGGTAAGTATAAAACCATTGCTTCTGCTAAGAAGGCGCTTTATAACTTAAAGTGCCGTCCAGATCAAAGCCCCAGAGAATATTTAGTAATTCTTAAAAATGCATACTCCGTGGCCCAAAGAAAACCCAGGTATGAAAGCACAGACTTCAAAGATCTGTATTTTCATGCCATGCCGGTAAACATACAAATGAATCTCGCAAGAGATTACGATTGTAAGTTGCCATTAGAATGGCTAGTCAGTCAGTGTATGAAATTGTACACTATACACCATGCACATGACGAAAATCAGCCAAAGGTTAAGAAACCTGGTGATAAAATGGTGTCAGAGACTAAAATTCAGTTAGGTTTAGAAACCCAACAGAAAAAGAGGACCTATTCCGAGGTTTTGAAAACACCAAAACCTCAGAAACAGGAAAACGCAGAAGCAATTCTGCAAACTCCTCTAATAACTCTGAAAAATCCAATGCCAATGGGAATAAACGCCCCTGGGTTAATAAGAACCAAGGCAATTCCCAATGGAGAAGGAATCCTCAGGGAAATAGGAGATATGGAAACAGAAACAACCAATCTGCTTCCAATAACTCCCAACAGTCTCAGCCATCCCAGCCAAATTCTAATGGGCAAAGACAAAACGGCAATGGGGGAAATAATTTGCGTCGTCAGGTTGGTCAATTGACAGACCAGATGGGCAAATTAATGGAGGGAATGACAAAGATTAACGAAGTCTTTGCCAGAAATCCTTTTTTAGGGATAGCTCCAATTGCAGAACTACCTGTGCAACCGCAGCAACAACAACAGGTGCCGCAGCAATAATAGCCACTGTGACTAAACAGGCTAGGTTATCAGTAGATGTAATGCCTAACCCTGTTTCCTTTCCAGGTACTAACAGTCAAATAAATAATAGTTGTGTTAGAAAACCTATTGCCTATACCGTCACTTCACTTTCGGGTGAAGGAGGCGCAACGTGTTCCTCTGTTTTTTCATTTCAGCCAAAGGCTAAAATAGCCCCAGCAACCACTAGTTTCCAGGATCCAGACCTGAAAGGGTTAACTGATGAGATGCCGACCACTAGTTCCCGCTTGACAGTTCAAGATATTCCTAAAAAGGATGGGCCTGTGGGTAAGACTGAGCATTCCTCAGTACAGGTAGAAACTACTGCTGTGACCGGTAATGTATGGAAAACAAGTAATATGTTGACACATTCTAAATTCTTATGTGAATTAGAAGAACATGAAGGAAGGTACTACATGTCTGTAGAAATACAGGATTCGCTACCCCAGCCTTTTAAAGGGTTAATAGATACTGGTTCACAAGCCACTATCTTATCCAATACCTACTTCCAGCAGGTAATGGACTTAGCAACGGATAAGCCGAAGCTAAGAGGTTTCCCCAATGCTCTGTTGAGTGTAGGAGGAAATGCCCTTCATGTTATTGGCAATACATGGTTAAAGTTTAAAATAGGTAACAAAACCTTTAGACACCCGGTGATAGTGGTAGATCTCCCCTATGACCGACTGATTCTGGGTATAGACATACTCAGAAGACTTAACACAATTATTGACTGTGTGAATGGAATTGTATGGTCACAAGCTAAGGTTCCCATAACCTATGAGAAATCACATGTACAATCTGATCGTAACTGCCATGTGATAGAAGAAAGACCTGACTCGATTGAGGTACATTTTAGGAATAGTCAGTCACCTGACGTGACTATCCTGCAGGTGAATGATGCAATCGCACCTGTAGATGAGCATTCCGTAAGAATTGCTCCAGAGAGGATCCAGAATGTCTCTCTGGAAGGTGATGTTTTAACCATTTCTCTCCACAGGGACTATGTTGAATCTGTAGATCTGGCAGGTCATGCTCAATTCCTTGCCAGAATTGAAAGGGTTAATAACAACTTATTCTTTCCTATTCAAATACATGACTTAGGAAGAAGTAGGAATGCAAAGCTGGACTTACAGAGTGAGAACAGCTATATTAGCAGAAGTCTGTTAAAGCAGATCGCTAATCCTAAAATGATCAGGTATGCTTCCCCACATGACAGGTGGATCCAGAACCTGGATGGCGAATCAGAGAGTTACAATGTGATAGCAAAATGTTTACTATCTATTTCCATCGGAAATAAGACAGTTAAACATTTATTCTTAGTGATAAACGAACCTCGCTATCAGGTTTACGTTGGCAATGATGTCATACATCGCTTTGCCATACACCTTGACCTGATTAATTCCAATTTGTGGACAAGGTTAAAAGGTAATCCTTGTGGATACCTACACGAGGAAAATGCCCTAAAATCAGGACAAATACTCCCATATGCGGTAAGTATCAAAGTACCTGATGACATAACCATTCCACAAGGGACAAGTAATTTTCTTTTACCCCTACAGGTCAAGAAGGGTCAGAGATTAGAAAACTCTGATGCCCTAATCTGTTTATCCAACAGGATACAACAATTAGGGATGGTGGTAATACATACACCAATGGTAAGTATTGGTAAGAATCCCACCTATATCATGGTCAACAATGTTACACCCAATAGTGTTACTTTACCAAAAGGAACATTATTAGGTCTAGCATTGGATGCTGAGTACTATACATTTGGTTTCCAAAACCAAATTATAGGCCTCATCCCTGAAGAATACTTAACTGAGGACGAAATTGTCGATCAAATATTCCATTCCTCCCCAGAAGGATTATTCACTATCCTATCTGTGTATCCCTTCAATGTCGAAGAAGGCTCGTGTAAAATCGAAGAAGCATCTATCACCTTCGATCATCCGCTCAATGAGCAGGAATCACAAGAGTATCACGACCAAAGAGAAAAGGTAAGTCAACACCGAACTGACCTAACTTCTAGGCTTGAAGAAGCTTATGAGATAGGCCAGCCTGAAATCTTTCCAGGATTTCAGGAAAGGCTAGAAGAGCAAATATCTTTAGCTGACGGTTGCTCCAATGATGCTGAGCGGCAACAGCTAAAGGAAATCCTCTTGGAATTCCAAGATATTTTTGCCAAGGATTCCTACGACTGTGGGTTAACAAACCTCCACGTAGCCAGAATACAAACTGATCCAAATTTGCCACCTGTATTTATCAAACAATATAGACTCCCATTAGCGTCATATGATGGTCTACAAGACATCATTCAGAATTTAAAGGAAAGGGGCATTATACGTCCAGTGCACAGTTCGTATAATAATCCAATCTTGGGGATTCTGAAACCTAATGGACAATGGCGTTTATGCGCTGACTTACGACAGCTAAATAAACGCGTCTATATGTCTGGTTGGCCAACGCCATACATAGACCAATGTTTGGTACAAATGCAGGGATCCAAAATATTCACTGCCATTGACTGTGCGCAGGGATATTGGACTGTACCAGTCCATAATGAAGACCAATACAAATTGGCCTTCACATTTGGAAAGCAGCAGTATACCTGGACCCGTATGCCTTTCGGTTATATAAACTCTGGTCATGAATTCGCTGTGTTCATGCATAAAGCTATGCCTGACGCACTCGAGAGAGGAACGTTATCATATGTCGACGATGTCTTGCTGAAAAGCACTTCCTTTGATAAGCATATTTTAGAGATTAGACATGTTCTCACTCAGTTAAGAGAGGCAGGGATTAAACTGTCTTTACAAAAGGCGCAATGGTGTCGCACCCATGTCAATTTCCTCGGACATGAGGTAACTTCTGAAGGATTAAATCCCCAGAGGAAGAAGGTTGAAGCCGTACTAAAGGCTAAAACACCTTCAAACATCAGGGAATTAAGATCGTTCCTTGGTATGACTAACTACTCCCGTAAGTTTATAGATAATTATGCAGAAATAACAAAACCACTCTTACACCTGCTTAAAAAGGAAACTACCTGGAACTGGGGGGAGCCTCAGGACCAAGCGGTAAGTGAACTGAGGAGGAAGCTCACTCAGGCACCCTGTTTAGCATACCCAGAGGGGGGTAAACCCTTCTATCTGGAGACAGGATATACCGATTTAAGCATAAGTGCTGTTCTGTATCAGAAGCAGGACAGTTTAAACAAAGTTATTGCATATGCTAGCAAGACTTTGTCACCTGTTGAAGTTAAATTCAACACGTGTGAGAAGGCGTTATTGTCGACTGTCTGGGCACTACAAAATTTTCGTAGCTATATCCAAGGTGAGAAAATAATTGTAGAAACAGCTCACCAACCTCTACAGTATCTGCAGAGTGAAAGAATTAGAGACGGTAATCTCTCTAACAGTCGGATTACTGCATGGACTCTATCCTTACAGGGATGGCCGTTAGAAGTCCGTTATAAACATAATAAGAGAAGCCCAGTTGCCCAAGGTTTAGCAGAATTACATGACTGTACTGCTCCATCTCTGGATGATAATGACACCGGAGATGACTTCCTAGAAGAGCAATTGCTATCTCCTTATAAAGTTTATGACGAGGAATACTGTCGACCACTACCGTGGGTATACATTGATGGTTGTTCATATCACCACGTCGCTGGTGCTGAACGGAAGTTAGTTGCAGGTATCGGAATCGCCTGGACAGGTGATTATCCTAATGTATCTATAGGATACAATATTGGTCCCAAAAGCAGTCAGATAGCCGAACTCTGTGCAGTATATAAGACCATTCAAATGGCAATAGAATATAGTATCAAAGAATTTGTTATTATAACTGATTCCAACTATGTTCGCAACAGTTTCGTCGAATATCTGCCTAGCTGGAAACGTAACCAAATGCTGAAAAGCAATAACAAACCTGTTAAACATGGGAAATTGTTTTGTAAAATCGATGAACTGGTTAAGGAAAATGGTTTAACCATATATTGGAAGAAAACCAAAGGCCATTGTAAAATAGAAGGTATTGATAAGGATGGTAATGACTTAGCCGATTCACTGGCAAAACAAGCTGCCATCAATGGTGAAACCCTAAACATTGACGATCTTATGGGTTCAATTCATGTTGAAGCCATAACAAGACGACAGGCTAGAGATAATGCCGACTTAAACGTCGTGCAATGGAGTCAAGAAGCTCCTAGTGAGGACCTGATTACTAGTCAAAAGAATGATCCCGTCATAGGCATATTCTATAAACATATAGAAGACCCTACTGCCAATCCCATCACAGATGAGGATTGCAAAGATAATGAAGATTTACGAATCTTGATGAGATATAAAGTCCAATTTAGTATCATGGATGGGTTACTGGTCAGAACTTCTAAACATGGTATACAACAATGGGTAGTCCCAACTGTATACAGAGGGTTAATGCTCCAACACGCACATGATGCACCTACATCTGGGCATCGTGGTGATAAGATCACATATGAGATATTGCGTGATTATGCATATTGGCCACACATGTTAAGGGATGTTAAGACATACTGTCAGGGATGCTTGATTTGTCCGCAATATCAACCCCATGGTCCAACCCATCGTGCACCACTTCAGAAGAGGGGGGTGTCATTACCCTGGTCTGATATTCAAATTGACTTTATAGGTCCTGTAACAAGATCTTCAAGAGGTAACAAATACATGTTAACCGTTACATGTATGTACACAAAGTGGATAGAATGTTTGCCTTGTAAAGAGAACACGAGTACCGTGTGCGCCACTTTGTTGATTAACCATGTCTTTTCCAGGTTCGGTCTGCCTCAAAGAATTGAGTCAGACAGAGGTAGTCATTTTACCAGCGAAGTAATGGCTAAGATGTGGAACATTCTAGGTGTTAAACGAAAGCTACATATTGCATACCGCGCTGCGTCTAGCGGGGGGGTAGAGCGATATAACCAGTCTATCGTTAATATTCTAAAGAAGTATGTTAAGGAGTCTGGTAAAGACTGGGACATTAAATTGCCCCTAGTTTTAATGGCGATTAGAGCCACACCTAGCACTGCTACCAAATTGTCACCTTTTGAATTGATGACAGGAAGAAAGATGGTTTTACCACAGCATTTACTATATCGTACTTCGGATCATAACTTGATCAATGCTGCCACTACGCATCAGTATATTGAAGATTTGCGCAAGCATTTACAGCATGCATTTGCTTTTGCTCAAAAGAATCTAGAAAAAGCAGCGACAGGGGTTAAGACCTATTACGATCTAAAAACCACGAAAAAGGAATATGAGATAACAGATCAAGTCTATCTGTATAACTTTGCGCGAAATCAAGTAAAGGAAAAGAAATTTTTACCTTCTTGGAAAGGGCCATATGTCATCATTGACAAAATTTCCCCAGTAGCGTATAAGATAAAAATTCCTAAGGATGGTGATTTTATTGAAAAGTGGGTTCACATTAACCAGTTGCGTGCTTGTCATCCTAAATCTCAATTAAGGATTATAGGTGTGGATTCAGACGCAGAAGGGTGAACGACTAACCTGGATGAATGCTTGATTCACGTGGTATAGTATGATGTGAAATGTTGTGATGTGCCATGATCTCATGTACGTTCATGTCATTAACCATTTCCTTGCCATCCAATAACTACATTTTATAAGCAGGTTACTAGCTTGTTTAACTGCTATAGGCAAATTGCTGAAGAGTCAGTAATAAATGTAGTGAGGGATGAAGTTATAAAAATAGAATTAGACAGAATACATATGTTGATGAATCGTAATAATGTGTTGTCCTAGGCCAAGTGATATCACACTGTTATAAGTTTGTATGCTTAACAAACCTTGAATCATTAGTAGATAAGTCTGAAACGAGTTCCTGATCCGTGACTGTCGAAAGATGTCCAAGAAGGATGTGGCGTGTTTCTGGATCGTACTGCTCCTGTGCCAAGAGCTACGGACCGACCCGATCGCAGAGATGGGACCATCCTCCGGCATCCTGATTCAAGAGACACCAGGGTTCATCTTAACAGAGAAGAGGATCCTGACCAGACGTGTGTTCGTCAGCTTGGACCCCAAGATTTCCATCGAGAAGGCATACAACATTTCATCGATGCAGCTTCCTGAGTTACAGACTTGGTACCAGATGCACCTCCAAAGAGCACAGGACCGTGTGCGAAACATCTTGGAGCAAGCCCGGAAACCATTTGTATCCAGTTCTATTCCGATGAGCAACCGACCCAAAAGGTTCCTCACCGCTATAATTGTTGCATTAGTTTGTGCCACTGTCGGTGCAGTTGTCGCAACTGGAATGTCTGCAGCCAACTCTATTACTGTCCAAAAGCTGGATATGGAAATCTATGCGCTAAAGCAACACATTAACGATATTCATCAGGTGATACAACAGCAAAGAACACTTCTCCAAGACGTGTTAACTATTGTGGAAGACACAGTCGTTACAACAAATTTGCATTCGGAATTAATTGCCAAATCCACTGAGTTGCACCAAAGTCATGACTTATTTAAGCGTGAACTTCTATTTCTGCATGACCCAATATTGTTCCACACACTTGCTTTTCTTGACGAAGTGCAAACTGGAATGATCGAATTGGCAGGGGGACGCATACCTCTGTATTTTGTATCCAAGGATATTGTTCATGCGATGCTTGCCAATGTGGATGGAGAGACAATTGAGCCTATGCAATTAAATCTGGCCTTTGAGATGGGGAGCGCTATACCTCTCTTAATTGATCCGGAACGTATGGAGATTTGCTTTTTATTGACCATACCATATGTAACTCCCAAAGACATTTGTCAAATGAAAATAATGTACTATGTTAGAAATGATGTGATTGCACAATATGTCTGGTAACTTCTATAGTGCTTATTCATAAGCTAAATTAATTTTGGCTATGAAATGCACTAAAGGGGGGTTATGTCAGAGTATTTATATCGGCAGACATTTTGTGCTATGATAGAAACTAAAAGTGTATATTCTGAGTCACTCTGAACAGACCAGACTCCATTTTGTTATTTCAAGTTAACAAAGAGACACAGTATTTCTATCTGTAAGCTAACCACTTTCCCAGAGCTGAGGAATGCATAGTATATACAAGCCAAGTGATAAGGAAGGGGGTTGGACAGACTGTCTAATGCTAATGGAATATAATCAAATCTAAACCCAGACAATTGTGACAGAAGATTAAATAATTTAATATTTAACTGTCTATATATATAAGGTACCATTGTATGGAAAAGGGTAAACTTAGTTCATGATCTGTCATATCAGAAATTATAGCAGATTTGCAGACACATAGTCTGGACAAAATTTAAGAACCCCTTTGATCTTTGAAGGATACGTAAGTTATAGCCACTATCTAGATAGGCCAAAATGACGTCAAAATAGCCACCAGGAAAAGTTAACTCTTTCCTGGATAGGTATGTTTAGTGGGACAAGACTGCCCTCTACAGACCAAATAACTAATTTGCGATCTGGAAGATAACCACACCTCTAGTGCTTCTATTGGGTTATCAACTGATGACGTACAGAGAGTCTGGCCCTTTAAAAGTTAAGACAAAGGGAAGATAGAGAGACGAGAGAGGAGGCAGATGCAAGATATGCAAAGGAGAGAAAAGAGAGGAATTGGAAGTTTGGGGACTCCAACCTCCATGCAGAGACACATCCAAATAAATTCCTGAGACTACCAATCGGATGAAATATCTACTCAACTGGTAATTATACTGGTTTCATTAAATTAAATTAAATTAATTAAAATGTATTAATAGCATTATATATGACTGGATAAAGCACGGTCAGATTTCCATATTAAGAAATCTTAGTTAACTAAGAATATATAGTTATAAACATTCCATTCTGCAGGTGGAATTAAGAATAATTATATATTGATGTGATATTATCACGTGTTAGCATACCGCTGTTTTTATCCAGGTGTATTGATTTGCTCTAAATTAAGATAGATATCTTTTAGACAAATTAAAAATCTGCTTATATAATATGTAGATTCTCTTATTGGATTGTTTTCAGGAAATGGCTAATGAACTGGTTTAAATGTTATTTTATTTAAAAATTACATAAGAATAGATCTTAACTACCTAGGAGATCTAGCCAGCATTGAAAGGGTTATTCTAACTGTCTGCTAAACTTTACGACCTTACGCTGCACTCTGAGGAATTCTGTTCTCTGTGTGAAAAGTTTCACTTTCAGTCTGTGGAAGCTAGTCATAAATCGTCAGAATTCTTGACAGGAAATGCTATTTAGCCATTGAAACGTAATACCCATTTCTTTGTATTGCATATAATTTTGTACTGAATATTCATTGATTATTGTTATGCATGTTACATATAATATTATTATTATTAATTTGTCATTATAAATAAAAATCTATTTTTATACATTGTGATATTATTATATGAAATACATTCCACTTAACACGATAAACGTTCTTTGGGATCTGAGAATTGAATTAGTGGGCAATTCTCACTGTTACTATTATTATCCCATAAATATCCCCACAGTAGGACTTCCTTTATTGCAAATTCTGTTTAATTTAGAATGTTTTGTCTCCTACACTACTAAAACTTGCTAGAAATTGAAGGAGCATACTGTTTAAAGTTCAATTTGCAGAGCAGGATATGTCAAACTTATAAAGCAAGTTAACATCTAATTGAAAATTAAACCATCTATTTAAATTTCAGCTTGAGATCTAGCAGTTTACTGTCGGAGGTGTAAATCCACCTCTAAAGGCATCATTAGCCAGCCTGGAACAAGAGGTTGGGAATGGCTAATGTTAAATATGTGCTGCCAAATTTCCACCCCGCCCCCGCCTCAACCCATTCTCTGGGACATCCTTCCCTTAATAATAAAGGGAAGTAAAGTCACTGGAGGATTGGGCTGCAGGGAGAGCTTGACCTGGGTATGAGAACACTGGTGTATTTTTTTTTCTTTTTTACATTTTTTCTTTTGGTGGGGGACTGTACCAGTAAGTATTACTCTAACCAAAAACAGTGTTTTATTAACGTTAACAGGGATTTTTCCCTTATATTATATCATAATGAGTGCAATTTTGTTATCAAAGGATAGAAAATTACTGTGGCCTTCTCGTGTTAAGTGGAGCTTTCAACTTGCGCAACCACCCTATTTTCAACCTTCTCATGATTAAGTCTTCTTCACAAGAAGAAGAATCACTGGGGTATTTAAATGTTGTGGATTTTTTCTTTTCTAAAACACATTGTCAGTCTCGAATCAGACAGTTTCTCCTTTCTTCCTGATCCCAATTCCTGGACCGAGATTATTATTTTCATGATGAAGTGTTTCTTGTGACATCACTTTCCTTTTCAGCATGATGTATTGAGGGATCTCGGTGCCATCTGCTAGAACTGCAAGCATCACTGCTATTTCTCAATTTAATTTCCAGGAATTTTGATGAGAAAAGACTTTTCTCCTCTATTGTTAACTGTATCATTGCTTGGTATGTCACAGTACACTGGCATTTTATCAGCGTTACAGAAAAGGAAATAAGTCAGATTTTTTTGTCAGAAGCCTATTTATACGACGTTGAAATGAGTCATGTTTCTCAATAACCTTTGTAGCCTTTGTGCCAAACTCGATGTACTAGATAAGTAAATAATGTCTTGCCATCTTACCATGCGATCACCCAAAGCTTGCTTAAAATCTTGAACTTTTTTTCCAATTTTAATATTTTCACCTGCCCACTTTCTCTGTTTGTAGGATATCGGTTATCACACATCTCAGAAACCTTCAGAAACCACTTGTGAGTCCATTACTTCACTAACGTCCAACTTTAAAATATCTAAAGGTTTTTGTGGATTTTAAGTTTTACCTTATATGTTTATGATCTCTTGACCTTACCTTACATGATGCTCTGTTTCCACCATTTACTGATTTCCTGGTTGTGTTACATTTGTCACCATCATGTTAAAACAGATTGTATCGTTCCCATTAAACCCTTCATTTAAGGGACAATGTAGGCACTGTATCTGCTTCAGCTGATTGAACTGATTGTAATGTCTGTATTCCCCTGGTACTGTCTTTTCATTTGACATTAACCAGTTTGTAATGTTTTTATATTTTAATGCTAACCAGGGGACCTCAGCAGCCCATCCATCCCCTTTATGCTGCTTCGGCTAATGAAGAAATATTAGCCTGGGTAACAATGGACAGGCAGCCGTGATTGGCTTAGAGTATCAGCTGATGGAAAAGAGATGAAATGGTTACACTGACTACTGTGTCTGTCTCAACTTACCCAAGCTCCCTCACTACTCTGCTAGCATCTCAAAATCATGGCCATCTGGGACCTCTATACCAGTGTAACGGACCGTTTTGCACAAAAGGGGAAAAAACCGCTTAGACGATAATCCCCCTTTCAGAGACAGGCACAGCTACTGAATAATCACCAAAACTCACGAACCGCCAATAAGTGAATGCTCCAAACTCCCGAACGGCATACAAGGGAATAAGGTAGCACTTCCAATAAACGAACAGGAACCATACGAATAGCTGCTAGCAGACGAACAGGAAAAGCTCCCCAAGCGGCTTACACTCCTGGCAATCAGTCCTTAGCAGCATACAGTAAATCCCCCCAAAGACGAGACAAGGCTCCGTGTTGAGGGTCAAGCAGTGGTCTGAGGTGCTGGCACACCCAGCCTGGTTTTTATTACAGTGTTTTCAAATACAGGACCGCCCACAGGGAGGTATAAAACAACCAATAACATCACAGTTACATCCCACATATTCCCTCCCCTTATCCTGAGAGGAAACTCAATTATACATACAGTTAAAACATACTTTCTACCCAACTTTCATAACTCTAAAACCATACATCACATTCACATAAAATTACACATTCACAATCAATCCATTCAGGGGAACAACATATTAAAAAATGGCCTGAATCAGACCAGGGGTTCAAAAGTTAGTAAAAAGTCCTTTGTGACTAAATGAAGCATGGCTTTCTGGCCCAAACCAGTTTCAGAGTCTTCTATCCTGGAGATAAGTAATTCAATTATCTCCCAGGACAGACACAAGACTCCATTAAGCACATGGTTGCAAAAAGACACAAAGACAGTAAAACACTTTAAAATACATAAAGTTACATTTTACACATAACACACAGACATTTCACATATCCCCAGATAGCTCAGGTCTGAGCGCACATTATTAAGTGAATGGCGCTCGGACCACACAAATACAGTTTAATCGCCATGGAGCCAAAGTCTTTACAGTCAGTTTCATACGAATGGGCTCCATGGGATTCCTATCTGGGGTATAACACATTCAAACAAATCTACTGAAACCCAGGCAGAAAAGCACAAATACAGCTTTTCTGCAGGCAAAAATAAAGTCTTTTAAAAGGGGGCCATAGTCCAAAGGCAGCAGGCGAGCAACCAGGCTTCTCCAATGCAATGTGGCGAGATTGGTCTCGTCACAACCAGCATGTTCACATCTCCCAGGCAATGGAAGACATGAAGGAGAGGTGCATACTCAGGGCAACCTGCTGGATAGCCCATTGGCTATAGCTAATCATAAGACGCCCTCCCCCGGTTCCTTTGACACCCCCAAGCTCCCTTTATAAGCCTTCCCCCGCCCTGCAGAGCTCAGTCTGCGCGGTGCCCTCCATGGGTGAAGAAGGATTTTTTTTCGTTTTTTTTTGTTATAAGTGCGTTGGTTATTATGGATTTTTGTATTTGGCCTTTTTGGGGGCTGAAAAAAGAAGATTTTAGAAGAAAGAAAACATCAAATGGTAAGTTTTATTTATTTATTTTTTACAGGTACTTTAGTTAATGGTCCCCCCCTCATTATTTTTAGGGTGAGGGGGGTAGGTAGGGGTTAGTTTTTTTTGGGGAGGGGTTGACTAGGGGTTTGGGGACCCCTAGTCACCTGGGAGAGGGGGGTTAATATTTAGTATTTAGGGCCCCCACCCACCGCTCAGGGGTGGGGGCCAGGGGGGAGGAGATTAGGTCCCCCCTTATTCTAATTTAGGGCCCCCACCTGCTGCTCAGGGGTGGGGCCGGGGGGGGGGACATTAGTATTTAGGGCCCCCACCTACAACTCAGGGGTGGGGGCCAGGGGTGAGGACATTAGGTCCCCCTATTCTAATTTAGGGACCCCACCCACCATTCAGGGGTGGGGGCCAGGGGGGGGACATTAGGTTCCCCCCCATTAGTATTCAGGGCCTGCACCCACCACTCAGGGGTGGGGGCCAGAGGGGAGGAGATTAGGTCCCTCCCTTATTAGTATTTAGGGACCCTACCCACCGCTCAGGGGTGGGAGCCAGGGTGGAGGACATTAGGTCCCCCTTTATTATAATTTAGGGCCCCCACCCACCGCTCAGGGGTGGGGGCAGGGAGGGAGGAAAATAGGTCCCCGCCCTTATTCTGATTTAGAGCCCCCACCCGCCATTCAGGGGTGGGGGCGGGGGGGAGGACAATAGGTCCCCCCCATCATTTTACTTTAGGGCTGGAACCGTTGGAATTAAGGAGTTATCTACTAAGCGGCTGCGAGAGAAGTGCCGAGGTCCCGAAATTCCGAAATGCCGAAGTTCAGAAATTCCAAAGTTAAGAAGTGCCGAAGTCCCGAATTGCGGAAGTCCCGAATTTCGGAATGCCGAGCCGAACCGAACCGAAAATTTTCCCCATGCACATACCTACTTTTCAGGTGATGTGGTGTATTAAATATGCAGTATTGCTAGTATTGCTATTGACAGTTCTGAGAGCCAGGTCAGGTATGTGGGAAAATGTCCCCCTTGGCCAATAGCAAGTTAGGTCTGGCAAGAGTGCCCTGGGCAGTAGTCTCAAACCATTCTTTTGAAAGGTAACAAAGCTAGAGGTGTAGTCATTGCCGCCGCCCAGTGATGGGAGTGAGCGCAGGACTTTTCTTTCTGCATTTGTATCCATTTTTTGTATCACTCAGCCTTGTTACAATGCAGCCGCCCATCCCATGTGTTCCCTATTAAGGGTTAATAAGGTATAGGGGTGTATATAAAAAATACCCCTTTCTGTCTCATTAGAGATCTTGGCCAGAAGCTCAAGGAAGCAAGGTGAATGGTTAGAGTTAGGACCCACCTGGGTTTAGCTTTCAATTAACAATACAAAAAAAAACCTTTATTGCATGAAACCTTTTTTGAAATAACAAGAACGTGAGAAAAAGCATGTGTTTATGTAATTGTTCACAAATGGTGTTCACGCCAAAGGACCTCATAGAAAATCTGAGGTTATATCTTTTTTATGAAATTGCTTTTAATACAGACAAATAATTCCCCAGGGAGATTTGCACTTTTTTCCTTCATTGTTGTTTTTATAAGGAGTGCTGACGGCTGGTTCAGTCCAAGTGTTGCACAAGTTCAAGGCATGAGATGTTGTTTTTCTTCTTATCTCTTGCCTGCCACCTAGGGGAAATAACTGCTAACTGCGTGTTCGAATTTCCATGTAAACGTGTGAATAAATTAAAAGAAATATATTTACCTTCTTAATTTTACTGAACTTGTGAAATATATTTTTTGGGTTTTTTACTTCATCTTGTGTGCATTTAAAAAAAAAATAACATCATACTAAAAGTGATGTGACACGTGAAATACAACAGATTTTAAGTATGATTGATTAATGGGGTTCACATTAGAATCACAAACAATCCTATGTTAACCCATTAGCATCCCAGATGCTCCATTCTGCCCTAGAGAGAGTCCCTTAGTACGGCATGGAATTCCATGTTTCTGGGTGTATGCAGGGTAAAAGCCCCACTCTCACCTTGGAATTCTAAATACCAATTGATACTATGTATCTACCTCTATTAACACTTCCACACTGTCAGATGAGCTACCTGCAGAGAAATCTGATCACAGCCATTTAAATCACTGTAAAAGAATAAAGAGGTGGGTAAAAGGTGGTGAGATCCAAGTGCAGACCAGCCTCTGTATAAAGGTCACTCCAACTTTAATTACAAAATACAAAAGATAGCAAGTACAGGGCGCCACATTCACTATGTGGGTCATACGATGAATGGGGGTTAAAAAGGAATAAAATAGTAGGGTAAAAACAACAAAGTTTATTGAAAAAGATATGAACAATCTCAGCACAAAATTTGTGCAATGTGTAAAAGATATATATAAAAGCCACATTAGGCTAAAGACCCATAAGTATAGCAGCTCAATATAACATGGTACTGTGTTGAATAAAAAAGTGCAAATGCTAGAGTGCAAGAACAAGCAGAGTGAAAGGACATAAAGCCAATCACTAGTATAAGTAAACAACACTCAGCCAAGACAAATACTGCACAAGCAATATATGAAACCAAAGTACATGTAAAAGAAACCTCTGATACCAAATTGCAGGGTCCCAGGTTATGCTCAACGCATTTCGTCTGTGCGACTTCCTCAGGAGATTTTAAATCACTGTGTCTGAATGACTGTTACAGCAATTTTCAGATGAAGAGAGACCGATAGCATTTGAAAAGACCATGATTGGGTCTCCATTAATAACTCTCTGATGAAACTGATTGAGTGGGACTGTGCACGCTGCATATCACTGATTACTGTGAGATCGGCAGGGATAGCGTGAGCCTACAGCATGACAGGCAAATCTCCCTTTCATGCTGGGATCACATGCTGGAGGAAGGGGATCCTCTGCATGAAGATTAGGTATGGTGTAAGGTGAGGGTTGTGTAGGGTAATATTTGGTGGTAGAGTTTATGGTAGAGTTAAGATTAGGGTTAGGATTGGTATAGAGTTAGGGTTCATGTAGGGTTTAGGTTGATGTAGGGTTGGCATCCAAGTTGGTGTTAGGAGTGCTTAGAGTAAGAATTAAACAGGGTTATGGTTAGCAAGAATTAGGGTAAGATAACCGTGTTAGATAATGCTAGGGTTAGTATTAGACAATGCCAGAGTTAGTGTTGGATACTGTAATGGTTAGCTGGGGTTAGTGTTAAATAATGTTATGGCTAGCTAGGGTTAGTGTTGTGGTTCATGGTTTCGGTTGAATTAGTTTGCACAATTCAAAAGGTTTCACAATAACTACTGTGTTACACTTTTAGGAAAACCAAGATGGCTGCCTGCTGACTATGTGCGTTAAAGAGCATCAAGATGGCCACCAGTCATGTGTCCTGGTGTAACCTAGTTAAACCAAAAATAGACATCACCTAGTTACAATAAAAAAAGAGTTAATGGAAGCCCACATATATTTGCAAGCATAAGCGCAGTCCAGAACTGAAATATCAGCAAGTTCTTGCTGCGAGACAGATACGGCAACCCCAGACATTTGTTTTGGCCTTCCTTGATCCTTGTCAGTGAGGTGTAGCTGATTTCCCTCTATGGTGAGCACATGGCCCATGTCATGGATTACCCTTTAAGTTAGGGAGAGTACAAGCAAATGTGAAATGTGAAAACGTAAAGAGATTTTCAGGAAGGGAATTGTTTGGGTGGGCCAGCCTTGGAAAAAATATGCTTAAACTGTCATTCAATGGTAAATATTGCCTTGGTATAAATTGCAATTTATGTGAAATAAGAAAGCTGAGACAAAGTTTCAATATGTTTGTAAAAACTGTCAAATCAAAGCAAACAAATCCTAGACGGAAATTGTCTAGAGAAGAAAGTTTTGTCCAAAGTAGCATAGAATAGTGAACAATGGTGCTCTTTGAGGATTTTACAGATATATATATATATATATATATATAGCTCCAGCGCACTCGCTTATTCACTAAACCGCAATTTCAAGTCTCACAAATTGTAATAGTTTTAATTAAAAACACTTGACCGAGGCAAAAAATAATGTGGGTTTAATTACAGTATATGATCATACATTGTATTATATAAACCTGCCACAACATCAATGCACCCCATTCCTGGCAGGTCCTACTCTAGCAGCCTAATGCCTGCTCTTATGAGAATAATCCACTTACTTGGGAAATACTTCCTTACTGGGACTCTCTGGAAGTCAAGGCTAAATAGGGTCCTGGAATGAGGCACCTGTGACAGGGGGGGTGCAAAACCAGGGAGTTGGCGTGGACTCCCAAATATATAAATGAAACCAAGAGGCTGCATTAATCTGAACATATATAAATGGGGTGCGGCTGGGGCCAATTCATACAACATACAACATCTAACACACTCACTCATCCAATAAACATCAATTTCATCGGAAATAAAATGTGATTTAAAGTTAGACGACTGTAGTGGTTTCCTGTCAGTGTACTGATATTTTAGACTTATGACATATACCCCAATTTTGAGCATTTGATGCTTTATATCTTGTGATATAACTTTGTGTATTCGGTTTCAAATGAATCACGATGCATCCAAAATCCCAAACCACTACTCACCATACAGACAACCACTACTCACCATACAGACAACCACTACTCACCATACAGACAATCACTACTCACCATACAGACAATCACTGCTCACCATACAGACAGCCACTACTCACCATACAGACAGCCACTACTCACCATACAGACAATCACTACTCACCATACAGACAGCCACTACTCACCATACAGACAGCCACTACTCACCATACAACCACTACTCACCATACAGACAATCACTACTCACCATACAGACAGCCACTACTCACCATACAGACAGCCACTACTCACCATACAGACAATCACTACTCACCATACAGACGAATCACAATACAAACAAAATGCGCAATGGAACAACCAATTTGTTTGTTTCGGTATTCCGAGGTCCGTCCATGGCAACAACAAAAATATGATTTTTGAAATAAGAGGTCAAAATATTGATTTTAATCACAGATTAAGTAACAACTGAGTGGTAAAAAAAATCTACATTTATATATTTCTCATATATATATATAATTTTTTTTTATTTTTTTTTTTACTGCTCCTTTTTTTCCCCCCTGATCTGGTTATTTCTCACTTGATCTGAACAAGTGCACCTATCAGAGTACTGTGAAATATATACATAATGATTACAATATGTAAATATTGTGCAGTATACTGATTTCCCCCAGAAACAAAAATGGTTTCGATATAACTGATTCAGGTTAACAGAATTTTTGCCATTCACAAGTTTAGTACTCTGGAGGGGTTAAATTTAGGCAAAAAAGTAATTTATTTTCCCAAGTTCTCCATAGTGTTAAATATTGCTGCAGAGCAATCTGTGTTTTACAGCATCATTGTTCACTACTCACTGTGTTTGTATTTTATTTTCAATTCTTGGAGAATTCACACAGAGCAGTCCACAGGTGAATTAGTGGAAACTTTACATTCCAAGGTAGTACGTGTTATTGCTTGCTTGTTTTATAGCTGAAGAAATTGCTAATTAGGAGAATATTTGCAGTTTGACAGTTTTTATCTGAAATTCACAATTCTACCGTCATTTCTCCACAATCCTCCACTTATTAGATAACCAGTTTCTTTCTTATCTACAATGTAAAATGCACAATAGAATTGCTTTTTTTTTCCATCAATCACTTGTTTTTTTTGGTACCGCAGATGGAGTTTAGCATCACAAAAGAAGCAGAACTCGCTTTGTCATTGCACGGTTCGGTTGAATCCCTATTCTGGTACATATTGGCTCGGGATTTGGGAATCAAAAACAAATCTTCAAGCTTAGTGGATAACGTCCCTGACATTTTGAAAACGTAAAGTACATTTTTCAATGTAAAGAGATTGTTGCGTGTCCAATCCATTTTAAATAATGTTGAAAATTGGCCTTTTCTACTCACCCCAGGTAAGTTATATGACATGATATGAGCTCTGAAGACATTGCAGGCCAGGTCATTAGATACTCTTTCCTTCTATGCTGGAAAATGCAGTTCATGGAGTAAAGAATGAGTGGGAGAGTTGGTAGCTTGTCGTCTACTTACAAGCCTGACTTACCCGTTGGTGGCAATCCTAATCAAATGTCATAAGGGTGTATGGCTCTTGTTTAATGTTCAATCTACTGCAAAGGAACGATTACAGCTAAACTAAAACAAAATATAAACTTGTGATGACAAATAGGTGCAAAAATGATGGACCAAACTAACTATTATTAAAAGTAGGTATTTTAAAACCAACCATTCATAACTAACTGTAATCTAACCCAAATTTCTGTGGGAGTATACAAGCCCAAATAAGCTGTCAAATATTAGCTGCTGGAAAACTACAAACCAATTTACCCACCTATACAGAATTCGAAAATCAAACACAACCTACCCCTATATGATGGACTGTAGGTTTAACATACACTAGAAAATAATGTGAAAGAATAATGATAGCTGGTTCTTCCCCTCTAACAACTTAACTGATTTGCTCTGATAATACCCTACGATTTGGCTATCCAATGCAGTTAGTTTGATGTGAGCAATACCAGGTAAAGCCAGTAATGGAATTCATCATTTTACTGTTGCTCAGTTTTTTGTTAACAATAAATATTATTGTCCAATTCAGTCGAGTAGAATACGAAATGATAGGTTCAGTAGACAAACTGAATGCATTATAGGACATTTCTTCCTACTGTGAGAAATTGCTGAAGGATTTATGACCAAAAATAAAGTTTAAGATGAGCACAGATTAAGTAGTTTGTCAATGTACAATTCACGGGCAATGTTTCTATAGCTGGGTCATTGTAGGAACTCGGGACCAAGAGGAACAACTGCCGTAATGAACTGCCATATAAAAAATCGGAGAATTCCGTTAATCAAATTTACTGAAACACTTTTATTTGATCAAACCTAGACAACAGAGTTTAAAATCCCACCAAAACTTGTAGCATGTCTTTTCTGCAAAAGTACAAATTATTTTACTAAAACAAACATTTCATTCCACATAAAAAGCAAATCACAAGTACAAATTCATTTAGATATCTCACAATGCGTCTTGCAGTCTCCCATATTCCGGTTCCTTTGAATGTCTTTATTAGTTTACAAACCATAGAATAGATTTGTATGACTCACCCAGGGCTAATAGACATACTGCGATTCTGACTGTAATTAAGTGGACGGATGTTGTGCCAGTCCTTAAATGTCCTGTTGGCAAACCCGAAAACAGAATTTATTATCTAGAGATGGCATGTGCGCTTTTATTTTAGGTTTTCCATTTTAGATTAAAATGACAGATCTAGAAGCAATATCCTAAGAGTGCTGCTTAGAAAACAACTTGTAAAGAAGTCCTGATTTAATTCATGATGGCCACGGCAAGATTTTTAAAAATAAAATCTGCTTCAGTCCGACATTTTTGCCTTTTACTTATAGTTATTTATTGTTTGTATTTTATTGGTTTCATTATTTTGTTATATTATAAAAGATTGGGATGTTTGTGTTATAGGGTCAGGAACACAAACATGTATTCCTGACTAGAGTTGAGCGGACACCTGGATGTTCGGGTCCAGCGGGTTCGGCCGAACTTTAAAAAAAAAATTCTGGGTTCAGGCTCGAACTTGACCCCGAACCCCATTGAAGTCATAGGGGACCCGAACTTTTGGCCACAAAAAATGTCTCTAAAAAACTCCTGGATAGGGCTAGAGGGCTGCAAAAGGAAGTAAAATGGGGGTAAGAGTAGGACAAGTGCCCTGCAAACAAATGTGGATAGGGAAATCACTTAAAAATAACATAAAATAAGCAGCCGCTTAGCAGATAACTCCCTAATTAACACAGTATTAAGGAGCTATCTACCAAAAGGCTGAAAGACCTAAATTGGTCACCTAAATTGGTCTTTAAGCCACATTTACTAATACTAAGTAAAGATAGTAAGTAAAGATTACTTAGTATTAGTAAATTCAGCCCCTACTCACTGTAAAAAACAAACAAAATAAAACCTATTGCCCCCACCCCGTGTGCCCAAAATAAGAAGGTGGAGGGGGGGACCTACTGTCCTTCCCCCCCGGCCCCCACCCGTGCGCGATGGGTGGGAGCCATAAATAAGAATTTGGGGGGGACCTACTGTCCTCCCCCCAGCCCCCACCCCTGAGCAGTGGGTGGGGGCCATAAATAAAAAATGGTGGAGGGGACCTAATGTCTTCCCTCCCCAGCCCCCACCCCTGCGCGGCGGGTGGGGGCCCTAAATAACAATAAGGGGGGACCTAATGTCCTCTCCACCTGGCCCCCACCCCTGAGCGGTGGGTGGGGGCCATAAAAAAAAATTGTGGGGAACCTAATGTCCCCCCCAGCCCTCACCCCTGAGTGGGGGGTGGGGGCACTAAATAACAATAAAGGGGGGGACTTAATGCCCTCCCTCCGGCCCCCACCCCTGAGCGGTGGGTGGAGGACATAAATACAAATTGGGGGTAACCTAATGTCCTCCCCCTGGCCCCCAGAGTGCTCTGTGTCTTTTTACACAGCGTGGGAAAATTCCAAAGAATTTTACCTGTCAGTCTCTTCATTTACCTGTCAGAGCACTCTGACTGGATGGCTTAAACCCACCAATCAGACTGCTCTGAGCCTAATTGCAGGGCGGGGCAAGGCTTTATAAGCCTTCCCTCGCCCTCCAGAGTTCAGTCTGTGCGGAACCCTCCATGGATGAAGAAGGATTTTTTTTTTTTCATTTATTTTTTTTAAATGCGTCGGTTATTCTGGATTTTTATTTGCCCTTTTTTGGGGCTGAAAAAAGATTTTAGAAGAAAGAAGACATCAAATGGTAAGTCTAATTTTTTTTTTTACAGGTATTTAGACAAGGGCCCCCCTCATTATTTTTAGGATGAGGCGAGTAGGTAGGGATAATTTTTTTGGGGGGAGGGGGTGACTAGGGTATTTGGGGACCTCTAGTCAACTGGGGGGATTTTTATTTATGGCTCCCACCCGCCGCACAGGGGTGGGGGCCAGGAGGGGGGACAATAGGTCCCCCTTTAGTTTAAAAGGGGCTCAGGAGGGGGAATTTTTTATTTTTTTTTAACAGTGGGCAGCCACAGGCTGGGTCACTTGCTGCACTGGCCAATCACAGCCATGCCATTAGTAGGCATGGCTGTGATGGCTTCTAAGGGCACACGAGTCAAACGCTTGTTGATTGGCTGCCCTGCAGCCTTTCAAAATGCGTCATTAAATCGCCAAACTCCAACCCGAACATACAGTGAATATGTCAGTGTTCGGGTCCAAAAAACATAATGTTCAGGTTCGATCAACTCTATTCCCGACCTTATAGTGTAAACACCACCATCTATCTGGGCCCCTAATGCCTCCATAAATATAGCAAAATCTTACTGTATTCAAGCCAGAAGCTTAGGCAGCCATGACCCAGGAAGGATCTCTAACAGCCATCTGAGGAGTGGCCAGTGAAGTTATCACTAGGCTGTAATGTAAACACGACATTTTTCTCTGAAAAGACAGTGTTTACAGCAAAAAGCCTGAAGGTAATGATTCTACTCACCAGAACAAATTCAATAAGCTGTAGTTGTTCTGGTGACTATAGTGTCCCTTTAAAGGTTCTGAATCAATTTGCTACATTTTCATACTTATCTACAGAGTGATATTATAGATTTTGTTATTTTTTCTTAGGAGATTCACTACCTAATCAGCCTGTCGGGTATGACAAACTGTCAGCTGGTTTGCTTTCCAGTCCCACTTGTACCTGATCATGTGTTACTGGAACGTACTCCTATTATTGAGGGCTAGAGCAAATATGTAAAAATAGATAGATACACTCATCAGCAACAATGTTAAAACCCCCTACCTATTATCATGTCTTTGTCATGTTCCTTAAACCATTTCAGAACAATTTTTGCAATGTGGCGGGGTGCATTATCCTGCTGTAAGAGACAACTGTCACCACTGAACACCATGGCCATGAAGGGGTGTACATGGTTTGCAATGTAGGTGGTACGTGTCAATGTAACACCCACATGATTGCCAGGACCCAAGTTTCCCAGCAGAACATTGCCCAGATATTAACACTGTCTAATAGAATTTACTTTTCACTTGCTGCCTAATATATCCCACCACGACAGGTGCCATTGTTACAATGTAATCAATTTTACTCACTTCTCCCATCAGTGGTTTTAATGTTGTAGCTCATCATTTTTTATACATCGATAGACAGACAGGCAGACAGATGTATTGCTACGTTTTATTATTTTAGCACAGTAATGTGATGTCAGTGTAAAAACATACAATCCTATACATCTCCTCTCACATCCTTTACTCAGCCTGTCGGTTTTGTTATGTTTTTCTGTTTCTCGTGTACCGTTCTTTCAGTACAAACCTGAAGACTTACCTGTTCAGAGACACTTACCACAGTCACTGCCCTTAATAACCAACCACTACTAAATATTTTCAACCTTCTGCTGACTCTTTATGTAAAGCCATTTACTTTCCCGATGATGATGATGATGAATGAACAATGAGATTAACACACTCCAAGCCATCCTTCGCCCATTAACAATGATCCACCCGGATAAATTGCAAGCTCTTGTGAGCTATCAGTTGTATTGTGTAATGTATGATCCTCACCACCTTGAAATAGCTCTGGATAGCATATTACATAAATCTGCAAATGTGACATGATTTGATAAGTTTGTATATGTATATATAAAATATAATCATTACAAGAGTTATAATAAAAATAATTCTCTATATGAATTGCAGAAATACGTCTAATCTAATGTATTCAGCTGAAATCCTTTTACTGGAAATCCCTTGAAAACCACTAAATATTATCACCACTAATTTCCAAAGGTTATTTTATGCTGTATTGATTGCTGTAAAGTTTTTTTTTTTTTAGATGACAAGGTCGCATTAATAAATCATTTATCAAATGACCATGTAATAGAAATGCATTTTATTCTGCAAACTCCACATTTAGCTAATTACTCTTTAAAAAGCTGTCACAGCTGTAATGACATCCTCTGCTATTCTCTGTCACTTTTGTATCAAATCATTTGTGCGTTACTATAGTTCTGCACCTGAAACATTGTGAATGTTCTTCTGTACATATTCCACTCTGTCTTATTCGTAACATAGTATTGTGTATATCCCATCTTACTATACATTGTAAACAACAACATAATGCTTAAAGCAAATATATTTTGACCTCCAGGATTTACATTGATCGATGGCTCAGAATAAAATTCCATATTAATTTAAACCGTTTTGTAAATAAAAATGGATTTCTAAAAACCCAGCCCCCGTTCGATTAGGCTTATTCAATGTTATTTTATTTTTAATGTATTGTATAGCTTATTAGACCAAAATATCATATAAAAAAGTATAAAAACCTTTACGTGCAATATGTCATGCGGTATCTCTTCCGGGTTCGGCATTCCCGCTATGCGGAGTCGGCCCCGCCCCCTTCAGACGCAGCTCTCTGACACTACTTAGAGAGACCGCGCCAGAGAGAAAGGGCTTGGTGATTGTGGGACCTACTTCTGGGTATAGACGCCGGCTCCACAAGATTCTCTCACAAGCCTTCCTAAACCTTTGAAGTTAAAAGGATTATACTTCATCCGCTAGAGGATTACTGGAGAACGGACACTTTACCATTTAACAAGTGGACTCTAATACTGATCTCTTGGAGGACAACTCACATTAATCTTAAGTATAACTTCCAATTTATCTGGAATCTCAGTTATTAATGAACTGTTTCTTGCTTGCTCAAATCCTCTCTGCTGCATTCACACTAATTATATTGAGGATAACTCCCATCAAGCTTAACCACTATGAACTGTTTCTTGCTTTGCAAATATTCTCTGCTACCTGCATACTGTTTCTATTGAAGATTATTCCTATCAACCTAAAGAATATTATTCAATACATCTCTGAGGAAATACTTATTGATGAACTTTGTATTGTTTGCTATAACCAGCAATTTCTTCTTATTGAATTATTACCTATATGCTTTTCACTTATGTTTATCACAATCATTAAAACTTCGTTTGATTCTCTAATTGCCAGCAATGCTCTCTTTTCTTAAAGCTACAGTATTGATAATTTAAAGAGTCTCCGATTTCTTCATTATTGTAATTAAGGAGTTCTACAAGCTGCAGTTGAGTTCCAATTCTAAAAACCCTAGTAGCATAACACAATACAGGGCACCACATCCACCAATGTAACATTATAGTTACAACTTTAGAAAGAGTAAATTCTTAAAATACTCAATCTTAAAATATTATGAACAAATGTCAAGACTGTAATGGATAAAAATGCACACTTGTAAAGCAACTCTTAAAGGGACACTATAGTCACCAAAACAACTTTAAATTTAATGCTCAATTCTCTGCCATTTAGAAGTTAAAACACTTTGTTAATGAACCCTAGTCACACCTCCCTGCATGTGACTTGTACAGCCTTCCTAAACACTTCCTGTAAAGAGTTATCTAAAGTTCATCCTTCCTGAATTGCAAGTTCTGTTTAATTTAAAATGTCTTATCCCCTACTATGTTAATAGCTTGACCCTGCAAGAGCCTCCTGTATGTGATTAAAGTTCAATTTAGAGCGCAAGAGATGACATTGTTTAAGGTAAATTACATCTGATTGAAAGTGAAACCAGTTTTTTTTACATGCAGGCTGTATCAGTCATAGCCAGGGGAGGTGTGGCTAGGGCTGCATAAACAGAAACAAAGTGATTTAACTCCTAAATGACAGAGACTTGAGCAGTGAAACCTGAGAAGCATTAACTATACACTAAAACTGCTTCATTAAACTAAAGTTGTTTAGGTGACTATAGTGTTCCTTTAAAATAATTTTCAAATTCTCTGTCTTTTTATACATTATTTTGGGTTTATTAGGTAAACCCTATCTCGCATTAATATGGGCCAATGTTTTTTAATAGCTTTCTTGATTAAATTTGCCTTACAGTCATATTTGGTTAGAAAGGTCAAATGGAAATCTTTATTAGATATATTTTTCTTTTTGTATATCTCCTCTCAAAGTTTTTCACTTGTCTTTGAGTCTTACGTAAAAGATCCTTATAAGTCTGTTGAGGAAATTATTATTCAGTAGTTGTACTTATACATTGATTCATGTCTTAATCAAACCTTCCCTATCAATACAGTTTTTTATAGTCCTCATTTGATGGCGTTTTGGAATATTTCTTAACCAGTTACGATGGTGACAGCTAGAAAATGCAATAAAACTTTTACTACCAGTTGGTTTAATAAAAAAAAAAAAATTATTATGCATTTAAAAAAATCTATCTATCTTCCCATCTCTATATCTTCTCCAGAGTACCAGTAAATGGATTGTCTTATCAAATCTTTTAAAACTTGCAATAGGCTAGAAACAATATTGGCATAGCTCAGTGCGAACCTGGTGCCCATAGCATGTCCACATATCTGAAAGTAATAAATCCCTTCAACAAAAAAAAATCTTGGAATAAGATAAACCTAATGATGTCTACGATCAAATGTACTTGTAAAGTGTGCATCTCAAAATCATGACTTAAAATCTAAATAGCTTGCATGCCTTTCTTATAAACAATGACAGTGTACATGGAGCTAACGTCCACCGTTGTCCATATTTATTCCTTTTTCTAATTAAAACCTTCTACTTCTCTAATGATTTAGGCAGATTCCTTAATGTAAGATGGCGTTTGTACCATATACTTTTGTAAAATGAAATCTACATATTCAGAGATATTGCTAGTTAAAGACCCTATACCGCTTATAATAGAACTAACCTTAAGGATGGACCAAACTTTTGTGGACCTTTGGTAGTTTTCATAAATAAATAGTTAACTTCGTACTTACTAATAATCTTTTTTTTGTAATCCTTCATTTAATAGATGCAACAATTGTTTGTTTATTTTTTAAATCTCCCATAGTTTTTTTTCTTTTTTAAAACCTTATAGGTATAGTGTGTCCTATTCTTGCATACAATCTGCACTGTCTAAAATAACAGTCTTCTCTGCTTGTCTTATTACTAGTCCATATTTTTCCGTGAGCTGTTTTAATACTATTTTATGCTTTTTAGCTAATTTTTCTTTTCCATTATTCTTGGACATTTTTTTAAACTCCATTAAAATTATTTTAATAAAAACTGTAATCCTCTCTTCTCCCAAGTGGGGAAAAAAAAACTTAGATTTTAATTTTAAATTAGAATGTGTTATTAACCCCTTAAGGACACCTTCTGGAATGAAAGGGAATCGTGACGTCATGTGTCCATAAGGGGTTAAAGGACTACCATATTCCTCAATTTGATCATCCATATCTATATTGGAAACAACTTCAGAATATTCATTATTCGTTTCCCTTTTCTTTTAAAAATAATGAATAAAGGAACACTGTAGGGTTAGGAACACAAACATGTATTCCTGACCCTATAGTGTTAAAAACACTCTCTATCCCCGCTTGCCCCCACTAAATATAGTAAAATTTTACCTTTGTTCCAATCTGCTGGTGATGGGTCTGCCCCGATCTGCTGCATTGGCTGACATCAGATGTGATGATCTCAGCCAATCCAATTCTTTCCCATAGCTTTCCCATTGTCAGATGATTTCAGCCGAGAAGGTGGGTTGTGGGTGGATCCAAACACCAGCCTGGCCAATCAGCATCTCCTCATAGAGATGTTTTGAATCAATGCATCCTTATCTCTGCATACATGTTTCTCTTTCGTAGCCACTATTTTTTCTTTTGACTTGAATCTTTATATTAAGTTGCTTACTATTTTCTTTATTCAGTTTCTCATTGTGTTTTTACTTATATGGGCTTCAACCTTACAAATCCCATTTTCAAAAGCATTTAAAGTTTCTGTAGGAATTCTACCGAGCATTCTATTGGCTACATAGAACATGTATCGAGAGTTTCATTCCACTTAGCCAGGATAATGCCAACTTCCTAACCGAAAGCTGACTGTTTATCAAACCTTAGCCCTCTTGGCACAATTCTAAATCTCAGATATAGTTGGTGGTTGTGACGAAGTGCACTTCGCCACTTGGTCCTGGAGAGGCCTGCTTGCCAGCCTCCTGCCCTGCGACTATGGCCCCTGGGAGATTGTACACGTTTAAACCAGCATTTGGGTTTATGGACTTTTATTGTACGGTGCTGTATGGACAGTGTGGACAGTGTATGGACATATTGAAACTTTTTGGACACCTTTTTCTTCCCCTTTGAATCCCTGGGAAGGTGTGGCTCTTCCCCTCCCCCAGCTCCATTGTTCTCCAGCAGGGCGTTGTCCCAGGGACACTGCCAGACCAGTGGGAACTGGTTTGGTCAGGACTAGCCATGCTTGCAAGTGATAACAAAGGACTTCGACCTATGTATGTTCGATGTAAACTCACAAAGTTATAAAAATGTATAAAAAGTGTAACTTTTCAGCTTGGAGATAATTGAGTAGATACAGTAATTGACTCAATTATCTCCTAAGCAGAGGGGAAGAATATGATGGGTGTATTTCTATTGTCCTATTGTGTCTGATTGGCTGCTCTACTTGCATTGTATGTGTTGTAATGTGTTTATTGGTTGTTCTGAAAAACCCTGTGGGCGGTCCTGTATGTGTAAGACCTCCATAAAAGAAGGCCCTTTGGTGCCAAGTAAAAAAGTTCTTCTTCACCCTCAATCTAGAGTCTTGTCTGTTATTGGGGGTAACCGGCTATATCACTACAAGGGATTGCTATGCTCTGCATGCTCCCTTGGCTAATCACTACTAAGCTCTTGTAAGAGCTTGTTCCTGCTTCGCTCTCTTGGAAGAGAGGTTCACCCACTGGAACCTGGAGCTTTGTCGGTGGTCCAGGGTGGGAAGGAGACGGCGAGACCACAACCAAGCGGCGGCAGTTTGTGGGGTCTGCGGTGGTTATGGTGTCTGCTGGAGTGCTTGGAGCCCTCAGGAAGCGCTAGGAGCATCCTTCAATGGAGGTACCCAGTCAGGGTGCCAGGTGATCCGTTACAGTGGTACTTAATTTCCCTCCACTTTTTCACTTCTTTTTCCACCAACCTTTCTAGTCTTTAAAAAGAGAATTTTTTGTTAAAAACAAAACTGGTATACCTCTTTAGAAACACGTTTTCAAACTTTATAAACTTTCTGTTTCTATAATGCCTCATGGTCATGGTCATCAATCCACAATAAGCCATCTACTACCACCGGGATAACAATCAGTGAGGAATGTTAAATAGTTTAAGGCAACACACACCAAAACCTCCCACTGACCTAAAAAGTACCACTTATACAAAGTGTAAACACAAATAGGGTGGTGAGTGTAGATCAAAGTGCAACATAGTGCAAGCAGCCACTGCAAATAGGGTAACTCCCCAACCCTTTAAAAATATCAGACCAAAATGTCCATATATTTATTTATATAAAATATAAAAACCTTTACTTGAATACAGGGTGCCACATCCACCAATATTTTTTTCACTATAGGAGAGTAATCCTTAAATCTAAAGAGAAAAAAAGGTCATAGTGCAGTAGTTTAATGGTGATGAGATAAGACACAATAAACATTCACATAGAGAAAGGTACATATAAACTGAATGTGCAAAAATAATGCAGTAATTATTCGGCTTAATTAATTACAACCACAAATAAAAGGCGGGAGTCTGGAGTTGTGGGAGGGTCTTTCTCTGCCTATATAGCACCTAACAGGGTCTATCACACTTATCTGACGTCGCTGCGTGAAGTTGCCCACCCCCTCCCCCCTTTTCATACATAATTCTACCAGGTGGGCCCTCTGTATTACAGTTCTAACCGATCGCTGGTTTCGGTGTGACTTTTGTATATTCTAGTTGTATAGGATAAATGATATTCAGCTTAATTAATCCTGATCACAAATATATATATGTGTGTGTGTGTGTGTGTGTGTGTGTGTATATATATATATATATGAGAGAGAGAGAGAGAGAGAGAGAGACATATTTACATAACTATTTACACACAAAGTGCAGGACATGATAAACAGTAAGTAAAACAACATTATACCATTTAACAAGTCTATCCAGTACTCTCCTTCAAGTTTGTATATTGATCAGCATAATGTCCCCCAGTGCTGCCTGAGAATAGTATGAGTCACAGTATAATACTGTGTGTATACATATATATTATTCCAGTTATTCCATTATTGCAGGGGATGGTGCATTAAATAATGTAATACACAGTGTGACTGACTCTTTTGAAGTTCAGAAACCCCTTCTCTCAGGGGAACACTGGTATTTGCGTTTGAATGCATTCAAGGAATTCTAACAATAACCCTAGCCATCTCTATAATGCTAAATTTAAACAAAAATGCACAAAATATAAAATATGTATCATTTATAATACACATTTTATATAACACTGAGCAAAGATAATGCCATCTCGAGTTTCAGCAGACATTAATAAATTAGACAACATTTATCTCGCAGTTTATTTAAACAGCATCCAAAACCCCTCGATGATTCAATTTACCATAACAAACACTTCACCACTCATCTGCTACCATCTGTGGACCCCACTTTCTAAACTTGGCAAGGGGTGAATGCTTCCACCAACCAAAAATAGAAAGTGATTGTATTTATTTTTTGCACCAAAGGGAATAATTTTCATAAAACTGTATTTATTGCCATTGAAAACTGATCTGACGAATCATTATTCTCCAGCATCCCCATGGACTTTTTTTCACTTTTTTATGAATGCTGATATTTACTAGAGTTCATTAAATGTAATGATTTTTAGCATCTTCAATAACATTTTACCTTGTGGGTCTCGTTAGCAATAAATCATGCATGTCTCTGAAATATAGGCATTCTTTTGGGAGAATCAATACATCATTTGTGTTTACTGTTACAGAAACTGAAAATAGGTAGAGCAGGTGAACTTTGATTGGCTTAAACGCTGCCTACAATTTATGGGATTCTTCAGTTAACCCTGAACCGAGATGATTTAACAAAGATTATGTGATTTATTCTTCAAATCTAATCTTCACAATTATGCAAAAAGACCTGAAGACTATAATTATAGTATTCATGAAAGAACTTTCTTGTCAAACTAAATATAGAATTTACACTGTGGATCATGTTCAAAACAGTTACATTTTAATAATTTAGTATGTTTCTGTTGCAGGAGAAAGTTAGATGTTGCATCAATGTCTAAAAAGAAAGCTTTCACAGTAGGGTAATATGTAATACAATTTGTTAGTTACTGATCCATCAGTGTATATTTCATTTCATTGTACACTTGATCTCAACTGCACCCCCTCCTCCCCCCTCTGTCCACCCCCCTCTGTGCACCACTGTGTAATGTCCAAGGTATGGCTTATTCTAACGCAAGGGTGTTATAGCTTAATTAAAAAGACCACCTTCCTTCTATGGTTACTCCTGGGTCTTTTTTATTGGGAATTTAAAGATTTAAGATAATACTGTAATGTTTACAAAAAAATTATTGATTACAAGAATTCTTGCAATAACAAATTTGAATCTTTTAAACCACAAACCCAGGAACAAGTACAATTATTGAATTTCACTCCAATTCTGCAGGTGGAATCTCTGTTTTATCTCTGTTGTAAACTGTCAGGGTTTTAAAGACATCGATAATGCCCTGGATCACCACCTGCTCCCATTGATTGAACGCCTGTTTTTGGCCTCATGTTTTCTGGCTCTTCCTATCATCAGATCATTTGTCTCCTAGCTTCCTTGACTGTACAGACTTAACAAACTGCTCAGGCAAAGAAAATGAAACAGGAGGAATAGCAAATCAAGGAGCTGTAGATAGAATATAGTACATAAAGCGTTAGTAACATATTGTCAGTCCAGGAACATGTATGCTACCACACTAGAAAAGGGCCTTAAAGTAATGGATTGGAAAGGGCTGGAATGCAAATGTACTCAAGGCTGGCAACAAAATCAAGATGATTGGGAATGGTATCAGTCAAGCACAATTAGATGCACACAGAAAGAGAAAAAAAGACTAAAGTTCTAAGGAGAATGGGAACGTGGCAAGAGCAAAATATGGGCATTATACAGAAGGGACACAAGACATATCCCCAGACCCTGGCGGTTATTAACTGTACTGTATGATGATTGTATACTGATATAAGTTAGAGATGGGGGTTGATACATCTAAATAATATCAAACCTCTTTGATGCTGGCCTCATGCTGCGGAGCTCCGTCTCTTCCAGCTTCCTTGACTGTACAGCCTTAACAAACTGCTCTGGCAGAGAATATTAAATCTGAGAAATGACAAGACTGTTAAAGCTGACAAACAACATCTGAGTCTTTTTCACAAATGAAATGTGCTCTGTTGTTCCCAGTGGTCTGGTCTCGTTTTCGTGTGCACGTTGAAAGGCCAAGATTTCTTGAACAGTTCCAGCTTTAATCACACAAAATATTTCACTTTGACTTCTGGTCTCTGGCCTACCTTGTAACATAGTTACATAATAATGCAGGTTTAAAAAGACAAAAAAAAGAAAAAAATGTAGTTCATGAAGCTGAGCCCCATACACAGTGAGAAACCTAATTTGAAGTGGTTTGTCACAAAGTTTGTCACAAAACGAGAAACATACTTATTTTACTCCAAAATGGCAAGCAGATGTCTTCTTGGAGCTGTGACTCCACATATTAACTCTGATATCCTTGAATACTATGTTTTTCCAACGAATAAAACAATCTCTTTAGTTAAAGAATTCCACATCTTTGTTCTTTAGAAAAAATTAATTTACAATCCATTGACCCTAATTCTTGGACAGAATCTCCTGGAAAATTTAGTTTACAACCATTTCACCCACTTTGTGTCCTCCAGCTCCCTGCTTGATCCTCTACAATCTGCCTTCTATCTCAACACTCAACCTAAACTGTCCTCACCAAGGTCACTAACAACAACCTTGTTTCTCCTCAAGGCACCACCCACTACTCTATTCTTATCTTATTTAAAGGGATTCACCAACCCTTTTCTGTATAGTATAGAATAATGCCCTATTGGAATTATTCTGTCTGTTTCCCCCAAAGTAAATGCTCAAAGAGAGATTTAAGAGAAAATGCACTTAAATTAATCCTGGCTTCCTGGCATTGCTTGGCACATCCCCACTGCACATTGAGTCTCCTATTACCATAACCACATCAAAAAGCAGAAGTGATCATGGTTGTTGGAGTAACCCTTTAACCTCTCAGCTGCTGCACCTGGAAATTCCATCAGGATGGGGAGGGCAGGTTCTTGGGTTATGGCAATGAAGTAGGTTGCATGCCTAGAATGAGTGGATCCACCTGGAAAGGGGGCAGACTTGTCCATGGAAGGACCGTGCCAGCCTTGCGTAAATAAACGCACACTAGGCTAAGTGCCTCCCTGCTGGCCCCATACACAGCACTCTATGCATGGTCCTGGGGCCCTCCACACAGGATTATATGCTTGCACTGTGCACGTAGGAGAATGTTCCCAGGTGTCCCAGGATGCAAGACATCAGAGATACAACCCAGTACAGAAGGATAGGATCACAAAATAGCCACTGTCCTGTGAAATTGTGAGAGTTGGAAGGACAGGAATTCTCTCACTATGTTATTTCCTTATTTTATATAACGTGAATATTTATTGAAAGGCTGTGTCGGGGGGGGGGGAGTTTAAATAAATACAAACAAAAGGAAAATAGAAGACTAATAAAGGACTCATTTAGCCTCCAATGTGACAGAGCTGCTTTAATTTGTACAATAACCTTTTGTGTGATTCTGTGTCAAACCTCTAGCAAAAGCAATCAGATCACAGCGCAGCTCCTTGATCTATACGTCTACTTTCTTCAGGTTGATATAATTTCTTTTTTACTTTAGATGCTAGCTAGCCTATACTGTGAGACGCAACCTTGTGGGTGTACTCTCTGCTCACCCATCATGTGACTGCCCGCAGTCCATAGGATAAGATGAGGAACGAGCTGTTACTCAACATTTGCTTGTATTTCACATCTTGTAGCAAGATGTCATTGTCTGAGTGTCCCAGGACATGGAAATGGCAAAAATCTCCATTCATTCTTCCTAAAACATTTTCAAAATAAATACAAAACTATGACTGTAACATAGAGCTGTAGAAACAAAGGTCTCCATTTTTGATAGCTATTAAGTCTCGGCGTAGAAGTGACAGAGGTCGTGCCCCCACAATGAGCAGAGCGGCAGTAGCTGGATGATTACAAAGATGAAATTGTGAACGCTAAAAAGACACAGTGAAAAAAATGTCATTAATAACAAACAACCCCTGCTGTATGTCAGCGGCAATTCTGGCTTTTTTTTTACCTCCCGAGCTGCGGATTTTATTTATTTATTGATTTATTTATTGTATTTATGTCCTAGGTTCACAAAACATTGCATTGATACAATAGGGTACAATAAAATACAAAAACAATATTAATACACAATAAATACAAAATTTAACATAGAACAGGTAGGAAATATATATATTCAACCATGACAGGTGCATTCTGTTTTGAGGTATGTAGAGAGGGGTCTCTTAAAGGACTTTAGGCTTAGGGAAGATTTGAGGTGTGCGGGAGGTCGTTCCATAATTGGGGCGCTCTGTAGGAGGAGGAGGATCGGACTGCTTTCTTTTTGTATTGAGGAAGACTAAATAAAGTGCTAGTACTGGATCGGAGTTTATAGGAGGTGGGAACAGCCGGGGAGAGCATTCTGCTCAGGTAGGGTGGGAGCTTCCCAGAAAAGCTCTTAAACACAAGGCTGGAAAGATGAAGGGTGCATCTGGATTCCAGCGACAGACAGTTTAGTTCTTTTAGCATGTCACAATGGTGGGTCCTGTAATTACATTGTAGCACAAATTGGAAGAACGAGTTATACAATGTATTAAGTTTATTAATGTGGGATTGCGATGCAAGTGCATATACTACATCCCCATAATCAATGATTGGCATCAGCATTTGCTGTACAATCTTTTCCTTTACTGTAAGGCTTAGGCAGGATTTGTTTCTGTACAGGGCACCTAGTTTTGGATAAAGTTTAGATGCAAGTTTTTCTATGTGAAGGTCAAAAGATAGATTGGGGTCTAATATCATACCCAAGTATTTGAAAGAGTGGGCTGCGGTCAGTGTGGCATTTGAATTTGTTTCGATGCATAGATGGGAATTGTGTAATTTGTGTAATTTAGGTACTGTTCCAAAGATCATTGTGACAGTTTTGTCAGTGTTTAGGAAGAGTTTGGTTTTTCTGATCCACTTTTCTACCTCTGTGAACTGGTCTTGGAGCACAGCCTCGAGCTGCGGTAGATCGGATTTTCTTGCATAGATTACCGTGTCATCTGCGTACATGTGTACATTTGAGGATTTACAGACATTAGGCAGATCATTTATAAATAATGTAAATAGTAGGGGGCCGAGAATGGAACCCTGGGGGAACACCACACGTGACTGGGAGAGGGAGGGAGTCGCTGTCAGAAATGGACACATATTGTGATTGATCTGACACATATGATCGCAACCAAGTTAGTGGACAATCACCAATACCTGAGTTTTCGAGTTTGTGCAGTAGAATGTTGTGGTCTACTGTGTCAAAGGCCTTTGCAAAATCCAGGAAAATAGCTCCAGCAAGGTCTCCTTGTTCCATGCCAGTCTGGATGTCATTGCAAACTTTTAAGAGGGCCGTTGTAGTGGAGTGATTCTGGCGAAGCTTGATTGATCAGGGGTCACATAGTTAGATTGTTGGTAATACATAGCTGCATATGCATGCATTTTTCTAAGATTTTTGACAATACCGGGAGCAATGATATTGGGCGATAGTTAGAAACTGAAGTAATGTCACCACTTTTATGGACAGGCACTACTCTCGCAGTCTTCCAAAGTTTGGGTATGTATCCAGACACCAAGGATTCGTTAATTAGAGTTGCGACAGGTTTAGCAATTGTTGACGCACTGAGCTTCAACAGCATTGCTGGGATTTGATCAGGTCCAGACTGGTTTTTCATTTTTAGATTATTAATGTGTTTCTAAATGACATTAATAGGTACAGGTCTAAAATTGAACTTGTCTATATTGGGTCTTTGCAAATTTAAAGGCATTTGCTACATCTAAGGGGAGTTACAGGGTTTGGTTGTCCACTTTGACAGTGGAGGGTTGGGAGTGGATTGGTGGAGTTTGTAAGTTATCTCTGATTTTCCAAAAGTTTCTAGGGTTTGAGATGTTATTGTTCAGATTTTCACTGAAATATTGGGCCTTGGCCAATTTTGTTTATTTTGTGCATATATTTCGCCATTGTCTATATCCAGTGATCGTTCATAGAGCCAGTACGCTTGAACTTTGACCACAATGAATCCCGAAACTGGTACATCTGAATGATCCAATTCATATGTGCTCCTTTTACTCTCACCTTACGCAGCGGGGCATGCAAATTCCAAACTTGTAGGAGTTCAGACTGAAATAATTAAACTGCACAGTCTAGATCTGGTATAATGTTTAATTTGTGCCATGGGAGGTTCTTGATGTCATTTAGAAAGGATTCAAGATTACGTTTTTTAAGGATCTGGTGATTTTAATCTTGGGAAATAATTTAGAAGCCTTTATTTTGCGCACGCAGTACACTAAGCAATGATCACTGAAACTGTTTGGGAGAACACCAGCCTCCTGGATTCTATCAGGAGAAGTGGAGATAATCCAATCTAGCAGAATATGGTTATGGCTTTTAATGTTTATGCGAGTTGGGGAGGAGATTAATTGTGTTAGCTGCAAAGTCTTAAACAGCGAGCAAGAACTATTATTTTTAGGATTCAGCCAATTAATATTAAAATCTCCAAACTTTTTGGGTTTTGAGCTATGGTTTCACTAAGGGGATGGGCTGTAAGATAGGTAATGCGCTGGGGAGCTAGGTGGGCGGTAGATTCCTGCAACAATGATTGATTTACTGCACGGGATCTCAATTGTGCCAGAAAGGAAATCAAAGGTGGCAGGAAGGCTAAAGTTTTGTAAGGGGGTAAACTTTATGGAATTGTCGACATAAATAACAATGCCGCCTCCTCTTTTTGCTCTGCCATTTCTATGGCACGAATACCCCTGTATTGCAATGGTACAGTCAGGTATTTTTGCGGTTAACCACAATTCAGAGAGCACAATGATTTTGAATTTGTAATGTTAACACCATTCTTGCAGTGCATCGATTTTTGGTAGTAAGCTCTGGATATTACAGTGCACAAAGGAGAGGCCTTTTTTAGCTGGAAGGCTAGGAATGTAATCTGTGGGGGGACCAGGATTAAACTCTACATAATTTGCAAGTAACATGAGTAATAGGAATTTGGACATTATCTTAGTTTTGTAGTATTGCAATTGTAGGGTTTTATACTTTTGTGGGGTGGGGGTTGGATTTCTAAACATCCAACATCATTTAGCAGAAAAAAGTTACAGCAACAAAGCAGGCCATGATGTATAAGAATTTGGTTCTCTGTTTGTGGTAAGTGGTGCTTAAGAGGGTAGTGATGACAGGAGTGAAGAGAAACTTGATGCAGAAAGATGGATCGGATACTTGCGGGTAACTGAAAGGGTTAAACGGACAGGGGAGCTCCGCAGAGCTCCAGGTGACTGGTATATATTAGAAGGATGATGCACATGTTAGCAGGCCTTTGAATCAGCGGATATCATTTGGAATCTGACAGTCTGTATCTCCATGGCCTCGTAAAACGTCATGCTGGACGCAGTAATACAGTTTTCTTTTGTATCAGCTGTGTCTTATGGGAGACTGTTTTAAAAAAGTTATTGTTATAAACAAAATTGTAGATTTTTCCTTTCCTGGTGTGTGGTGTAACATCTGCAGGAGGCTTAAGATGTGGAATAATAGGAGATCTGTTTGGCATTTTGAAATGAACTCTGGGGTCTGCGAGGATTCCACCCCTTACATCTGCTCCCAGAGCACACACTGCTTTTTGGAAGGTTTCACCACATGACATCTGCTTGCACATTCAGTCCACACTACAGCAAGAAAAACTAAGGAGGACATACTCACACACATATTAATTGGACTGCTGCAGATATGATCACAATGAAAACAGTATGAGTTATATGAGGGAATCGGTGTACATATACAAAATAAGAAAAATGGATTTCTGAGAGATTGCACAAAAATTCTTATTTTTAATGGATACAATTGGTATCTTATTACACCATGTGTCCATAACATGCAAGGATGGCCAATGGTACATATTATCATATGCTGCCTACATATTATTATTTTAAGTGAATTCAGCCAGATTGGTTGGGATAGACAGGCTTTGAGACCTCTGTGCCACTGTCTTGGGTTTTTCCCCTGCTTGCCCACTCCTAGGGACAGCAGATAGGGTCTATAAAAGACACAGTTAAAAAGAATTGTTATACATAGTAATATCTCCCAACTGTCCCTATTTAGGAGGGACGGTCCCTATCTTTTTTTTTATATATATAATTTATAATTTTATTGTGGTTGTCATTTCAAAAACATGGTGTTACAGTGGTGACAAAAATAATTGCATGCATGCAGTAAGTAAGTAGGAAACACAGTACAGGGAATTGCCAGAGTCCCGAATTGCTGAAGTCCCGAATTTCGGAAGTGCCGAACCAAATTATTTGCCCATGCACATCCCTATGCCACACACAATTGCGGAGACCTCATTTTTTAATGAAAGAAAATAAAATGCTCTATTGGTAAGATGAAATTAAATGTCAGCAAGGAGTGCTAAGAAAACATCAGAAATAGCAAACTGTATTAACTGACATTTTGCAGAGTAATAGATACAGCTGGGCTTGAAAATATGCGTTGATATAGCAGCCTACATCCCTGCCTATATTATGCTGCTTTTGGTTGCTTACATGCTCAGCTTATGCCCCTCAAATAATGAACAATGACCCATTGAGAGTGTTCCCAAGAGTCCCCTTTGGATGCACCGCAGTAGCCCTGGGCTAAAAACCAGTCTAGTTCGCCGATCTCACAAGTCCCTTGTAGAGACACAAACAGGACTCGAGCTTTGGGCCTCTTCCTTAGCTTCTTTATAGCATGGCGTGTAAGGGCCATCTGAGGAGAAGAGCGGCATGCATGGGAACTTCTCATGTGGAACTGAGGCCCGAGTATGTGTTGTTTCACCTCGGGAAAAAGCTGTCTGCATCGGAGCTTTGTTTGACGCATCTGCCTCCGCTTCCCCACGGTCAACACTGCAGCAGGATGTCCGCCCCGTGTGTCTCCTGGCAGCAGGTCAGGTGAGAGCAAAACTGTAGCCCTATTTCTCGTCGTTCGTCACTGGATTTGGACAGGTGGGGTAAGAGAGCGTGAGCGGCTTGCTGGCAAGTGAAGGCAAGTACTGGGGCTTTAAAGTGCACATTTTAAAATAAATAACAAATGTAAATAATACACGTAGCAGCTATAACACTTAAAAGTGTAGCCTTCCAAGATACACCAGAGATAACAAAGTAACAACAGAAAGAAGTGTAGCACTTATTTTAAAGTTTATATAATGTCAATATACTTGTACCAGCTTTGTGGATATTGGGTAGAACATCCAATTTAACCTTAAGAATAACAATCGGTGAACATCCAACTATCAGATTCCCAATTTCAAGAAGTATAAGAAATATAACAAAGTGCAGACCATATACAACAGGAGTGGGAATAAAAAAATTAATATATACAGCACACTCACAAATGAGGAGCTATTAAACATAGCTCCTGTGTGGATAACATTGGGTCCGTTAAAGCAACACACCCCTATAGAAGATGAATATTCAATCCTAGGGGAAACACATGAAGCCCAAATAGAGCAGTAAAGTTTCAACCGGTGGTATATAATAATTGTAAGCCAAATCAATACTTACAAACATAGAGCCCCTATGGTTCAGTAGTAACGTATTGTGTAGTTCGGGACTACACCCTTTTCCAAATTATTATGCAAATTCTATTTAAGTGTCACAAAGATTAAATATTTTGTTTTTCAGTTTAACTCATAGATGGCATTGTGTCTAAGGGCTCTTTTGATCATTAAAAACAATCTCAGGCACCTGTGATAATTAGATTGCCAGGTGAGCCCAATTTCAGGTAAAACTACTAAAGGAGGGTGTTCCACATTATTAAGCAGAGCACCATTTTCATGCAATGTGGGGAAAAAAATGATCTCTCTGCTGCCAAAAAGAGTGAAATAGTTCAATGCCTTGGATGAGGTATGAAAACATTAGATATATCACGAAAACTTAAGTGTCATCATCGCACTATTCAGAGATTTGTGGCTGATTCAGAGCACAGGCGGGTTCGTTCAGATAAAGGCACATTGAGGAATATTTCTGTCAGATCCATGCATTGGATCAAGAGAGCAGCTGCTACAATACCATCCCACAGACATCAAGGTGTAGAGTCCTCAAGAGTCTTGCAACTGTGCATAAACCTTCTTTTCGGCCACCACTAACCAATGCTCACAAGCAGATACGGCTGCATTGGGCAGAAAAATACATGAAGACTTATTTTCAAACAGTCCTGTTCACTGATGAGTGCCGTGCAACCCTGGATGGTCCAGATGGATGGAGTAGTGGATGGTTGGTGGACGGCCACCCTGTTCAAACAAGGCTGCGACGTCAGCAAAGTGGTGGTGGAGTCATGTTTTGGGCCGGAATCATGGGAAGAGAGCTGGTCGGCCCCTTTAGGGTCCCCGAAGGTGTAAAGATGACCTCTGCAAAGTATGTGGAGTTTCTGACTGACCACTTTCTTCCCTGGTACAGAAGGAAGAACTATGCTTTCCGTTATAAAATCATCTTCATGCATGACAATGCACCATCTCATGCTGCAAAGAATACCTCTGCATCAATGGCTGCTATGGGGATAAAAGGAGAGAAAGTCATGGTGTGGCCTCCATCCTCCCCTGACCTCAGTCCTATTGAGAACCTTTGGAGCATCCTCAAGCAAAAGATCTATGAGGGTGGGAGGCAGTTTACATCCAAACAGCAGCTCTGGGAGGCTATTCTGATATCTTGTAAACAAATTCAAGCAGAAACTGTCCAAAAACTCACAAGTTCAATGGATGCAAGACTTGTGAAGCTGCTATCAAATAAGCTAAAATGTTGTTATAAGTTTGATTGAAATAGCTTTTGATTTCAGTAAATATGCTGCAAACACAACAAATGACAATTTTCAGTTCTTTACAGCCTATAAAATGTTTTGAAACTTACTGTGCGTAATAATTTGGAACAGTGCATTGTAAGTTTTTATGTTTAAAAAAAATACTGTTATCCTTAGGAGGTTTGTTCAATAAAATTTATTAATAGTTGATAACATGAGAATTATGCTGACTGTTATTTACATCAATTATTTAGGTAAATGAGAAAAATATAATTTGCATAATAATTTGGAACAGGGTGTACACTCCCTCTTTGTATACCGGCAACCAAGGCAAAATAAAACTAAATTTATTCATACTTTTTAAAACATACAAATAAAATAAGGAAGCAAGTGGCTTCCTCAGCAGGGTAGAAATTCAAGGGTCCTTCTGTTTGCCAGATCGTGTTTATACACCCCCTTAAAAGGGGGATTTTCAATTTATGTAAATCCTCTTTGACACCACTTCAACTCATTACTGAGTGCACTGTGGTCCAAACCTAATAAAACATATGTTTTGGCAGCTACTCACCCCTGGAGTGCCCCTGCGGTCCAAGCCTCGTGTTCGAACGGTGATGGCAGACTCCACCCACATCCTCAGACGCATGTGCGTGCGGTTCAGACTTCCTTATGGAGTTGTGGCCTTACTGCTTCCTTGTAATTGCGGTTCAAGCCTCATTTACACTATAAAATTGTGATGGAAACAGCACTGCGCATGCGTGAAAGAAAATAAGCAAGGAGGCAGCCAGCAGCGCTACTAGCTCCCTTCTTGTAATAAATAACCATTGCTCCCCTCCCTGCATTAAAACCTATGGGGGTCACTCTGACCTCCATATTAATAATAGAGAAGTTAAATTCTCCCACAGTGGCTGCTCACTGTCATTTAAAACTAAATATAAATCAGTATGGGCGTCACTACCATGGGTAGGGGCACGTTGCCTAAACTATTTAAAACTACTAGTGACTGGGTAGCTATTTCTGCCCAGTCGCTAGTACAATAAGGGGGGACCTGGCACAAGTCCCCCTGTTCCCCCATGTGGGGAACACAAATAACTAAAAAGGGGGGGACATAGTGCCCCCCCCGCACCTCTGCCCAATGTCTCCCCTTTTCCCCACCCATGAGCGGTGGATGGGGACCCTAATTCAATAAATAATGTGGGGGACCTAATGTCCCCCCCGGTCCCCACCCATGAGCAGTGGGTTGGGACCCTAATTAATTAAAGGGGAGACCTAATGTCCCCCCTAGCCCCACCCATGAGCGGCAGATGGGGACCCTAAATAAATAAAAAATGGGGAGATTTAATGTACTCCCCAGGTCCCCACCCATGGACAGCGGGTTGGACCCTAATTAATTAAAGGGGGAACCTAGTGTCCCCCCTGGTCCCCACCCAGGAGCGGTGGGCTGGGACCCTAAATAAATAAATAATGGGGGAGACCTAATGTCCCCCCAGATCCCCACCCTAATTAATTAAAGGGGGGAACTTATGTCCCCACCCATGAGCGGCGGGTGGGGACCCCCATCATTTATGTTTTTGGGGGGAGTTTTGTGCATGTCCACTGTTATTTACTCCGTGCTGTGGGGGTTTATTCCCCTGTAGCACGGAGTCTATTAAACAAACAAAACGAAAAGGTAATGCATTCAGCATTTGCTCTTTCGTTTATATTTAGTTTGTAAGGCTTTTGTTTACGTTTTAGTAAACGAATATGAAAAAACCTAAATTTTCGGACAAAATTGTATTCATACGAAAACAAATGCACATGTCTATTCATCTTCTATAGGGGTGTGTCACCTTAACAGACCAAATATTAATTACACTGGAGCTAGGTTTAATACCTCCTTGTTTGTGGGTGTCCTGTATATATTATTTTTTTATTCCCATTTCTGTTGTATATGGTCTGCACTATGTTGTATTTCTTATACTTTTAGAAATTGGGAATCTGATAGTTGGATGTGCACCGATTGTTATTCTTAAGGTTAAATTGGATGTTCTACCCAATATCCACAAAGCTGGTACAAGTATATTAACAGAAAATTGCTGGTGCGCAAGCATACAAATGCCGAGACACCTTAAGTGTAAAAGAGTGACTCTAAGATGCATATACAATAAGGATGTAGAAGACCAGGAGTTTCAAAAATAATGGAATTAATACTTATAGGGAAGGGGAGAGACAAAGGGAGCACTCCTAGTGCAATACAATTACTACAATAAGTAAAAGCAGAAAGACATCTCTTTAAGTAAAAGACTCACAAGTTTGGAGTGGTATGAGGCTCGTTTGAGAAAGTCCCAAGAGGCTGGGCGAAACGCGTCATGTAACCACGTTATCGGAATACGTGGAAGTGTTTTTAATTACCCACCGACGAGACACACCAACTCATATGCATCAACTCAACAGGCTGCATATGGGGCGGTGAGCTTGCGGTGGATGTTATATTTTAGCAGCTGTGTGAAGTGCTTGCATGTAATCAATACATTTTGCCAATTTATCACCTGGTTACAAGAGCTTATCCCACGTACCCAAGGGGCTGATCCTCCCTGGGCGAGATAGCCAGGAGTGGGGCTCATACCACTCCAAACTTGTTAGTCTTTTACTTAAAGAGATCTTTCTGCTTTTACTTATTGTAGTAATTTTATTGCACTAGGAGTGCTCCTTTTGTCTCTCCCCTTCCCCCTTGTTTTTTTTTGTCTCCCTTATTATAGGGACCAGTGATATTTATAGACAGGCTATAAGTATTAATTCCATTATTTTTGAAACTCATGGTCTTCTATTGGGGTTATATTTTATCAAATCATTGCACCCAGTTTAGGCTCTCTATGTCTGCTTGACTTAGTGGGGTATTCGACGAGGAGGCCATCTTTAAGTCGCCACGGGTTCTTAGGGACAGTAGGGAGCAAGGCTGTCTTTGGTACATTGTTAGTGAGCCCAGCGTGGACCGGGATAACCCCCATCGGTCCAAAGGAGAAGGGCTAACAGGGCTTCAATCGATTCACTGTGGATTGTGCAGTCCCAGGCGGGGGTTCGGACGCTTCCCCCAGCCATGGGGCAAGCAACCCAGGGAGGCCATGGGGCCAGCTGGTCAAATAAACTTGCAGAGATTATTCTCTTGGGATCTTGATTGTCTGCCGTTTGTGCTTGATACGGAGCCGTTTGTAGCTATGTGCATGCAGGTATAGCAGAGGTAAAGCTTTAGAGTCAGGCCCCTGTATAGCACATCAGGCCAGCTTGAGAGGCAGGCCCCTGTATAACACATCGGGCCAGCTTGAGAGTCAGGCCCCTGTATAACACATCGGGCCAGCTTGAGAGTCAGGCCCTGCTCCCGGACAGTCCCTATTTTAGCCAATATCTCTCTGTCACTCTTTCCTATCCAAATGTCCCACTTTTCTAGGAGCTCCATATTGTTGGTGTGTCTAAGTGTATAACAGAGCTCCACGTCAATAATACTACCAGTAATGTGTCTGTGTATAACCGAGTTCCACAGCAATAATACTCCCAGTAATGTGTCTGAGTGTATAACAGAGCTCCCCAGCAATAATACTCCCAGTAATGTGTCTGAGTGTATAACAGAGCTCCACAGCAATAATACTCCCAGTAATGTGTCTGAGTGTATAACTGAGCTCCACAGCAATAATACTCCAGTAATGTGTCTGAGTGTATAACAGAGCTCCACAGCAATAATACTCCCAGTATGTGTCTGAGTGTATAACAGAGCTCCACAGCAATAATACTCCCAGTAATGTGTCTGAGTGTATAACAGAGCTCACAGCAATAATACTCCCAGTAATGTGTCTGAGTGTATAACAGAGCTCCACAGCAATAATACTCCCAGTAATGTGTCTGAGCGTGTAACAGAGCTCCACAGCAATAATACTCCCAGTAATGTGTCTGAGCGTGTAACAGAGCTCCACAGCAATAATACTCCCAGTAATGTCTGTGTGTATAACAGAGCTCCACAGCAATAATACTCCCAGTAATGTGTCTGAGTGTATAACAGAGCCACACAGCAATAATACTCCCAGTAATGTGTCTGAGTGTATAATAGAGCTCCACAGCAATAACACTACCAGTAATGTGTCTGAGTGTATAACAGAGCTCCACAGCAATAATACTCCCAGTAATGTGTCTGAGTGTATAACAGAGCTCCACAGCAATAATACTCCCAGTAATATGTCTGAGTGTATAACAGAGCTCCACAGCAATAATACTCCCAGTAATGTGTCTGAGTGTATAACAGAGCTCCACAGTAATAATACTCCCAGTAATGTGTCTGAGTGTATAACAGAGCCCCACAGCAATAATACTCCCAGTAATGTGTCTGAGTGTAAAACAGAGCTCCACAGTAATAATACTCCCAATAATGTGTCTGAGTGTATAACAGAGCTCCACAGCAATAATACTCCCAGTAATGTGTCTGAGTGTATAACAGAGCTCCACAGCAATAATCCCCCCAGTAATGTGTCTGTGTGTATAACAGAGCTCCACAGCAATAATACTCCCAGTAATGTGTCTGACTGTATAACAGAGCTCCACAGTAAGCTCTTGCAAGTGTGTTCAGAGTATTCTGTATCGGTGCATTTCAGTCAGTAACAACGTTGCCTGTCAGCCCAGCTATTTGAGAATACATACGACACAACCTTAAACTGGGCTTTTTAATCTCTTTTAGCCATTTAGATTCTTGTCAGCACTTTTACCGCATATCTCATAGCGTATTATTTGCTCCCGAAAAAAAACCTGTATAAAACTACTTATCACTGAGCAAAAAAATGTGGTTCTATGGGCCTTATTTGTTTGAACATGTTTTTTTTTTTTTTAAAGTTAAATTTATTTGGTAATTAAAAATGTTCTTACAATTCAGTCTGCTTAATGAAAACAATACAAGCTTGTTAGAACGGCTTAATCAATAGCTAAAACCCTTCGCTGCTCTCCCTAATGAAAAGGGCTGTTTACAAATATAATTGTTCATCTGTTTAGTTACACCTCTCTTTTTAACATATATTTAAAATGTATCCTAAAATATATATATTATTTAATGTACACACAAAGAAATCACAGAGAAAATAAATAGTTATAGAAATTTAGCTGACATTTACTGAAAAGAAATACGATAAATCTTTAAGTGAAAAAAAACCAAAACATTCTAATACACTACTCACATCTATTAATAGTGCCCATAATTCAATTGCTCAATACACCCTGGGCATTTGTTTCTCCATGATATGCAATATATCACTCCCGTGTAAATGCAAATAAATTCTATAACAAATGGCACAGCACAGAACCAACGTTATCTCCTGTTTGCTGCATAGCTTTCCTTTCTAAAGAAATCCGATGGGACCTGAGTAAGGCTGAGCTTATATACAGCTTCTGTGAAAGGCAGATGGAAGGATAAGCCCTCTGCCACCATGTAAGACTTTACGCAGATATCCCTCGCACCTAATCCTGCTGTCTATCATTTAAAATTAACAGTTTTGGTGAGAAAAGAGACCGACCCCAGATGGCAAAACCATTTTGTATATTTAAGAATATACAGTTTGATAAAGCAAACGTCAGACTGTAACGTCAGCCGGAAAATAAACAGTTCGACCTTTAAGGAGAGAAGTAGGATGGCACGAAATCTTCATGTTTAGGCCATAATTTTACAGAATATTTATTTGAAACATGGTAGGTATAGCTAAGATATAAGATAAAAAAGCAAGTTTGTGTGTATATTACTGTTCTACAAAAACCAAACATTTCAATTCCGAATAAAACTATACAATTATAGAATGTTGTATATAAAATTAATAGGATCTTCTGTTAGTTCTCTGGAATACAGGTCTGCGGTGAAGGGCTTAGGTCGTTGGTCGTTGGCCGAGGGCGCCAGCTTTTATCTCTCTGGAGGATGTCGTGGAGGCGGGCCACGGGGAGTAGAGAACAGTGGACCCCAGGTAAGAATTCTAACTGTTCTAAAGTGGTTTGACTACTTACATTAGGGATGCCAGACCACACCTTCTACCAAAACCACTGCAGCGTAGAGATTTCATTTGAATGATGTTTGTTTGCACACCTCTCAATAGTCCTGTATTCGATGGGACACTCCCGCATTATTTCTCCAGGGAATTGTTCCTAGCAAGCACAGTGCGATCACTTAATTAGATGCACTCAGACAGCACAAAGGGGCTTTTTCAAAGTCTTTGAAATGAGTCTTTGAAAAAGCCCCTTTGGGTGAAACGCGTTAGTGTTTTTGTCATTGGTTTTATTATCTTTGTTTTCAATAAAACTAGTTGTTTTACCTTACCTGGACCTTCCTGATTTTATCCCTGAAGATTCTATCCAGAGGAGCCCCACTTTCTGCCTCTTGGTCGGGAGGAAACCACCTATGCTACACAGGATTGAACAAAAAACATATTTTTTGCTCTCCTTTTGTGATCACTATTTTTTCCGTTTTTATTCTTATTTTATATATTTGGAGAATATCTGTGACACTGCAATTTGGAGGGAAATACCCGTGAACGCTCAACACTCTAACTGGCGCTTGACTCTGACCCACCATCTACAAGGAACCAAGCTGAGCGACATATCCACAGGTGGGAATCATACCGCCCCGGCACATATATTTGGAACATAAGCTCCAGAAAATTGTAAGTGTCATTTTTTTTTTTTATTTCACCTAACCACTTATAGAATATACTATACTATATTCTGTTTTCTGTCCTCATAGTTTCCATACTGACTCACCACTATAGGGTCAGGAACACAAACATGAATTTGTCAGAAGTGGTGGTCTGAGTTAATTAAAATGCTTCCCCATAGTATTGGCTGAGACTGTCAAGGAGGCAGGTCAGGGGCAGAGCCAGCACAAGTCAAACACAGCCCTGGCCAATCAGCATCTCCTCACAGAGATGAATTGAATCAATTCATCTCTATGAAAAAAGTTCAGTGTCTGCATGCAGAGGGTGAGATACTGAATGGCGGTGATGCTCATTGTGCAGCACTGCCCCATGAAGCACCTCTAGCAGCCATCTGAGGAGTGGCCAGTGGAGTTATCACTAGGCAGTAATGTAAACACTGCATTTTCTGTGACTATAGTGTTCTTTAATTTTCTTATAAATAGCTGTTTCCAGGATTCATTTTTCCAGCTTAGAAATTCTGGCCTAGAATTTACAATCTGCTCGTCAGTTCTTCACAGGATGCTAGGACGAAGCCTAGTTGCTGTATATAAGATCAATTTCATTAAATTCTTGGCTTTGGCACTTAGCATCTCTATGTATTTTTGGAAAAATTTTATGCAGAGTTTCTATCTGAGAAATGTAGTCTAATATATTCTTCAAAGTGTCGACACATGTCACGTCTGATCCGAGGTGGCATTTCAGCAGCTGCCCTGCAGGGTATTATATCCACAATATTTGTGTCTCATGTTATTTTTTTTATAAAAATAAAACCATTTTGTTTCAGCTTCTATCTGTTAGGGGTGATTTTTCACAGTAGCCATTGACTTCTCCGCGTGTTTTCCGACTTCGGGGCCTGCGATCTTTCAGACCTATACTTATTTAAACGTAAAGCTCTCTGTTTGAACCTGTTCCAATATGCTTGTGCATATTTATGCTAGAACAGCCTAGAGTGCATTGGCGATCTGCAGCCATCTGTCTTATATTGTCTGTTCTACGATCAGATATTCCCTTTCAGACGTTCATCAAGGTTTGACGTTCAGCGTTAATCACTACTTTTGAACCCTCAGAAAATGAAACACTTGTCTGGCAAAGTTATGTTCTTTACGATGTTTACATGTTATTATTTGACACCATAAGACTGTTACTTTTTGTTCAATATATCATATCTGGTTTTTATATTTGTACTAGAGATTTGCAAAGCCACTGAGCAAAAATGTTAGTTTTCCTTTTTTTTTAGCAAATTATCCTCTCGTACTCCAGAATAGGATGTATGCGAGCTTTCACCTGGTATCACTTGTCTTGCTTAATTTAATTAAATGGAAATGTGTAGAATATGTGCGAATTGTATTTAGTTTTATTTTAAGGTAATTGAAGTGGTAAGATAACTTACAGTTAGACTATAAAACTGTGCAATTAAACAAAGGACATGTAATATTTATTTATTTGTTTGTTAATATCTATGTCATATTGCAGCTGCCAAGTTAAAGGGACAAACCTGTATTCCTAACACTATAGTGTCTTGTCCCTAATTTTATTAAGGCTCCTCTGTCTACCATACAAATATTTTTAAAAAGTCTCCCTCGATGACGCTGGCCTCTCTGCCTCCAGTGATATTATAGAGGAGGCGTGGCTTTTTCAGCAATGGTCCAATCCAATGCTTCTCTTAGAGGAGTATTGGGGACCTGATGCACATGCGCTGAAAGCCCCACACAATCACCCAATGCTTCTCATAGGAAAGAATTGAATCCAACTTAATTTAACCAATTTATACTCAATCAGTGCAACAATAGCTGCTCTTGTGGCTCTAGAGACATGTTTAACCCTTCAAGGTAAACAATGCCCTTTCTGCAGAATGGGAATATGTTACCTTGAAGAGATAAACATATATGACTACTACACTCAGACCACTTCATTATGTGTTGTACGTAGCTTTAGATGTCCTTTAATGTTTGGCATATAATGTAAATCATTATAAATCTGCACGTGACACACTTGGAGAAAATGTCACAATAATTGGAAAATGGCAAAAATTCAAAACCCCTGTTTCTCCAAGGTTACTCGGACTCTGGTTCTGCTCAAGCAGGCAATAATAGTAAATGAACACGTTGACCCATCACTCCTTCATGTCATGCTCCTTCTGTTGATCAAATTCTCGATCTTCTTACTAGGAGAACTGCCGTACATGATACTTTAATCACAAACATGTTCAGGTTTTCTTCCCACTAGTGATCTTAAAGTACAAACGTACAGCTGCCCTTCCACATGGGTAGAAGCTAATTAACACGCATTGTGTTTCCCAGTAGAGAATAAGGAAAGTTGGGCAAGCAACAAGTAGACATTATACAACTACGAACTCACCAAGAGAGACACGGAGGGGAGTAATAATAGAATATATTTTTCTCTCCTACTTGTTCTCTGAATGCATTCCAGTCTTGGATACCTCAAAGGCTATATACACATTGCAGGCTAGTAATCAGTTAAGGGTACAATTTGAGTATTCACTTTTCACACAACAAATTGTATTTAAAGTTAATGGTTTTAATATGTGTGAAACATTTGTGAAAAGTGCAATTTTTTAATTCTTCTACATGATTTCCATGGAATTGTCATACAAATGAGGATTGTTACAGTTACATAGTAATATAGGTTATAAAATGACATACGCCCATCATGTGTAACATTTAAAACACAACGTTTTATGCTGTTGATCCAAAGAATTTTGTGAATTGAGCAGGGACTAACCGAAAGGCAAGCTATTCATTTTTTTCTAAGAATTCTCATTTTCTGTTTTTGTTGCAATACATTTACTTTGCCTCTCCCTCAGTTAAAAGAATAATCCAGATGTGGACCCAGGGGTAGAGGAGTATTATTAAATTATATAATAAATATTTTACCAAGAAGGATACATTGAGATTTCTCTCATTTTCAAGTATGTCATGGGCCCACAAACATTGCATTGATACAATAGGGTACAAAATAATATTACAAAAAAAATACAATATATATGTATATATTCATACACAGATATATACATTTAACACATAACCAGTAATAAATATAGTCAACCATGATATATATTGCCATAGACACATATTGTTTGTTGTCATAGATCTCTTAAAGGATTTTGATTTGAATGAAGATTTGACTGTGTCCTTGAGGTTATTCCATAATTGTGGTGCTCTGTAGGAAAAGGAGGATCGAGACACTTTATTTTTGTATTGCGGTATGCTAAATATCATGCTAGTACTGGATCGGAGGTTATAGGAAGTGGGAACAACTGGGGAAAGCATTCTACTCAGGTAGGGTGGGAGCTTCCCAGAAATGCTCTTATGCACAAGGCTGGAAAGATGAAGGGTGCGTCTGGATTCCAGCGACAGCCAGTTTAGTTCTTTTAGCATGTCACAATGGTGGGTCCTGTAATTATATTGTAGCACAAATCGGCAGAATGAATTATACAATATATTAAGTTTATTAAGGTGGATTTGCGGTGCAGGTGCATATACTACATCCCCATAATTAATGATTGGCATTAGCATTTGCTGTACAATCTTTTCCTTTACTGTAGGGCTTAGGCAGGATTTGTTTCTGTACAGGGCACCTAGTTTTGGATAAAGTTTAGATGCAAGTTTTTCTATGTGGAGGCCAAAAGATAGATTGGGGTCTAATATCATACCCAAGTATTTGAAAGAGTGGACTGCGGTCAGTGTGCCATTTGATTTTGTTTTGATGGATAGATGGGAATTTTGTAATTTGTGTAATTTAGGTACAGTTCCAAAGATTAGCCCTTTTAACATGTCACAATGGTGGGTAAAGTAATTGCATTGTAGCACAAAGCGTCAGAACAAGTTATACAATGTATTAAGCTTATGAAGGTTGGTTTGCGATGTAGGTGCATACACTACATCCCCATAATCAATGACCGGCATTAGCATTTGTTGCACTATCCTTGTTTCCTTACTTTAAGTCTTATTCAGGATTTGTTTTTTGCACCTAGGGCACCTAGCTTTGCATAACGTTTTGAAGAGATGTTTTCAATATGAAGGCCAAGGGATAGACTGAGGTCTAGCAACATACCTAGATATTTGAAAGAACAGACTGCGGTCAGTGTGCTATTTGAATTTGTTCTGAAACCTAGTTGGGGATTTTGTAGTTTATGTAATTTAGGTACAATTCCAAAGATCATTGTGACAGTTTTGTCAGTGTTTATGAACAGCTTGTTAACCGCAATCCACTTTTCTACCTCTGTGAACTGGTACAATATGTGCCAACAGTCAAGTGCTATTCTAACCTCTTCTTACAATGCGCACCACAAGTGCTCCTCTGAAAAGGTGAGCAAACTTCACGCAATATATATGCAAACTCCTGGACAAATATCTCCATAAACTTTACACGGAGAAGTCATGGATTTTATGCTGGCCATGAGAGAGATCCACGTGAACTTAAAAATTCACCATATCACACAAATTCTATACTTTTCCATACTTTACATCAAGCTGTTAGACAAGAAATGGCATTATCATCATAATTTCGACACTAGAGAATGGACCTCGGGGCTGGAAACGAAACTAGTTTTGTTATCCGCATCATATTTTGCGTATGGTAAAAAATGATCGACTAATTCTGCATTATAACACTTAATTCCTTTTTAATCCCTCAATTTCAGCAGTAAATTGATAGAAAAAAACTGTTTTTGCTTTGTGCTGAAAGAAAGAATCCTTGGTATTTATTTAATCTCTGTGAAATGTATCAGGGGAAAAAATATGTATATCTTAATTTAAGTTTTCGTGAACAAGCAATCTAGTGCAATAATGAATTTTATCTCTTTTAAAAAATTAATGTCAAATGATGCTCGCCTCCAATATGCGCCGTACCACTTGATCTAAAATGCAAGGGATTATTACTGTGGTCTGTCAAATGTCATAAAATATCATGAGATTTGCGTCAGCAGAAATGAATAATATAATGTTATCAACACAAGCTTCGGATGAAAAGAGCATGAATTAAGATAGTGGAAAAAAGAAGATTGAGGGTTTCTGCTTTGGGAATTTTAGAAGAAAGAAAGTAAAAATGGATGTTTTGATAAAGACTCAAAATAACACGATCTTGACAATGTTGGAAATAATGAAATGAGAACCAGCTTATGTACAACATAGTTAAGGATTCACAAAGTTAGACTTTCCTGATTATACAGAGCTATGCATCATGGGAAATGCGGATCACGTACAGTGCCAGCACCAGCGGGTTTCTTCAATAAACTAAACGTTTATGGAGATTTATTTTTCTATTTCTTGAAAATTTAATTTGACCTGCATGTGACTTACACAGCCTTCCTAAACACTTCCTGTAAAGAGAGATCTAATGTTTAAACTTCCTTTATTGCACATTCTGTTTAAGTTATAAATTCTTATCTCTTGCTCTGTTGATAACTTGCTAGACCTTGCAGGAGCTTCCTGTATGTAGTTAAAAATGAATTTACAGAGCAGGAAATAAAAAAACTTCTAAAGCAAGTTAACATCTGATTGAAAATGAAAAATGTTGGCTGTGTGAGTCACTGACAGGGGAGGTGTGACTAGGGCTGCATTGACAAAAACAATAGTTATTTAACTCCTAAATGGCAGAGACTTGAGCAGTGAGACTGTAGAGGCATGCCTTATACACCAAAACTGTTTCATTAAGCTAACGTTGTTTTGATGTCTATAGTGTCCCTTTTATGTATCTGTTTTGGAGATGTTATGTTTTGCTTTTAATTTTACAACTGGTTTAACTGAATTCACTGTATTTTTAGTGAGATAACCCCTTAGATATTATTGCTCAGAGATTGTACGAAGCTGTATGAAAGTTTGAACTCGAGAAGCAGGGTGTCTTGCACCTTACTGCTAAATAAACAAATACAATATAGTTTCATGTTTGTAGCTTTTTTGGCTTGATTTATATGCCATTTTCTCACTGAAGGGAGTATATGCCATTTTCTCACTAAAATGAGTATATTATATTAACTGGATGCTTTCTAAGACTTCAATATATAGTTAATATATATTTTTAGATCCCTGATGATGAATGGCATGGCAGTAGTTGTAAATGCCAGCTTCTACACTAGAGTGCAACTCCCACTAATTTCAGGCAGGCCAATATCTCCCAGCACTGTCTGAGATTAGAAGCCCCCATACGACCCATTGTTGGATGTCACTCATCATGTAGAACAGAATTTAAAAACATGATCTGCCCGATTTAATAATAAATACAGTTTTATTTATTTGGGAACACAATCGTTCTCATTATCGAATTCCTTACAATATTTGTTTCATTCAGTTTTATTTAATAAATCTCTGCACGTTTCATACTTTATACCATACATCATCCAATTGCTCTTGGACTTTGTGCTGTTCCTTCTTTGAATGCCTGAGTTATACTGGGATACAGAACTACTCCAATCAGTGAAATGAGTTACAGATGAATAAGATAATTTTTTAACATTCTTTATTTTTGCGGGCATTGTGATACATACAAGGTTAGAAGTAGTGGAAATAGATGGAAGAGTAAATGACATAGGTGTAGCATAAAATGTCCTAAAATAACATTGCCCTCTTTTAGGATAAGTAAAATGTGAAACAAAATGAGATGTGCTGCCAGAGATTAAGTCAATGCACAAAACCACAGGCTGTACATACTGGCTGTGAGTTGGATTATTAAAACCACGAGGTTGAGATACAAAAGAGAGGAGAAATAACTAGAGGCAAACAAAACATAAGGCAAACAAGGGAAGCACGGATCTCAGCACTAGAAGCAGGAGCGTGTCTCGCTGCAGCTCTGGATGCCGTTATAGTAGATCATCCTTTGCCGCAGATAGGTCAGGATCGAGAGTACAGGTCCTCTCCAGAATCATTATGCATCCCGTCCATCCAAATATTGTGTAGATTCTGACATGCGTAAGTAGGTGGGATAGGCCATCCAGCTTGTATTCCCCATAACTACTGCTCCAGGCTTGAAAAGGGACTAGTGCACCATGTCCATACATCCGCCTTCTCCAGGAGGGAAAATCTTGTGCCTGTCGGGATATAAACGGGAAGCTGGAGCAGCTGCGTTGTTGTTGGAATAGCTGGAGGGGTGCGAACCTGCTAAACCTCTGGCCCAGTAGAAGGGTTATGAGCCACAAGAGTTACTTGGAGTCTGCCAGTGCAGCAGAGGTAAGAGGGGTGTTTTGAGTGCGGTGCCAAAATGCCAAACAGAGCATTTAAAATTTTACCTCAAACTGCTCTTTCTGCCTCCAGAGCCTGCTTGACCATATAGATTCAGATGCTTGGCGGCCATCTTGGCTCCACTACACGTTTGTCGGCTCCGCAGTATTCTGCTCAAGGTCGGTAATGAAGTGAGCTACCCCAGTGGAGACCGGGATTACCCCCTCTGGCCAGAAAACGGGGGTAATGGGGCTGTCACAAGCTATGTTGAGGTGCAGTCCCTGGGCCAGGAGATCAGTCGCTTCTCTTGGCTTTCTAGACGACCACTTCAGTATACCGCAAGGCCGGAAGTAATGGTAAGTATATAAATGATCAATCTGGGTGTCGGTCTGCTGCCAGCTCTAAGCACCTATTAGCAGGATTTTGTATATTCAGAAAGCAGGATTCTGGCTGAAATTAGCATGAGCTAGTGTGAAGCACTGTCAGGCCCCGACCCCCAGATATCTGTTTATATTGATTTTGTGTCAATTACTAAGTAAATTAGAATAGAATTGGTATTTATTCGTTTTCTGTAATTTTTAGATCACTGTGGTTCCACAGGGCATTGAGAAACGGTTGTATTTTAATGACCTTCATTTAACTTAGTAGCACATAGGTGCACTTGATATTCTGGTTTCTGCTTGTTCTGTCTATTGATGTAGCATGGATGTTTGAATTTATAACTCTATAAAGCCATAGTGGTCTGGAACAAGCTGCACAGAAGCACATTTTTTGAGCCACATTTATTATTATTTTTTGATAATACTGCAGTATCCAATACCTCTTCCTTTTCATTTAATTTTTGCAATTACAAAGCAAATTTGAATTGGTATTAATTGGTTTTCTGTATTTTTTAGATCACTTGGGTGCCACAACATGTAAAATGTACAGAAAAGAATTAGACTTATTTACCAAATATAGCATAGTTTATAAGTTCTAAAAATAAAAACTACAATTTAAAAATGGGCACGGTTCCAATTAACTGAGCATTTCAAAGAGCACGCTGCAGCCCGCAGACTTCTTATAATATGTATTTTCCTCCACTACACCCAGTAAGGAAAGCAACAAAAATATGTTTACATTTTTGTGATCAAAGTCACCAATTTCTGACATTCAGCATATAATAAACTGAGCAGAATTTTGCTTTGGAAACATAGAACATTGCTACGTGGCTATTTTTGGATACATAAAAGTTGAAATGATTTTAATCACACAAAACTGTCTTTTTTTCATTCCCGTTACACTTCATAAATATAACGTAAGAGTTCATTCGTCAGAACAGTTACATGGAGCTGACGGGCAGTTTTCCAAATCTATGCCATATCACGGCTAACGTGATGTTTTATTAAAGTCTGTAAATTATAAGAAGTCTTTCAGTGCAACATAACTTAAACGTTCGTGAATTGACTTGTATTCTAAATCTTTTATCGACAAGAATTAATTACACTTGTGAACAGTTCAGACAAAAACATTTCCCCAAAATTAAAATGTTTTTGTTTGGCACATCCAAAACTTAACCGTGTGGAGGCTAAGCACAAAGTCATCGATGAAATACTATTCAGGGAAACATTTGGGCAAGCCAGAAAAAATGGCATCTCTTAGGGTGATGAAACGCAAAAATAGCAACAAAATTTGGCAGCTTGTTTTTCCTTTTGCAATCTTGTATTAATAATAATGGGAAGTAGATGGAACAGGAGTCATTCTAAATTAAAAAAAATAAAAAGAGAGAGAAATAATCAGTGGGCAATTGATGACTCACTCAACCCTTCCACCCTAAGAGCAAAGCTTTCACACACATCCAGTCTGTAGTATGAGTGACTTTCATTCAGTGTGGAAAAAACGTGGTGCCCCAGTAGCAGCAGGAATTATTTGATTTGAAAAAAAGAGCATTTTTCCAAAAATGAGTGGATGGAGCGGGTGAGTGAGTCATCAATTGCCCACTCACTATTTGATTGATTTTTTTTTTTAAATCCCCTGTTTAAAAATGTAATTGCTCTGCCTATTTTGCATGCCTTTCATTGTAGTGGTTTGGCCCTGTCTGGCTGAGTTTTGTGGTGCCTGCCACCTCCTCAGACCAAATGTGATTGGGAGAAGCTTAGAGGGCGCTGTTTTTTCCCAACACTGAAGAACGTTTAGTGACACTACAGATTGGCTGCATGGGAAGCTTTGTTCTTCTCAGGGTTGAACGCATGAGTGTGTCTCTTCTCACATTTCCTGAGAAAAAAAACAGTTTCCTACCAGACTCTCCCAACTGCGTCTTCAGAGCTACCAGGTGGAGCCACACTACAAGGCTTAGCCAGGAAGAGTGAAAACTCTACAAGGAAAGACAATTGAAAAAAGGGGGAGCTGCAGCAGAAGTTGAAATTTCATTTGAATTTTTTTTTTGTTTTATTTACCACCACTTTTGGAATACTTTTACTTCTTTTAAAACATCTTTGAAGGGAGAGTTGGCCACTGGTCAACTGGTTATCAGCTAGGAGATGATGATGCCTCAAATATCAAAGTGAAGTGTAGGGTAACCCAACTTGGGGAGATTGAACTTGAGGAAGGCTATTTGCTTCATCAGTAGTGGGGATATTTGTGATCATTATGAATTCAGAATGTTACATTAACAGAAACACTTTACCATTTTGAACAGTGGTCTGCGGACATGACAATAGCTGATGGACAACCAGGACGAGAGCAAGTCACACACTCGTCTTTTCATCCCTGTAGCTCAGCAAAGGCAAATCAGGGTCAGACAGGTAAGCTATGACCAAAGGCACTAGTCTTCTTCTGGCTGCTTGCTGCTTCACGTGTTGCCCCCCAAACAGTCAAATGTCTTAGTCCAAATTGCAGATGCTGATCTCTGCTGCGTTGGGATTGTGCTGCTGCTGGAAGAAGTGCACATGCCAGGTTAAATCTGAAAATCTCCCTCTAGACCATTGCGGTTACATCATTCTGAAATGTGCTTCCAAGTACAACTACCCTGCTTTCCAGGAAGGAATCTGTCTTGCATAGGTGGGAAAACAAGGGGCTGATCCATAACCTGGCTCAGAGTTTCTGTTACACCCCTAAATGTTTTATGGACTGCCAGTAATTCAAACCACTAAAAAAACTAAATAAAAATATATAAATATACACTCACAAACGTATTCCGGTGGCAAGTCAAATCAGAGTTAAAAATAGTACTATGGACCGGTGTTTGTCGAAGTTGCAAACACTGTTTTGACATGGCAATGGAATAAAATCCAACAATATGTTTAAGTGTGGGCAGCACCATAGCAAACTTAATGCATTTGATAGATTTAGGCATTATTAATATGCTATATTTTTTGCATGCTGAAATCATTATAGTTTTAACATAATAATTGTTTTGCAGAATGCTGCACTATAAGCCGGCCTCCTTAGCCACACCTCGTCATGCGAGAAAGACTTCCTTATCACAGGTTACACAGTCTCAGCTACTGAGAGCACTGAGTGAGTGGTTTTTAATTCACACCTTGGCTGCAGACAGTCAGAGAAATAGCAAACAGGCTGCAATATGCTTTCTAATATGTCTTTCTGAGTGTCATGTCCTTCTAATGCAAGTTTGTTTTAAAGTTCAAAGCATTTAGTGTTGAAAGTGGCTGAACTGTGTGCATACATTTCATAAGGAAGTATTTTTCTGGAGTAAGAGGGTGTGGCTAAAGAGGCAGGCTTATGGTGTAGGATTCTGGAAAACATTGGTTGGTTGATTGATTGCGCAAAAACTATAAAGATTTGAGCATGCACATAGGCAAAAACCTATCACATGTATTAAAGATGTATTAGTGACTAGAGTGTCCCTTTAATGCTTAAATGTGCATCAGTATTGGGTAAATGTATTTTTATAATACAGGATGAATTGAGAGCTTGCAGTCACTGACTTGTCTTCTGTTTTTTTTTTACCCAGATAAGGCAAGCTTAATGTTTATTCAGATAGCGACAGGCGGTGAATTTTTGTCATTTAAAATGGAAAACAGATGTTACTTAGTGTTTAGTGGCTCCTATTAACCTCTATAGGAGATGTTAAAGTTTCAGCAGTCACTAATTGCCAGTCATTAAAGATTACGCTTCAGTATGGATTCAGCAGGTAATCTCTAATGACAGCGGCAGCCATTTTAACGATAACCGACTTGTCGATGAGCACAGAGACGAGCCCAGAGTTAGCAGCCATCACAGTGTGTGTGTGTGTCTAATAAAAATATATGTACACATACACACATATCCGTCCAACGCAGCCAATGACATTTCTGCAATAAGCATTGCATTAGGAATCTGAAAATGTTAATTGATTTCCTTACATCAGTGCCCCAGATTAAGCAGAACATTCATAGGCTCCAGCTTTTTATTCTGAAACGCACTTTCTGTCATCCGTGAGAACATTAGTACTCTGAATTCATTCCGTTTTTTTCTGATTTAATTAGAACACACGCTGGGTTAGACTTCCGCATCTTGCATTTCTGTCCTTCAAGTAGTTACGCTGGCAGGACTGATATATATTACTAGTTGTTTTTTCTATATATTAAACACACACAGTCTGGTTCATTCACTACCTAAGAAAAACTGGCGAAAGTCAGACAACAAAAATCACATCGTATTTTCAATGCCCTTTTCTTGACTTAAATTTGGAAACTTAGTTATTTTGAATTACAATTCTCAGGTCAGTGAATGAACTCCCTACTCATTATCTATTACAGAACTGACCTTGATCTTGTCCTAAATGTAACAACATTTACATAATCTTACGGTGTGTGAAATCATCAACGATAAGAGCCGTCCAAAGCTTTTTTAAGTGTTTTTTTTTTTATTAATAAACTCAGCTGAAGGAGAAAATCACAGAATACATACAGGTAACACAATATCAGACAATAAAATCTAGAATGTTTCACCATTCCTCAAGTACAATTTCAGCATTGTTAATCTGAAAAAAACGATTATAAAAAGGGTGGTACAAATGGGAGAAGGATCTGCAGCAACCAACTAAAACAAATCCTGGTAAAACGATTTGAACATAAAATAACCTACAGTAGTGATGGTGCGCAACAACAAAAATCGTATTCACTATGGACCTGTTATAGAGAGGGTGAAAGTACCCCTGTGTACATGGAATGAGGTGTTTACAGAGTGGAAATATTATAAATAATTGAAACACAAACAGTGGTTGTGGTAAAACAAAGCACAATCTGTAGGTATACTTGCAAACATGTAATTCACTTATAGATTTATAAAATAAAGCAAACAGAGGTTCCCTTAAGGTATTACACTCACAAGATTGGAGTGGTAAAAGAAGCTTGCAATCCGGATCTCAGGTAAGTATACTTTATTAATAGCAATTTAAAAACAGCAAAACTTGTTGTGGAGGTAGTTAGTCCGCTCACCAGCCTCAGGAAAGTTCCATATGCTCATGCAATGTAAAAAAATCATCCGGCTGCTGTCCTGGCTGCTGTTGCCAACGGTCTCCATTCACACTCCTGGTTCCGGGTCCGTAATGCATTTCGCCCCACCCACAGGGCTTTGTCAAACGGCTGACAGGACAGCAGCCAGAAGATTGTTTACGTTGCATGAGTATATAGAACTTTCTTTGCGGTTTCCTGAGGCTGGTGAGCGGACTAACTACCTCCACAACAAGTTTTGCTGTTTTTAAATTGCTATTAATAAAGTATACTTACCTGAGATCCGGATTGCAAGCTTCCTTTCCACAGATCCCACACACTCTAGGGGCTGATCCTCCCTGAGTGCTATAGCAACAAGTGGTGCTTTTACCACTCCAATCTTGTGAGTGTAACACCTTAAGGGCACCTCTGTTTGCTTTATTTTATATATATATCTATATATATATCTATAAGTGAATTACTACGCTGCACTAGGAACTAAGGTTAAAGTTACAGTGGGAAAAAAAAGATTCACAATATTCTCAAGGTTTCTAAGCAGCGACAAGGAGAAAATCATGTTAGAATTTACTTTCTACACGTTCCACTCCCTTTCTATCCAACCCCTGCCCTAAGTCTCCAGGAATCCAGTGAAAAAATAAATAATAAAAAAGACCATATGAGCACAGCAAAATGGCTGTTCATAGTGCACAGCAAGTCATGCCTTGATTTTACCATTCACATGTATGATAGAATTACATGGCCACTGGCCTAGAGCTCTAGTTGTAGAAAAGTTGTAAAAAAAAATATTTTAACAAAATGTATAATTTGGAAAAAAAACAAGAATTGATGTTTAGAATTTAGAGCGCGTGACATTTTTATGCTAAAATGACCAGTAGACATGGACAAAAATCCCATTCAACCAGATCGTGGGGAAAAAAAATTGTTTCATCCATGTGGCATTTCGGTTCAGACGAACTTCGTCTATGCAATGATTTTGGGTAAAACTATTCTGATTAATCAAATTTGCTCAAAAATACATCTACTAGTGAGAAGAGTTAACAAATAAAAGGAAAAGCAGGACGGGCAGTTACATAGTTACATAGTCACACAGTTACACAGTTACACAGTTACACAGTTACAGAGTTACACAGTTACATAGTTACATAGTTATATAGTTACATAGTTACATAGTCACACAGTTACACAGTTACACAGTTACAGAGTTACAGAGTTACATAGCTGAAAAGAGACTTGCTTCCATCAAGTTCAGCCTTCCTCACATATGTTTTTGCTGTTGATCCAAAAGAAGGCAAAAAAAAAAACAGTTTGAAGCGCTTTTGCCACAAACTAGGAAAAAATTCCTTCTTGACCCCAAAATAGCAGTCAGATGTCTTCTTGGATCAAGCAGCTATTACCCCACTAACTAGACATTATATCCCTGTATAATGTTTTTGCAAGTATTTATCCAATTTCAGTTTAAACATCTGAATGAACTCTGATAAAACCACCTCTTCAGGCAGAGAATTCCATATCCTTATTGTTCTTACTGTAAAAAAAAAAAAACCTTTTCTTTGCCTTAGATTTGCCTTTCTTCCAGCCTAAATGTGTGACTTTGTGTCCTATGTATAGCCCTGTTTATGAATAGATTTCCAGATAAAATGAAAATAAAAATGTACATTTATATAGTATATATTTATTAAATATATAAATACATATTTTATTTACAGCTTCTGCTGTTTTTCTCTCTATTACTCACATCTCATGATCTGTGAATAACATCAGCATTTAGTGACGGTCCCCTAGTGATCCATCATCTATTTTTCCATTAATAATTTCTTTTTTTTTCTGGCACCACAGACAGAACTCAGAATCACAAAACAATCAGAGTTATTTACTAAATTGAGAATTCAGAGTGAATTTCAAATTAAAGGCCGGAGTAGCCAAACTGAAAGTTGGCTAGCTGAAGTTTCCCTGTCCGGCTATTATATGTGGCCTTAAATGTGAAATTCTCTGACTTCTCACATTACTGAATAACCCAGAATGAAACAGCTCATTCCTTGCTTCCTTGCATTGTGATTCATACATACAGCAACTTGGAATCACAGAAACAATCACACAAAATTCGGACAAATTATGATGCATTTGATATTGAATGCACAAGTCTATTTACCAGTCTTTTGACAGCTACAACCAGTGCAATGGAAGCTTGTGGTATGGTACCCGCTAATTATATTTTGTTTTCTTTCAATTGCGTGTTGTCTTAGAATACTTCTAGCATTCTAGAAAAGCTTCTAGCATTGTGTACTTAAGAAACGACCATTATGAACTTTGACAATGCAGAAAGCAAGAGTGGTCAACAGGCCAGAAACAAACTTAAACTTATTTGGCTTCCCGATACCTAATACGTCAGCTAAAAAGGAAGGCCACGGAAATAGCCAATGGTGGATTATTAAAAAAACAATAAATCGTAGTTGGTAGAGGTGATGGGGTAAACATATCTTGTAGAAGCAGAATGGTCAAAACAAAGACCAACTCTTTGCTTTTTCTCCCCTGAGGATACTATTCATGGAACTCTTAGATTCATGGCCTCAATATTTGCATCCAATCCTCAACGCCTTCCAGCTGCAACGAGTTAATGTGCTGTAATTGGGATTCTTGGCCCAAATTTCATCTGTACTGAGAAATATATGGTACTCACTGATGCTTTCTAATCAAAGCGACGAGCAACATTAGTAATATCATAAAGAACATTAATCTTTATGTTAACTGTAACATATCTTATTAGTGTCATGATACGCATCAGCAATGCAAATCAATCACATTAATCTATTCTACTGCTTTTAGCCGAGTTTCCTCTCTTTCCCAATCTCACAAACTAATAACTTTTACTTTTTAAAAAGATCACATTCCACTTCGACACCCTGGCATTTGGTAACGAGCTGTGTGTATGTGTTGTGCTGTTTTCCCGCATATTTATGATGATGGATTCTAGTGCTTCGTTTTATAGTAATGATTATATTTATGTTCTGACCTTTTGCTATAATTTGATTTGCTGGCTGAACTCTATTTGCTGTAATTGTTATCATTCCTTCTTCTTATGAAGTGGTCACTGCTTTGATCACTAAAAATAAAATGGGATTTGTTAAATAAATGTTCTGTAAAAACAGTTCTAAAGTTAGCCATCCATCATAGTACGATTTAAGTGTATATATATGGGGTGATACATAGCAGTATTGACACTTATGTTTAAGGGTCACGGAAAGGTAACGTACCATTATGTCCGGGGATCACGGAATCCACCAACTGCTACATTCATAGTGGCAAAAACCTCACAATCAGTTAGCAGGCGCAACAGGACCTACCACCTACATCCGTAGCAGCAGCAGGTAAGATGCCATCATTTAATGTTCTCCCTTGTATTTTTCACTTTCTCCCTCACTTCCCTCATTATTAAAATCTTTCTATCCTTTTACTTACCTGTTCCTGATGACACCTTCTTCATTGCTCCCTCTCTACTTCCCTTATCTCTGTATTCATCACATGCACTTTACTGATACCTATCTAGCCTTTCTCCACAGATCCCTCCTAAATCCCCTAAATACAAGCTCTCATCATAAACATTTAAATCGTACTCCCACCTTCTTTTCCTTTCTATTCTACTGCCCCTGGCAGCTGGCGATGTCTCTTCAAACCCAGGTTCCTCCTCTACTAAGCAACCTGGTGCTAACACCAGAAACCACAACAATCTGATATCCATTCCTTGTAACTCTCATTAGAATTCCTCCTTCAAAGCTGCCCTCTGGAATGCACCATTAAATCAACTTCCATCCATGACCTATTTCACACTCCCTAAACTTACTTGCACTAACGGAAACATGGCTGTCTCCTTTTGATACTGTTACTCCTGCCTCACTATCCTTTGGTGGTCTTCATTTTACCCACAACCCAAGACAGGCTGAGAGTTAAGGTGTCGGAGTAGGATTTCTGCTTTCACCCCACTGCTCCTTTAAAACTCTGCACCTCCCTTCCCTAGCTTTGAAATTCACTCAATTTGTCTGTTCAAACCCATCTCTGCTTACATAGCTGTCATCTATCACCCCCTGATTACCCTAGTCTGTTTCTTGACCATTTGTCTGCTTGGCTTCCCTACTTCCTTTTAAGTAATATCCCTTCCCTAACTCTCAACATTCCCATTAACCCACCCCTGTAGCTTCCAAACTCATTTCTATTACCTCCTCCCTTGGTCTATCACAGTGGGTAAATACTCCCACACATGGAGCTGGCAATACCATTGATCTTATATTTTCTCATGCATGCACTATTCTACAAGCTCCACAACACTCTAATTTCCTCTCTCAGATCACAACCTCTTATCATTTGTTCTTGAAAGACCCCTCACCCAACAGCCTCACCCTAACCGCCGCAACTCAGAAGGGACCTGAATTCTTTTGACCTCCAGCAACTCTCAGCTGATCTCCATTCATCCCCCACTTTCTCCTGTCCCTCTCTGGCTATCTCCTCATATAATGCTACCCTCACCTCTGCCCTGGATGCTGCAGCCCCACTCCAAAGATGCACCTCAAGGAAGACGCGCCTCCAACCATGGCACACTAAATCGACCCACTACCTGCAGAGATGCTCCTGGTCAGCTGAACGCTACTGGAGGAAGGCCCACATCTTGTCAGACTTCCTCCATTATAAATAAATTTTGTGTTCATATAGCACAGCCCTTAGCCTTGCTAAACAATCCTACTTTTCCTCTCTTGTTAGTTCATGCTCACACAATCCCAGGCGTCGCTTAAATACCTTCAACTCTCTCCTTTGCCCACCTCAAGCCACCCTTCAAACTGACCTTTCAGCAGATAGCCTTGCATGCTACTTTATTGACAAGATTGAACTGTTAAGGAAAGAATTCTCCCGCCCTTTGCTTCTCTCTTTTGCAACCACACATGGACCGTACCTTCACCACCCTACAGGCCTTCTCCCCAGCTACAGAACAGGAAGTGGCTTCACTTCTCCTCTCCTCTTGTCCCACCACCTGTCTGCTTGATCCAGTACCTTCCCACTTTATCAGATATGTCTCCCCTTGTCTTGTACCATCCTTAACACACATCATAAACTGCTCTCTTTCATCTGGTGTTGTCCCTGCTCCCCTTAAGTATGCTACTGCCGTACCCATCCTAAAAAAGCCATCCCTAGACCTATCTTCTCCTTCTAACTATCGTCCCATATCCATGCTTCCTTTTTCCTCAAAACTTCTAGAAAAACATGTCTTTACTCATATGACTCACTTCCTAAATTCCATCTCTCTCCTCAATCCTCTTCAATCTGGCTTTTGCCCTCTTCACTCTACTTAGACTGCTCTTATTAAAGTTACAATGACCTAATCACAGCTAAATCCAAAGGCCACTACACCATACTAATTCTTCTTGACTTCTCTCATGCCTTTGACGGTGCTGATCATGTCCCCCTCCTCCAAACTCTTCCATCCCTCAGCCTCTGTGACACTGTTCTCTCGTGGTCCTCCTCCTATCTCTCCCAATGTCCGTTCAGTGTCTCCTTTTGCAATGACACCTACTCCTCTCTCCCCATCTCGGTTGGAGTCCTCCAAGGATCAGTTCTTGGTCCCCTTCTGTTCTCTCTTTATACTGCCTCTCTTAGCAAACTCATTAATTCCTTTGGATTCCACTACCATCTGTATGCCGATGACACATGACACCCAGATATATCTCTCCTCCCCTGACCTCTCCCCCGCGGTCCTGCAACATGTCACTGCTTGCCTTTCTTCTATTTCTGATTGGATGTCCTCCCGCTTTCTGAAACTCAATCTCTCTAAAACTGAATTTCTTATTTTTCCACCTCATAATGCTGATCCTCCTCCTTCACTCTCCCTGCAAGTTAACGGTGCTTGCATCAGTCCATTCTTGCAAGTTTATTGTCTTGGTTTTCTCTTTGATCCTGGCCTCACCTTTGCCCCACATATCCAGTATATTGCTAAAACCTGTCGATTCCACCTTAAAAATATTGCCCATATCCGCCCCTTCCTCACGCAAGATGCTGCCAAGTAGCTTGTTTATGCTCTGGTAATCTCATGGATTATTGTAACTCTCTATTAGTTGGTCTCCCCAAAAACTGAACTGCCCCGCTACAATTATTAATGAATGCTGCCGCTAGGCTGTTCTTTCTCACCCATCGTTCCTCCCATACCTCGCCCCTCTGTCGATCCTTACACTGGCTTCCTGTATCATACAGGTGTCAATACTAACCCTTACCTATAAAGCTCTAACCAACTCTAGCCCCTCTTACATTTCTTCCTTGATTTGTAGATATGCCCCTTCTCGGCCTCTCCGCTCTGCCGGTGACCTTCTCCTGTCTGCTTCTCACACCCTTACTGCTAACTCGCACTTGCAAGACTTCTTACGGGCGGCTCCCTTCTTTTGGAACAGCCTACCGACCCTTATCAGACTCTCCCCTAGTCTTCAATTGTGTAAGAAGTCCCTCAAAACACATCTGTTCAAAAATGCTTATGGACCCCCAGAGTAACTTATCTATACTTATCCAAATCTGTCTCGCTCTCCTAAAGAGCCACACTCCACTCTCACCTCCAGCTCTGCTACTTTTCCACCTTGTTTGGTGGCTGTCACCCTTGCTGCCCTGTTGTGTATTTGTACCCCACCTCTTCTAGACTGTAAGCTAGTTTGAGCAGGGTCCTCATCTACCTATTGTTACTGTGACACTGAGTAATTGTCTCATGTATTGTAAATTTCCCCCCTTTCATAATATTGTAAAGCGCTGCAGAATTAGTTGACGCTATATAAATACCAATAATAATAATAGTAATTTAGAAGGCACTGCAATATTAAGCAACTGCTACATTCTCAGTACATAATCTGGTTGGGGCAGCAGAATACATTAACTGAAATTAAATTACCAGTAGCAGACACATAGCACATTTTACAGAGACAACAGAATACATCAACTGCTATTTATTATTGAGTGGGAAATATAACAGTAAACAAGTCAATTATAAAATATTACAGGAAAAGTAGGTTGATGAGGACCCTGCACAAAAAAAGCTTACATTCTAGAGGAGGTGGGATATAAAAATCCAATAGGACATCATCTAGCAGGACAGCAGAATTTAGCCTACATTTTACTAATTCTTATTTCAGTTCATCACAATTCATAATTTATGAAGAAGTATGAAAAGCCATATTGAGAAAAAGGAACGTTCAATGCAACAGGATTTACTTTGAGTGTTGTGTGTGACAGTTTGTAAGATGCCCCCTTTCAAGCCAACAAATAAACATTTCAGAAAGTAACTGGTAATATGTCACGAGTCACAGTAAAGGTGCAATAAAGCTCTATGCTTTCCTTGACATATATATCCTGGATTTAACAAAGGAAAAAATAATTGAAGCTTCAAAAGTGTAGCCAGATATTATTCCAAGGTGCATCCAAGAACAAATCTGAGAGAGACAGACAGACCGACAGACAGACCTCTCAGTGATTTGAAATTATTAAAAATATGTTGCATTCAAACAAATTTGTTTTTAAAAAAAATTGTCAATGAAATAATCTGTAAATCTAAAAATACAGGCACCAGATCTTAGCAGTTTGTTCCACAGATGTGCTAAGAATTATCATTTGCCAATATCTACCCACACATAGCTACAAAAAAATCTGTTGCAAATCTTTTGAGATTTAAGTTTTCTGAGAAATATGAGACTCTGGCAGGTCATCTTTTATTTTTAAGGTACGTTGGTATTGCAAACCACGGATAGCCACAAATCTCTTCTATTTCTTGATATACGGGGTATTTCCAGTCTTTTTTATATTTCATATATTTAGCTTTATATATAGGTTTTATAGGCTTCATAATACTTTATAAGTGGATACCTACGTCTGTATTGTCTATTCCCCATGGCACTTAAATGCACCATAAAAGTAATAGAGTAATACATGCGGGGGTCTGGGAGACCACAGCATTTAATTAGACAGAGCCAATCATATCTCTCTGTTACAATATAAAGAAATACTTAATACAATGTGAGATTCTCCAGAACCCATTGCCAAGAGAGGCTTGGTAGGGATCTCCTCCTCCTCTCATAGACTGCAAGGTAGAAAGTAATACTATACTGGGCCAAGAGATGGTCAGTCTCTCGGTCTTGTGATGGCCAACAAGGGGTTAATTCATTCAATGTTAATGAAGAGACATGAGATGATCATTCTCCTGGCACTATAAAGGGTTACCTTAGTAAATAAGTTAACTCCTGCATTGCTGAAGAGTGGCCAGGACAGCCTAAAGGACAGCTTTAGGGAATCAGGATACTGGCCATCTCCAGACCAATTATACTAACATGGACAGGAACCCCCATATTTGTTTGGTGAGATAAGTGATTTTAAATAGTCTTATAAAATGTTAAATTAAATTGTATGTGTGCGCTGTTCAGAGACCCATCATAGCGAGTACCACAGATCTTTTAAAGTGATTTCCGAGTGTAACTGATTTTAACTTAATATATTTGATTATATTTTGCCCTTTATTTTATCATTTTAATAGGTACATTGCACTCAGACAGAATGTGTTTAATGTTTGGGAATATCCCAAGCTTCATCATATCATATTACTGATGACATCTTCAAATTGTTTTTATTCATGATGGAGATTTAATGAAGTTAAAGAAACACTCCAAACACCATAACCACTACAGCATGATGTGGTGTTTATGGCGCTGCCCCCATTGTAAGGAGTCTAGACATTTACGAACGATTTGACTTCTAACCTGGTGTTCATTTGGCACCACTCCCCATGTACAGTGAGTTGGCTTTCCTGAACTACAGTTGTGCACAAAAGTTTTCATACCCTTGGTGAATTGGTAATATATGTACCATTTTTAAAGAAACGTGTGAGTGAGTAGGCAAAATAGATTTCTTTTGCTTCTTATGGGATTCATATTCAACTGTAGGTTATTTTATAACAGAATGGTACAATCATAAAACAAAACATGGCAACAAATAAAAAAAAATTAAATTACCTCTGTTTAAAAGTCTGCATACCCTTAGCTCTTAATACTGTGTATTGCCCCCTTTAGCATTAATGACAGCGTATGGTCTTTTGTAATAGTTGTCTATGCGGCCCCTAGTTTTTGCAGGTGGTATAGCTGCCCATTCGTCTTGGCAAAATGCCTCCAGGTCATGCAATGTCTTGCATGAACCGCACGTTGGTGATCTACTAACAGTGGCTCGATGATATTAAGGTCAGGAGACTGTGATGGCCACTCCAGAACCATCACCTTTTTCTGCAGTAACCACTGAAGGGTCAACTTGGTCTTGTGCAATGCAATGTGAATTTGGAGGTGCGTGATGACGTAACGACGCTCACGCCGGGAGGGGAGGGGGCCGTGACCAGAGTGAAGGTGAGACGCCAATGCCGCGAATTAATGAGAAACCCTGAGGAGAGACTCCGAGGCCTCGCTAGTACGGAGCCCAGATAGGCTGAGACCGGACCGGATCAGGAGGGTATGCTGATCTAACTGACCCAGCGATATAATATTACCGGACTATTTTTAGTTCCCTCTTCCGCCGGGGATGAGTCAGTCTGATAACCCTGATAAGCTGTCGAAGATTGTGGGGGATGTCAGAACCCTTTGGTTGAGTGTTCCCGTGAGGTGCAAGAGAAAGGGAAAGGAAAGGGGGATAAAGCGCACCCTTAGTCCTTACTAACCACTGAGAAAGAGGGCTAAGTTGGTTTTATCCTAAGTTTGGACTTTTTCATTCTTTTTGTGAGGTTTTTTTTTTGTTTTTTTGACATGAACTGTTACTGGGATTTCCTGCAGACTTAGCTGTATGTGTACATCTTGATGAGACTGATTGCACTTAGTGGTTTATCTGCTAAATTTTCCACGTGTGTTTTGGGCTCCATGTGCCACTGAGGAGATTCAGTTATTTTTCCCAATTCCTAACTTAATACAGTTACCTTGAAAGAAAATTCTCTACTGTACTATATACTTATTTTTTTTTAAAGAGAAATGTCTTCCAAAAAAGCACAAGACAATAAAGTTTCAACAAAGGTGGACAAGAAAGGCCAGAAACAGGAAAAGAGACTCTCGGATTTCTTTGTTCCGCAAGACAATCAAGAATGTCTGGAGCAATCATCTTTGGAGTCTTTACATACAGGGGTTTCCCCCTCCCCTATTAAGGCTTTAGATAAAGAGGTAGTTACACCTACTCTTTTAACCCCTTAAGGACACATGACATGTGTGACATGTCATGATTCCCTTTTATTCCAGAAGTTTGGTCCTTAAGGGGTTTAAAAAAATGCCTGGAAGATATCTCTAAAGATATTAAAAAGGAGCTGAGTGACAAATTTTATCATATGAAAATGGATCTAGCCACGTTAAATGGACGTATCCAGAAAATAGAAGAAAGGGAAGAGGCTATAGAATTTCAGCTTCAGGAGGTGAAGGAGACTCAAACTAAGATGGCATTGAAAGTGAAAGAATTGGAAGATAAAGTGTGTGACCTGGAAGATAGATCAAGAAGACTGAACCTAAGGTTCAGAAATATACCTGAGGAAATACCAGACGCCCAACTAATAAAATATATTAATTGTTTGGGGATTCCTATGGCACAGCAAGATATAAAGATGTCCCGGTATCATCGTTGTAACGGATCACCTGGCACCCCGACTGGGTACCTCCGTTGAAGGATGCTCCTAGCGCTTCCTGAGGACTCCAAGCACTGCAGCAGACACCACAACCACCGAACCGGAGAAGCATGTGAATGCTGTAAACAGCTGAACAGGAAAAGCAAACAATCAGCTTACACTCCTGGCAATCAGCATACAATCCAATCCCCCCAATAACGAGACGACACTTCGTTTTGAGGTCAAGTAGAACTGACTGTACTGGCACATACATCCTCTTTTATTCACAATCCACAAACATAGTATTGCCCACAGGGTTTTGAAATACAACCAATCAATCCGTACAATACACACAGACACTCCCACACAAAATCCTGCCCTCTGCCTGTGATATGATTACTGAACACAATGGTTAATATAATTATGACAGGCAGAGAAATACAGTATCATAAAACACATCACAGGGACCCCAAAACATGCAATAACCCCATAGTATATATCCTCGGAACCAGGGGATCTGGGTGAACCACATATCCAAAATTCACCCAGATCCACTCAGTAGTTTGGAAGATACAGTTTAATGCAGATTCCGCAGAACATATACAGACTATATGATAAATAATTACTGTATAATGTGTCCCCTGTTGTATAGTCCAAAACCACTGCACGATGTCTCTGTGCACCAAATACCGGCGAGATGGCACTGTGTAGAAAAGTCCACACAGTGTCTGTGAGTTAAAATGGCCGCCATCCATTGTTCTCACCATGTGCTTCATCCATTGTTCTCACCATGTGCCTCTGATACATGAAATGGTGGCCCCCCCAGTAACTCCACAGTATGTCCCCAGATGGTTCCTTAAGGGCCAGCAGCAGCACAACACAAATCCATTATGCCCAACGTAACGGACCGTTTCACACACAAGGGGTAAAAAACGTTTAGGCGATCGTCCCCCTTTCCAGAGATGCAGGCACAGCTATTGTAGAACACCAAACACACAAACTGCCAATAAGTGAATGCTCCAAACTCCCGAACGGCATCCAATATAGCACTCCAAACACACGAACAGGAACCATACGAATCGCTGCTAGCAGACGAATAGGAAAAGCATCCAAGCGGCTTACACTCCTAGCAATCAGTCTCTATCAGCATTCAGTAAATCCCCCCAAAGACGGGACAAGGCTCCGCGTTGAGGGTCAAGCAGTGGTCTGTTTAATGCGGGCTACCTGCCCAGTATTTATGCAGGTCTCTCACCTGGTGGACACTCCCCTAGGGGACCAAATGGGAGACTGTGACAAGGGACAGACAAGCAGACAAATAGGACACACAGTCACAGTATATTCCCACAATGCATCCTGGCTTCCTCCCCTCTGCCTTGGAGAAAATTGAGTAGTAATTCAATTATCTCCCAAGACAAAGGCAAATCGCCATTATGCACGTGGGGATACTAAAACACGAATTAGTGTTAAAATGCACTCTGTAAGACACATTACAGTAAACTTATACATTTAACATGTCCCCAGATAGCTCAGGTCTGAACGCACATTATTACACGAATGGCGCTCAGACGCACAGTTTAATCGCCATGGAGCTAAAGTCTTTACACAGTCAGTTTCATGCGAATGGGCTCCATGGGATTCCTATCTGGGGTATAACAGACAAATAAAACTACCGAACACCGGCCGTTCGTGTACTTCCACCGAACAAGAAGGGAGGTCGGCAGCTTCAGCGGTGTTCGCGCAAAACTGTGTCCGATTTTAGTTCCATTAATTAAGTGTCGAACACCGCTGTGCATTCGCATGTTTAAAATGGCCGCAACCTCGTGTTCGGGATACGAATGGCGGCCATCCAGCATTCGTCAATTAAGCTGCGGTTAACCGCAGCTTCAGGGAGGTTAATTGCCGGCACACTCCAGCTCTCAGGTGGTCTATTCATTCGTGCGTTTGTTCGGTAGATTGAATCTACCGAACACCCGGTAGAAAAGCACGAATAAAGCTTTTCTGCAGGCGAAACAAAGTCTTTTAACATGGGGGCCATAGTCCAAAGGCAGCAGGCGAGCAACCAGGCTTCTCCAATGCAATGTGGCGAGATTGCTCTCGTCACATCTCTCCCCTTTTCCAAACAGACTAACAGGGTATCTGACCTCCTGCCGGTCAGTGCCCTTGTTAGTCAAGCAGCCCACCCACAAAACACAATCAACAGCACAGCCCACCCACAATAAATGGTTACTACACCTGGGTAAAGGAGAAGCTTGTCCATGTCCAGGTGTCTCACCACGGCTGTGCTGGGTACGGGTATGCTGACTTGGTGGGTTGCTGCGTGGGCAGAGACCAGCGGTACTCTGCCTTGTTGCCAGCGCTACTGGGAGGGTAGCCTGGTTGGTGGAGGGAGAGACCGACTGTCTCCCCTTTGCATACACAGCCCTGCTGCTGGAGACCAACTGTCTCCCCTTTAGATACACTGCCCATCTCCCCTTTAGACACACAGCCCTGCTGCTGGAGACCGACTGTCTCCCCTTTAGATACACAGCCCTGCTGCTGGAGACCAACTGTCTCCCCTTTAGATACACAGCCCTGCTGCTGGAGACCGACTGTCTCTCCTTTGGCTAAACAGCCCTGTCGCTGGGGGGCAGAACCGACCGTCCCTACCCCCTGTGTTGGGCGTGCAGAGGCCAATGTCCCATCTGCACAGTTGTGGGGCTTACTGTCTCCCCCTGGTACATTAAGCTGCCGCTGGGGAGAGGGGGTAACAAGCTCCTCTCCCATACATACTTCCAGCCGCGGGGGAGGGAGACCGACTGGCTCTGCTCCCAATACAGAGTCCTGCTGCTGGGGAAAGGAGACTGGGCTCTCTATTCCCGGTAGGACACTCTGCCACTGGGGAACGGAGACTGGGCTCCCAATTCCCAATAAATCATTCTGCCGCTGGGGAATGGAGACTTGGCTCCCAATTCCCAATGAATCATTCTGCCGCTGGGGAATGGAGACTGGGCCCCCAATTCCCTGCTGTATCTCCCGCTGGGGAATGGAGACTGGGCTCTCAATTCCCAATAACTCATACTGCCGCTGGGGAATGGAGGCTGGGCTCCCAATTCCCTGCAATTCATTCTGCTGATGGGGGACAGGAGCAACTATCTCTGTCCCCTGTAACTCAGCCTGCCGCTGGGGAATGGAGACTGGGCTCCCAATTCCCTGCAATTCACACTGCCGCTGGGGATCTGAGCCGACTGCCCAGCATCCCTGTAGCTCACCCTGCCGCTGGGAAATGGAGCTCAGGCTCCCAATTCCCTGCAATATCGGTGGAGAGACCTCGGTCCCATCTCCACCCGCCACCTGGGGTTCTTCCCAGTAAAACTCAACAATGTCTTCCCAGCTGAATGGGTCTGGAACTGGGTCTGTCACCTTGCTCTCCTGCTGAGCCTTCTCAATGGAGTGGAAGAGATCTCGGTAGTCCTGCTCCAGTTCCCACTCCAGGGTTGCTAGGTGAGCCAGGTCTTGCTCAATGTCGTGAGTGTCGTCCCAGTCATACCTGCCCTCCCTCCACTCCAAGAGATCACTGAACCGGGCTTGTGTAGGGCTCCCAAACTCAGGCTCTGCAAAAGCCTCCCATAACAAGCCAGGACCATCAAACTCCTCTCCCTCTGGCTTGTCATGCTCGGCTGTCCAGGGCAGGTACTGTGCCCCATACCACCAGAGCGCCTGGTAGGCATCTTCCAGCCAAATCTCCTGCCATACTCGGAGCTCCAATTCCTTCACCCATTCCTCCAGGGGCTGCTCTCCCAGGAAGGGCATCCGCAGGGCCACTTGCTTCTGCAACCGCTGCTCTTTACTGGGGAGACTCTCACCCCGCTGGTATTGTACATTATCCAGGGCCTGGTACCAGATGCTTTTCCTTAATGCATCTCGGCCATCCAGGTCCTCCTCCTCGTATAACACTGCTGGTTCCATTCTGTTGCTTTTAGGGTCGCTGTACTGGGGACATGCGTTGCCCCCACTTGTAAATCCAAAGAAATGGTGTCTCCTGTAGCTGTCCTTCTGGCTGTAGGAACGATCCCGCCGCTTGCCACCAATTGTAACGGACCGTTTCACACACAAGGGGTAAAAACCGTTTAGGCGATCGTCCCCCTTTCCAGAGATGCAGGCACAGCTATTGTAGAACACCAAACACACGAACCGCCAATAAGTGAATGCTCCAAACTCCCGAACGGCATCCAATATAGCACTCCAAACACACGAACAGGAACCATATGAATCGCTGCTAGCAGACGAACAGGAAAAGCATCCAAGCGGCTTACACTCCTAGCAATCAGTCTCTATCAGCATTCAGTAAATCCCCCAAGAGACGAGACAAGGCTCCGTGTTGAGGGTCAAGCAGTGGTCTGTTTGATGAGGGCTACCTGCCCAGTATTTATGCAGGTCTCCCACCTGGTGGACACTCCCCTAGGGGACCAAATGGGAGACTGTGACAAGGGACAGACAAGCAGACAAATAGGACACACAGTCACAGTATATTCCCACAATGCATCCTGGCTTCCTCCCCTCTGCCCTGGGAGATAATTGAGAAGTAATTCAATTATCTCCCAAGACAAAGGCAAATCGCCATTATGCACGTGGGGATACTAAAACACGAATTACTGTTAAAATACACTATGTAAGACACATTACAATAAACTTATACATTTAACATGTCCCCAGATAGCTCAGGTCTGAGCGCACATGATTAAGCAAATGGCGCTCAGACCGCACGAATACAGTTTAATCGCCATGGAGCTAAAGTCTTTACACAGTCAGTTACATGCGAATGGGCTCCATGGGATTCCTATCTGGGGTATAACATAGACAAGTAAAACTACCGAACACCGGCCGTTCGTGTACTTCCACCGAACAAGAAGGGAGGTCGGCGGCTTCAGCGGTGTTCGCGCAAAACTGTGTCCGATTTTAGTTCCATGAATTATGCGTCGAACACCGCTGTGCATTCGCATGTTTAAAATGGCCGCGACCTCGTGTTCGGGATACGAATGGCGGCCACCCAGCATTCGTCAATTAAGCTGCGGTTAACCGCAGCTTCAGGGAGGTTAATTGCCGGCACACTGCAGCTCCCAGGTGGTCTATTCATTCGTGCGGTTGTTCCGTAGATTGAATCTACCGAACACCCGGCAGAAAAGCACGAATAAAGCTTTTCTGCAGGCGAAACAAGGTCTTTTAACATTTGTGCCATAGTCCAAAGGCAGCAGGCGAGGAACCAGGCTTCTCCACTGCAATGTGGCGAGATTACTCTCGTCACAGCCAAATCATGTCTTTAAAGGGCAATACATCCCAGGGGCCATAGTCACATGGCAGGAGGCGGGCAAGCAGTCTTCTCCAATGCCCTACGGCGAGTTCGGTTTCACCACAATCGTCTCTCTCAAAGAAAGCAAGACCAACTATACCCACGAGATGTAATTGTGGCGTTTGTTTCGTATGATCTCAGGACACTGATCCTCCAGTCAGCAAGGAAGATGAAGATAAATTACAAAAAGTTTAAAGCAATAATAGTTCTAACAGATGTTTCCTATCTAACGAGGCAAAGAAGGAACCTCTTTTCTACGGTTTTTCCGTGTTTGAAGAAATATAATTTAAAGTTCAAATGGAACTCGCAATCAGCCTTAGTAATCTGTTATAAAGACATATGGAAGTCTTTTAAGACAGTTGATCTTGTCCATGTCTGGCTAAAAGATAATGACATGTAGCTATTATATTAACACATTAGTTTGCTGGTTGAGGTGCTAGTGTATGCCTAAGGAGGGGAGGGAGAGGGAAAGGAAAAGGGAAAATCATTTTTTTTTTTACATACTTTAGGTGTTAACACGTGGAATAGTTTGTAGGAGTTTAGAGTGTATTTACAACACTCCAAAAGGGATAATAGGAAAATTAATACGTAATGGTACTATATTGGAGCAGAGAATTTTATTATAGTAATTCAAGCAGTAAATGATTTAGAGTGGTGATAGGTTTTTGCGAATTTAAGGTTATATGTGATTACAAGGGCTATTATAAACTATTCTTAGCTTCATTAGTTTAGCTTTATTCTTTCACTTTATTATATAATTAAATTGATGCAACTGTTTAGGATTTGCAGTCAACAGACTGGTGTTGGTTTTTGAGAATTTAAGGAAGGGCTATTATAGGCCATTTTTTTAGTTTTATTAGTCTTGTTTTATTTTATTTATTTTTTAATGTATTTTTCTTCCCTCTCTCTCTCTCTTCTTTCTTTTTTTTTTTTTTTTCTTCATAAGACACTCCGAGTTTCTAAACCCCTGCCTGTGGGATTCCATTGGATTCCCAGTACGTGGAATATTTTTTGTGTTCCTGGTTTCTATGTAGATATGAATGTTTTAATGTTGTTCTGTCAAATGTGTAATATGTTTAACTGGTCATGTATATTGCAGATGTGGTCAAGGAGCCCAAAAATGAAAAATAGATTAAGATGTGGTTAGAGTCCTAACTATTAATGCCCAAGGTCTTAACTCTTTTGTTAAATGAGGTTATTTGTTTAACACTCTGGTTAATCAGAAAATTCAAGTAGGGTTTATTCAGGAAACCCATTGGATTGGGGAGTCTAGGAAATTATGGTTTTATAAAAAATATCCTTTGATTTACTCTGCATCCTTACAAGGAAAAAAGAAATGTGGCGTTTCAATAATTTTCTCTAAGGAAGTTTCTTTTGATTGTTGTTATAACCATCTAGACCCGGAAGGGAGAATTATCATTCTGGTGGGCCAACTGAACGGGACGGATTATACTTTAGTCAATGTGTATTTACCTAATAAAGATCCAATTAAAACATTGACTAAAATTTTAGGTCTAGTGGAACAGGTTAAAAAATGTAGAGTTATGATTGCAGGTGATTTTAATATTTTTTGACACTTTATTGGACAAGCAATTGGCTAAAAATCAGAGGATAGATAAATCCCTGAAAAGACAGGCAGCGTCATTAAGCAGAGTGATAAAGAAAGTGGATTTGTATGACTGTTGGAGATTGTCTCAGCCCAATGAAAGGAATTTTACGCATAGGTCTATCCCTCATAACTCGGCTGCCAGGATAGATATTATTTTGGGTAATTTAAATCTAATACAGGCGATCTCCTCAATTTCTATTGTTGAAAATACCTGGTCAGACCATGATATGGTAATTGCAGATTTGGTGTTAACTAATATGAGACCCCCTCCGATTTGGAGACTGGCAGATTATCTGTTAAAAAATAAAGCAAATGTAGAACATATAGAGAAGTTAATTGACCTTTTTATCAAGGAGAATACATCTGAGGAGTTATCCAAGGAATGTCTATGGTGCTCCTGTAAAGTAGTTATTAGGGGACACTGGATTAAATTAGCAAGCTACCAAAAAAGGAATATAGACAATATTTTGTCCGATCTTTATATTGAATTTTACAATCTTTCTAAAGCTAATAAACAATCCTATTCTGAGGAGAGCGCATTATCCATTAAAGTCTGCCAAGAAAAGATAAATGTCCAGATTAAGAACAGGATAGAACTTAATCTAAATAAATTCAATATTAAATACTATTACAAGAACAATCGTGTTGACTCATTGTTAACAAATAAATTAAAGAAAAAGATGACTGATCAAAAGATCTCCAAACTAGGAGATGGAATTAATTATATCTATAAGCCAGATGAAATTGCTAGCAACTTCAGAGCTTTTTATGAAAAATTATATAACTTGAATAAATCTCCTGACCTAAGCATGTTGGAGAATTACTTGAGAAAATCTAATTCATCAAAAATATCTTATGACCAGAAGGAAAAGCTTAAAAGAAGTATATCTCAGAATGAAGTCGATTTAGCAATTGATAAGCTTGTTAATAGTAAAGCTCCCGGTCCGGATGGGTATACGAACCTGCTCTTTAAGGTTTTTAAAAAACAATTACTCACGTTGTTAACTGATACCTTTAATGAAATGGCGATCAAAGGGTCTGCCTCCCTAGATTTATTAAGGGCACATATTACTACACGTAGGGTCCTAGATCTACTAGAGTGGGCTCGGTTTGAGGGAACCCCCCTTCTGACCCTGTCAGTGGATGCAGAAAAAGCCTTCGACAGGGTCGGATGGGGGTTCTTGAGGAGAACTCTATCACATTTTGGCTTCGAAGGGTGGTTTATGAGTGCGGTAGGACTTCAGCCCGCATAGTAGCCCGCAATTTATGCTCAGAATGGTTCAGTATTAATAATGGGACAAGACAGGGGTGTCCTCTCTCTCCCCTATTATATGTTTTATCAATAGAACCTCTGGCAAATAACATCAGACAAAATGTTAGGACTAGGAACTCAAGATGATGAATGGAAGATATGTTTGTATGCAGACGATATTCTAATTTCTATTACTGACCCACATGTTTCTCTTCCACATTTAATGCAGGAATTTAATAATTACAGTAGTGTCTCAAATTACTGCCTGAATATGAATAAAACAATAGCTATGTCTATTAATATACAAAAAGACAAACTAACTTCCTTAAAGAAAGATTTTGATTTTAAATGGACAGAAAAAGAGTTCATATATCTGGGGGTGATTATCTCTGCAGATATAAGACGGACCATGGAAATAAATTTTTTGAAATTGTTAAAAGAGACTAATACCTTACTAAAAGAATAGAGAGTGCATGAAATCTCCTGGTGGGGAAGGATTAACACCATAAAAGCCTATATAATCCCTAAATGGGCTTACCTATTTGGTATGCTCCCTCTCTCGATTTCTTGCCATTGGTTAAATATGCTACAAAGTAGTATTACATCTTATATCTGGAGAGGGAAGAGACCAAGAATGAATACATATACTCTATCAAGGAAGGCCCAACAGGGGGGATTGGGTTACCCCTTAATTACTCAAATATATCAGGCCAATATGCTGGTCCATGCTAGTAATTTACAATTAAGTGATTCCAAAAACCAAGCTTGGTACAAAATTGAGTCAGCTAGAATTGGACTAGATAATCTTGAGCTTCTCTTATGGAGAGAGGCAAGCCAGAATAAGCAAATGGGCGAGATTACATCCCAATTTCCCCTGTCTCTATCACAGACATTAAAAGAATGGAATAATATAAAGAAAAAGCTGAATATTAATAAAAAAACTTTGGGAACCTCAGTTTAAGGTCGTTAGAACACTATATGTTTGAGATTAACTTGATAAACTGGTATAAAATTTTAATTATACGATAAAAGATCTTTATAATGAACATCAATTGAAAAGCTTTGAAGTTCTTAAAAAGCTGTTGGATTTACCTTCTAGAGAAATATTTAATTTCCTTCGTATCAAGAGCTATCTTAAAGATAATATACTTACGCTAGATGGCCGTTTGGGTAAACTGTTTAGGAAAATCTTCTCTGGTTTTATGGTAAAAAAGGTGTTCTCTCTTGCAATAGAATTAATAAAACTTAAGGGGATCCCAGACATTCCCAAAGCTCTAACTAAATGGGAAAATGATTTAGCAATACCCATTTCACTCAATAATTGGTGCAAATCCTTTATGAGGACTAAAAAAGCCATTCACTGTCTGAACATCCTAGAGACCTTTACCAAAATTCTGTATAGTTGGTACCTGGTACCGACTAGACTTGCAAAAATATCTAACACAGACCTGTCAAATTGCTGGCGGTGTTTTCACCCAGATGGTTCTATGCTCCATATATGGTGGGCTTGTCCCAGAATTAAGCCCCTTTGGAGTATTTCATTTAATCTTATATATAGGATTGGAGGTGTTTGCCTGGAGCATAAAGCAGAAATTGCCCTACTCCATCTTTTGGGTTCAGAAATAAAAGATAATCTTGATATTGTGATTATACATTGTTTACTGGCAACAAAAGTATTAATTGCTAGATTTTGGAAAAGTACTGAGATACCTACTAGAGACCAAGTTAAAGCCCAATTACTATACCAATTTGAGATGGAAAAAGGGTTGATTTTCATGAATGATTATTTTAACGTTAATATTTTGACGCTATATTCCAACCTTATTGACAAGATCAGAGGGCTTTAATGAGGTGAGCTTAATGGAATAATGTATTATGATCTACCTAGACCCATTGGAAATCCAGTATTGGATAATACCTTATGGGCTCCTTGACCATATATCAGATATTCGTTATATATTTGATGGAATTCTTGACCTGTTACATTCTTATAATATCTTGGACCAGTTTTGTTCATATTGTATGTCTTATCTTTGTGGGTATTGGTTTGTGTTGGGATGTGATATTCCTACACCTTGATATTGCACATATTTTATTTTTATGTACTGGAAGGTTTATCTCTTATATACATACGATGTAATTTGATATACCTGTGTGTGTTTTATCCGGGAAAGGATGTCTTTTTTGTAACACCTTTCTCGGTGTTGTATTGTATATTTATATTGTTATAAAATTCAATAAAAAAAGATTGAAACGCAACTTGGTCTTGTGCTTGTGGTCATTGTCATGTTGGAAAGTCCAAGGGCGTCCCTTGCGCAGCAATCATGCAGAACAGGCCCGGACTGGCCATCGGGCATACCGGGCAAATGCCCGGTTGGCCACAATGTCCGTGGGCCGAGGCCGGCAGGGGAGATCACAGGATCTCCCCTGTCAGCCCCTGCAGGGCCAGTGCTATCCGAGCGCCAGCCCTGCTGTGCGCCTCCATGGGCCAGTGGGGAGATCACAGATTTCCCTCACCGGCCCACAGGCAGTGTTACAGGCGGCCACCAGCAGGTTGGGTGAGTGAGGGAGGCAGAAGAGGACCGGCGGAGATCTAACCAGCAGCTCCGCCGGGTCCTCTCGCGGGATTCTGAGCGTTGCCGCGGTTACCACGGCAACGCTCAGATCTCGCGAGAGTGAACTCTAGCCTACAGGTTAGAGTTCACTCTCACCACTGGACCACCAGGGAAGGATAGCAGCATGGCACCCCTCATGGCACCCCAGGCAGAACGGATCTCCTCCTCCCCTCCCAGGATAAAGGTAAGAAGGGGGGGGGGGGGATATAATTTTTTTTATTAATAAAATAAATATATTTAAATAAAAAAAATACATTCAAACTCACACACACAGCACCCCCAGACACACACACAGCACCCAGACAGACACAGCACCCCCAGACACACACAGCACCCCCAAACACACACAGCACCCAGACAGACACAGAACCCCCAGACACAGCCCCAGACACAGCACCCAAACACACACAGCACCCAGACAGACACAGCACCCCCAAACACACATAGCACCCAGACACACACAGCACCCCCAAACACACACAGCACCCAGACACACACAGCACCCCCAAACACTCACAGCACCCAGACAGACACAGAACCCCCAAACACAGAACCCCCAGACACAGCACCCCCAGACACACACAGTGCCCCCAAACACTCACAGCACCCCCAAACACACACAGCACCCGCAAACACTCACAGCACCCAGACAGACGCAGAACCCCCAGACACAGCACCCCCAGACACAGCACCCAAACACACACAGCACCCAGACAGACACAGCACCCAGACAGACACAGCACCCCCGACACAGCACCCAGAAAGCACACAGCACCCCCAAACACACACAGCACCCAGACACACATCTCACCCCCAAACACACACAGCACCCCAAACACACACAGCACCCAGACAGACACAGCACCCCACACACACAGCACCCAGACACAGACACAGCACCCCCAAACACACACACACACAGCACCCCTCAGACACACACAGCACCCCCAGACACACACAGCACCCCAGACAGACACAGCACCCCAGACACAGCACCCCAGACACAGCACCCCCAAACACAGCACCCCCACACACAGCACCCAGACACACACAGCACCCCAGACACACACAGCACCCTCAGACACACACAGCACACCCCCAGACACACACAGCACACACCCAGACACACACAGCACCCTCAGACACACACAGCACACCCCCAGACACACGCAGCACCCTCAGACACAGCACCCTCAGACACACACAGCGCACCCCCAGACACACACAGCGCACCCCCAGACACACACAGTACCCTCACTCACACACACAGCACACTCCCACACATATACAGCACACACACACACACATATATATATATATATATATATATATATATATATATAAAATAACCCTCAGTGAGTTAATAGACAAAGAAAATTAGAAACCTAGAATGTGACAGCAGATTAAAAAAAACCTCACACACAGCACCCCTCTTACATACACACACTGTGCCCCTCACACATACAATACGTCCAAATATATATATATAAAAATATATATACACACACACTACAGCACCCCTCACACTGCACCACTACACACATTACGCTACAGATACACACTAGATCCCTTACCCTATATGCACTCTTAATCCTCTACACACACACGCACTGGGTCCTTTACACAGTAGATCTCCTACACACACACACACTACATTCCTTGTCAGCAAACACATACAACATTCTCTAAACACACCCTCTCTACATCCCCTATAACACTATGCCCCTTATACACACACTCTCTACAGCCCCTAGCCACACATATTACACCACAAACACAAATTAAATTGACCTATTTACACAATACCACACCACACTCTACACACACGCAATCCCACAAGCATGCGCCAAACACATGCACCATACACTTTCCTGGCCCTTTTGTCCTCTGGTATCCCACTTGTGGAGACACCAGAGACAATTTAAAAGCAAACACAGCGCAAGCATGTTATTACATTTGCTTGCGCTGCGCAGAACAATTACAGGGCCTTTTTCTAATGCTAGAGCTCTTCAGCGGGGCTCTGCGCATTGAACCAACATGCTCACTTTGAGAGGGGGCGTACTTGTCATTAGGGGCCTTTCTGATTGAAAAATGCCCGGGCCTAATTTTTTTCCCAGTCCGGCCCTGGTACAGAAGAATGCAAATTGTCTGCCAGTATTTTCTGATAACATGCTCTTGCCATCACAAGATTCCTCATGCCTTTAGAGTCCACCCTCCTCCCCCCCTAAACTTCAGTGAACCACCACCATGCTTCACAGTGGGTATGGTATTCTTTTCACTTTAGGCCTTGTTGACCCTTTTCCAAACATAGCCCTTATGGCTGTGACCATAAAGCTCTATATTGGTCTTGTCACTCCAAAATACAATGTGCCAGAAGCTGTGAGGCATGTCAAGGTGTAGTATGGCATTTTGTAACCAGGCTTTTTTGTGGCATTGGCGCATAAAAACGCTTTTTTTCTGGCAACTCGACCATGCAGCTCCTTTTTGTTCAAGTATTGTCGTATTGTGCTCCTTGAAACAACCACACCGTCTTTCTCCAGAGCAGCCTGTATTTCTCCTTGGGTTACCTTGGCTTGGTATAAGGACACCTTGAACAGTAGGGACTGGCATTTTCAAGGCTTTGGAAACTTGTAAACTTTTGATCAGGGTCACTTGGGTGATTTCTGTTATTATTATGATTTAAAAAGGAGCTGATAAGAAATGGTTGCATTTGATCACTATCCTAAAATAAAATAATTTATTTTGCACGATCAGTCATATTTTCAAAATCATTGTCAAAATTTCACAATTTCTGCCAGGGTATGCCAACTTTTCAGCACAACTGTAGGTCCTGCAGGGCAGAGCTCTCTCATTTGCTGAGAGCATCAGCTGACCAATCTTAGCCAATAAGTTTAATCCTGCTTTGCCATGCTTAGCTCAGCAAAGACAGCTTCTGGCTCCTACTGAGCTCTAGTGAAGGTGGGTACGGCGTCCTGCGAACCTCAAGGAAGAAGTCAAAATGACCTGCATTCCACTTTTGCTTTTTGTTTATTTGTTACTTTTTTTTTTTTTTTTTTTACAAATACATAGTTTTTACAGAGTGCCCATCTTTACTGAAGACAATTTTTCTTTTTTTTTTTAATGATGTGATCCTCATTGCTGTAATACCAATCGGTGCTTACTCCCATATACAACATGGCATTGTGGAAGAATTGTAAAAACACAATTTATTGTTGCTGTGTCTGAGGGAGACGATTTCCAGATATCGCCATGGGATACAGAGGTGCACAAGAGCAAATGTCCGAATTGTTTTGTCATTGAATTCACTCGTTCGCTGCGCATCCTTTAGTACAGTGTGACAATGTATACTATCAACGAATCTCACCAATAATATTTGTCACAGACAACCCAGGGGTCATTGTAAATACCAACAAAAATTATACCACAAGGAACATGCAGACTGGAATGAATACATTTTTCCCCACGCTATGCCATAGGTTTCTCACCACTCACAATTTCATAAATCAGCCATTGATTGAACAGATTCATTATTATTAAAATATTCATTTATATCACTCCCGAGGCTAAGGGGACGGTGACACCTGCGTTCTCTAACATAGACAGCCTCCCACATGGGAAACCCAGCAACACAGCGTTTGCTACAAAGCATTATATGTAGAATTCATTAAAGGCTTGTCACCGCCATTATTTTTCAGGATGGATGGATGTACTGCGCGGAGACGCGTATGTGTAAAATACATAGCTTGCAAATGTATTAAAAGACAAACACCCATCAGCTCAGAACAAAAAAAAATACAAAAAGCAGTTCTGGTAGATTACTTTGCAGAGGAAGATTAATCATTTATGGATGTCACCAGTCCCTCGATGGAATCAGCTGTCACTAGCTTCTAACGTGTCAACATTACAACCCACTGACTAAATCATATCTCCGTTCTGGACAAAAAACTGCTTTGAACATACTCTGTTTTGGTTTCATTACTAGTGTGATTTTTACATTTCACTTGTGATACCTGCTATATGTAACATATATATCATTTACGATTCGGAAATATATTTTTGAATCTGGCTTATTAATAATTTCTAACCTTACAATTTCTGTTTTTATGCGTTTGAGTAATATATTTTTAATCAATTCCTAAAAGGCATCTACAGATAGATCAAAGAGCGTTTATGGGTTTATTTCTGGGCATTTGAAAAATAACCCTATAGGCAATGAAAGGTCAGCATTTTTTATTTACAGAGATAAGACACATGCCTTTGGTCCTCACTAAAGTATGCAGAGGAATTCAGTTATTGCAAGCAGTGATTCATTGTTGCATAATTTTGCTTTTATTTGTAGGATTATATGAATGCCTAAACATGCTTCTCTTTAAAAGTAATGTGAACTATGTGAGCCTGTTCCCATCAATACGAGATTTAACTCTGGGAAAGTGTCTATATCCTATCATAACACTTTGAACCATTTGTAACTCCTGACAGTTATGGGACGCAAATCTATAGGCTAGTACACATTAACCAGAGTTCTGCTCCGGTCACAACTATGGCCTAAATGTAATATTTTCTTCTAAACTTTTTTTTCTAAATGTTAAATTGTTTGAAAAGCTTATGCAAAAATGTCCAAGTAAGGTTCTTAGCGCAAAGCTTCCTCTTATACATCCTCTTGTAAGTGCCACGGTACCGGAAACCAGACACAAGGACAGATCACAAGAGGAGCAATTGCAATACCTGTCCTTAGAGTGGCCGGGCTATGCAAAAGGAGAGAGGTCCGTGTACAAGCCAAAGTCAAAGGAGTATAGAGATGCGGAACAACGATAGGACAAGCCAAAGTCATGGATCAGAGAAGACAGAGTAAATGAGAGACAGAGCCAAAATTCGGTAACCAATGATCAGACAGAGTAAACACGCTATTGGGCTATCAAAAGACCACAACAGGGCAGCAAGGCACGGAGGAGGTAGGTTTAAATATGATGAGACTACTTCTGATTGGATAGTTTCCACTTAGAATTAATTACAACACGTGGAAGGTATTTGACCCTTCCAGTTTGAGCCCTGATGTCATCATTATGCGCCGTGTCAGGTGGCTGACTCGGGTGCATATTTAAGCACGCTGCACACAAGCATGCAGCATCAGAAGGAATGACGACGGGACAAACACAAAAAGGAGCCGCCAGGAGCGGCGAGCAGCTAATAGGCCTGATGGGATGAGTGCCAACGGGCATGGGGGCCTGACAGGACAAGTGCCGCCAGGACCCCCGGCAACAGGAGCCGCCGCAAGCGGCCAGGGGGCCTGACAATAAGCACCACAATGCATCTAACAAACTGACCCCCCAAAAAAAACGAATAAATTTCAAAGCTCCAGAAAGCTGTGAGTTCATGAGCTTTGATTAATAAGACAATGTGGACACAATCCTACTCTGACCATCTGCAAAGCCACCTCCAAACAGAGCCACAGAAAACCAGCTATCCCACATCTTAACATATACCATCTGGGTGGAAGGAACCAAGGCACACCAATGCCATCAGATTCATGATGCAAGGGTCCATGAGAATTCCCAGTGGACCCGCTTCCCAGTCCAATGCTGCTTTCAAAACTTCTTCTAGAAAACAGCACCACAGTGAACGTGAATCCAAAATGTCATTACGATAACCTGGAATATGAACAGCCTTCAACCAAATATTTCCCTCCCAACACTTCAGAAGCAGATAGTGAATCAAATACAAAATAGCCACTAAGGGCACTTCCTGCTTAATTAAGGACACAGCTTCAGAAATAAAAGGCCAGCATAACGGTAACATTTCCGTCATGTGTCCTTAAGAATTAAGACCTGTTCTTCACATTCTTCGTTCCTGTCCATCGATTTTCTGCATTAGAGCTAGTGGTGCAGAAGGTGACATGGAAGACAAGAGAACTCGCACCTCCTGGTTCTCTGATCCCTGTTACTTTCCTGGACAGAACATTTATGTCTGCAGGAGCTATCTAAGATGTTCTGACAACGAGATGGAATATCTGTGTCATCAATGAGTATTGCATTGCTTGCAGAAGTGTTCTCAAACAAATTCTACGGAGAGAGGTGGTGTACAAGGTGGGGGTTATAGGCGTGTAACATACATGGATCGCTCTGGAATAGGGGCACTGAAGCAATGGCCGGAGGTAAGTAACACTGTAACATTTCTCAAAGCCATTAAATGTAGAATTTATTTTCATGATAAATTATATACTGCCTTGGGAGCTGTTATGTTAATGTTGCACCTGGAGTGACAGGTTCACTTTAATAACTCCCATCTATGAACTGGTAATAGGTCCATTAGGAGAACGCGCATGTAAGTCCTAGAGTTATCTGGAATGAACACAAATTTATAGAGTCATTAATGATAAAAAGAAAAAAATGTTGATTAGTAAGTAAAAAAAAAAAAAAAAAGCTGCATACATAAAAATAATACATTATATAGGTATTTTAATAAACAATGTATTTATATAATATATTATTATGGTACATATTATATGGATTTATTATTAAAAAAAAAAAACTAAATCCTAATAGAGTAATTACACATAAAAGAGGAACAATTTAAAATATATGCAATTTATGCATCATAATATTGAATATTGAGAATTTAATTCTTCCATTCTGAATTTCGTCCAAAAAATAATTAGTTTTCGTCCAATAGGACAAAATTACCACTGCGTATGCGCAAACAAAAAACAACAAGGAGATAGTCGGCAGCACTACCAGCTCCCTCCTTGTAATAATGTTAATTTCTACCCTCCTCTGCATTAAAATCTATGGGGGTCACTATGACCCCCATAATAATCAAATGGAGGTTAAATCCTCCCACATGCCCCTACTGCCCCTCCCGCATGCCGCAAGTAGGGGCATGTCACCCTCAGGTCGTACCCATTACTTGGTGGGTGGGGACCTTAATTAAATAAATAATGTGGGGACCTAATGTCCCCCCCAGGTCCCAACCCATGAGCGGTGGGTGGGGACCCTAACAGACAATGGGGGGGACCTATTGTCTTCCCCCCCACCGGCCCCCACCCATGAGCGGCAGGTGGGGGCTAAATATAAAAAATACCCCCTCCACAAGTGACTAAGGGTCCCCAAACCCCTAGTCACCCCCCTCCTAGATAAAATTAAATCCTACCTACCCCCTCACCCTAAAAATAGTGAGGGGGAACAAAAAACTAAATACCTGCGAATAAAAAAAAAATGATACTTACCATTAGATGTCTTCTTTTTTCTTAAACCTTATTTTTTCAGCCCCCAAAAAAGGCCAAATAAAAAGTCATAATTCCCGTCGAACTTTTGAAAAAAAAAAAAAAAGGAGCGCCCCCCCAAAAAGACGCCAAAAAAGAAAACCTGACGCCCCAAAAAATAATCTATCTTCATCCAGCAAGGGCACCGTGCAGACTGAGCTTCGCAGGATGGGGAAAAGCTTATAAAGCCTTCCCACGTCCTGCAACTTTACTCAGAGCACTCTAATTGGTTGATCTCAATCAGAGTGCTCTGACAGGTAAATGAAGAGACTGACAGGTGAGTCTCTACATTTAACTGTCACAGCACTCTGCTTGGCTTGGAATCCTGGAGTCATTTTACACAGCGTGGGGAAATTCCAAAGAACCTAGCTGCAGAGAAAGAAATCCACCAACCAACTGAACCAGAAGTAAATACCTTCTTGGCAGAAATAACTCTCTCTCAAGTATCTAAGGTACAAAAATCAGTATTGTGAAACCCATTCACTGAAGAGGAGGTTCACAAAACGATTCTCTCCATGACCCAAAAAAAAAGCTCTAACACCTTACCAACAACAACCTTATTCAACAACATATTTGCATCTTGGAAGATCCCTCCGAGAGATTTTAGAAGCGCATACAATTGTTCTTCCCAAACTGGGAAAAAACCCAATACAAGAGCCAACTTCAGGTCCATCTCCCTACCGAATATAGACACAAAGCTATGTGCCAAGGTTTTGGTGGCTTGTTGCACCATTTACCACTCATCAACTGATGTGGGTCCCACCATATTTGCACCACCAGCAGTTAAAGAGCCACAAACCACCAATTTCTCTGTCTGTTGAGTAGACCAACTCATAGCCCCTTTTCATAAATTAAAAGTAGCCCCATTGAATTCCCTCCATCTATACTCGCCAGACCATCATCTATACTCTGAAGCTTATCAGACTGGTCCCACCAATACGGGCAGTCCAGATCCGAAATGCCAGCAAGTTCCCTCTGCACGAGAGAAACGGCAACCCCAGACAATCGTTTCAACCTTGTAAGGTATCATCAGTGAGGTATAGCCAATATCACACTAGGCACCGTGAGCAAGGGGTCCACGTCTGGATTACCCATTACACTTAAGGAGAGAAAAAAAAGGTAGCAAGAGCGGTGAGGACACACAATTGCACAAGGTCGCTTTACAATTTATAGAGATATCTAGAAACATTGACCATTGGGAAACGGACTCCAAACTTCATATGAGGTGGTATCTGGTGCCACAGAAACTGGCACACATGTTCCCCAATACCTCGTTGCAGTATTATATATTGTTATACCTTGATAATGCTTACATTTGTTAAATCCTGATGAATACAGTTTACTTCGACCTCTGTCATGTGTGAAACATATGTAAATATAACCTGGCTATAACGTGGGTTTGTATTAAAAAAGTATGAGATGCACAAGGTGATTGTTGATGTCTAATTTTTTTTTATGTTGATGAAAAAGTCAATAAAAAATTAATACATTAATATATATATATATATATAAACATTTCTATAAAGTAGAAATCTCTAAAGTAGACAATTCACAGCAAATGTAGGAGAAAAAGAAAACAAAAACTATATGGCAAGATGTTACAAACTGTACTATCTAAAAACAAGGATCATGGTAAAAAAAAATAATAATAATAAATCTCACAAATAAAATGTCACAAATCAAACCAAAAAGTGCAGAATTGCTGAGATTTCAGATCAGAAAGTCCAGTCTGCTTGCGAACTTGATGGTACTGAAAGAAGCAAGTTCCAATAGAACATGGTTTCTAGCACTGAGGGTGTACTGTCAGGGGTGATCATGAAGCTTAAAGGACCACTATAGGCACACAGACCACTTCAGCTCAATGAAGTGGTATGGGTGCCAGGTCCCTCTAGTTTTAACCCTGCAGCTAAAACATAGCAGTTTCAGAGAAACTGCTATGTTTACACTAGGGTTAATCCAGCCTCCAGTGGCTGTCTCATTGATAGCCGCTAGAGGCGCTTCTGAGATTCTCACTGTGAAAATCACATTAAGAAGATGCTGGACATCCATAGGAAAGCATTGAGACATAGGCAGGAGGAGGACAGGTCACCAGCGCCGAGGGAGCCCGGTGCTGGAGAAAGGTAAGTGGCTGAAGGGGTTTTAACCCCTTCAGCCCAGCGGGAGGGGGGCCCTGAGGATTGGGGGGGACCTAATAACCCTATAGTGCCAGGAAAATGAGTTTGTTTTCCTGGCACTATAGTGGTCCTTTAAGAATAGTCTATTCAAGATGTGTGTGAATATAACATGTGTAAAACTACGGCATCCTTTGTCAAAAATGCGTCAAATCATGATCTGCTAATGATGTTTTATTGCTTTAACGTTACATTTTACAGCTAAGTACTTTAAAAAATGTTTCTTTTTTTTAATTATGTAACATGTAAGTACTTTTCACTTTTGTTTTTGTTTTTCTATTATTACTGTTGCCGAGCAATATGATACGAATTTCAAGTGAAAGTAAAGTGATGCTCTGACTGAAATAATAGACAAGAATTGCATTGAACATTAACAATAATCACTGCAAATATTAATATCGTAATACGTGCTCGGGTCTTCCAAGTATAATGGTAGCTCTCAGTTGGAGGCTATGATTATACCTATAATGCGAGAAGCTAATTAATGTTCTGTGCAGCATTTTCTAGAGGAATTTGCCATTTGCACCCTGGAACATTCCTCACTTTACAATAAAGTAGTTCGATTTGCATAATTGAGAATCTGCAGAACTGGCATCATTTGTCACATTTTGTAAACATTTCCATTTTTGGTTTCAAAGTGGCCGTTAGAGAAGCTTATATTTAGATTAAAGGCGAATTATGTAAGGGAATATAATTTCGTAGATTTGCTTCTAACACAAATTTGGGAGCTTTGCCTTGTGCAAAATGACACACTGCTCAGTATTAACAAGCATCATCACCTCCGTTCCATATTCTTTACCTCTCATCCCATTAAAATTATTAAAGCAAAATATCGTCTCTCTCCAACTGAAACATTAATGCTGTCTATCCGACCTGTGTGCCCCCTGCCTGATAATGTGCTTTCTGGCACATTAAACATTTAACATTTCATAAAATATCTAACTTTGGATTAGGTTCGGTTTCTCCAGAAGCAGTATGCGAATGGTCAAAGCATTCTACTATACTTATATTTAGAATGTACACATACAATAGATACAATGCTGCGTAATCCACACTAGACCAGCTCTAGAGCTTCTGTCATTTATAAAACCGCCTATCAATCTACACAATTCACAATAATGTTTCTATTGAAAGTTCTAACAGCAAATTATTTTCTCTAGATACACTGTAACCATGACTCCAGGAATTCTGGTTAACAGGTAAGATTTTTCTCAATTCTATTCAAAGGGCATTCTACTTTGCACCTTTCTTATTACATTATTCTGTCTAGGGCCCATAGTGTTTTGCTAGGTTTGTATTCCAACACTATCTGTCTTGGTACAGGTAAGTAGCTTTCTTCTCGTCCAAAACACTTTGATTAAAATAGCAAGGAATGGAGATGTCTGTTTGATTAGTACTTTCAATTGAAGCTCACTGACAAGGATAGACAAAAACTACTGCAATGCATTATTGTCCAAGTGTTGGACACACTGAGCAAAAGCAGGGAGATTGGAAACGGGTTCACTTCACGTAACTTGGTATTAAATCGGTACCCCAGAAATGAACAATAAGTAATAGACTTGGAGATTTGTTTCTTACCGAACTGCAATGCATCCACATTTGGGCCGATCGGGTGATTGATTGAATTGGTGGATCTCTCAAACTCTGTGCCAAACTGTAGCCTAGTCACGAACCTAATAAAATGTGCAATGGTAAGCGAATATTTACTTAAAAAAAAAATGATATTTAATAAATATATGATATATAAATATAGATGTTTTTGATAAAATTTTTTACTACCCCTGTTTTCCCAATATTGGTTAAGAGTGGGGAGGAGCAATGGGATGAAGTGGTCTGGGTGCCTCTGGTGTTCCTTTAAGTAGGTTTTGCTTGTTTTGCTCCAACCAGGTAGATAACATCAGTAAATGTAAAATGTGGAGGAATGTGTATTGTTTAGCTATTTATAAGATGAATATTGAATTTATTATTAATCCAGAAATGTGTTTTTATTGTTCCGGTTATCTATAACCCAAATTCTAGTATTTTAACCTTTCCTGTTTATCCCTGCAAACAATGTTACGTCACAGTTACGTCTCTTATTTTTACTCATAAAGAGCCTAAAAACAAACATTTTCCTCTTAATTAGGTAAAATATTCAGCTTGTTTCAGCTACAAAACTTCTTCCATATTAAGCAGATGGATTGGGAAAGACCGTGATTGCCAAAGTGACATCATAGGTATCTATACCATCATCATCATCATTTACTAATTTGATATACCCGGTATACAGCAGGCATATTCAACCACGGGTAGCAAACATCTTAAGGCTGGATTTTATTACCAGAGATAAACTCAAATTTGTTCTCTATTTACTTTGATGGTAGAAGATCCTTATCTAATAGAATCTAGCTTCAGATGCTCGTGGTAGAGACAGATCTGAGGTGTACTGGCTCATTTGGGAAAATCAACCAAAAAGCAGCATTCCACTGCCAAACATCTGCTCAACTTAACCAGTCTGAAGTCCTTCATTTATAGGCTTGTTTGGTCTCTTCACCATGAGGACAGGAGGATGGCACAGCCAGAGATTGTCACACGGCGGTGGGGTTTGTACATTTCCGATGCTCATCTACCAGTAAGCTGCTGTGTGCAGGATTTATTACTTTATGGATCTTCAAACACGTTGTGTTAATTTAAACAAGCTACATAAAATTTTACAAACCATTCTACTGTACGGTACGGTCATGTGTACAAACCAAGAGAGAGTCAATTTGGATTCTACCAGCAGATTGAACAGTCAGATCTGCCTATTTCTTATTAAAGGCATAATTTGTGATTTTGTTTCCTATATCTACACCAGGGTCTCTGTATCCCAGATTTCTCTTTAGCATTTTGGGGCGTTAGTTTGCTAAAGAGAGAATAGAAGAGTTGCAAGTTCAACATGGCTATTTTGGTCTAAACATTGTCAATGCTCCCCAATTCCTGTTTACATGGGTAACCCTGCCAGTCCATGTGTTAACTTATCATCTTGAGCCTGTGTTTCCCACTTTCTGATTATCTGCTCAGCTCACCATGCCATTGTGAGGCCTGCTCTCCTGGGAGGACTCCAGAAGGTTTCTTATGAGATTGACTGTGGGTAGCCCAGGTGCTGCCTTTCAGATTATTTGCTCCCTTTTTTTCTACCTGTGTTTGGGGTGTGTTTATATTTCAAGTATTAATCACTCTCAGGAAGCCGAATCAATTAATCAGGACCACCTCTTTAACCCCTTAAAGACCAAACATCTGTAATAAAAGGGAATCATGACATGTCACACATGTCATGTGTCCTTAAGGGGTTAAAGAGAGCTCCCAGGCTCATTGAGGCCCATTCATGGTTCCAGAATCCATGGAGATATTTTGCACTGATCTTGTTTCAATATTATTTTTACCCAGTTTACCTGACTATCAGTGGCAGAACTACCGCCGGTGCAGTCAGTGCGGATGCACCAGGGCCCGAAAGGTCAGCGGGCCCATCAGGTATCCCATGCATTTAGGGCCAACTGATAAGTATTGCTGAACACGTATAGCCACTGCTGGCTATGTTCTGCTCTCCTACCCTTGTGTACCAAACCCAGCCTGTTTTGTTAGAGCCTGATTTCATGCGGACATTTTTTCTCCATGCTCCTGACCATTGCCGGTGTCTGGTATTGTCTGTCCTATTACGTCATAGTTCTACCTGTACGTTAACCCATAATACACCACTTCCATTCCCTCTGTCTTTTACTTTGTTAGGTCACTGCCTCTCACCTTGCCGAGGATCCTATAGCCAACCCTGACAATTATGTGCCATTTTTAGCATACCTTCTTTCTACAGAGAATATTACCCTTTTAATATCATTATTAAATAAATCCTATGACATATCTGCACTGTTTTTCCAGTATTTTATAGTTTCTGGAATACAGCTAATATTTATTCATTCCAGTGACTTCTATTTTGTTACAATAAAATTAAAGGTTCACTTCCTTCTTTAAATAATACTTTCCTTGTAAAGCCATTGCAGACACTCCTGGCACCTTCCCCATATTAATGTGGCTGGCTGCACCATTATCACGGTGTTCTTGTGCATTAATGCTCTTTAATTCTTAATACTATGTATCATTTATTTACAGATCTTGATAACCCGATCTGGTATGAGCAGCGTTCTATGTTTTGTCCCATTATCATCCATTAGTTTCGGTTACCATTGACCCAATGCTTGGCACTCATTCATTATTCAAGGTCTCTTTATATAACTCGTGGTAGATGCTCTGTATATATGCTATTAGCTCCATATATTATACGGCAACTTTACTTTCCATTTTAGTGTTTCTGTTAATATTTCATTTCTTTGTGGGGCTGGTGGTTTGTGTAATTCCAGTGAGCCTTTATGAGCTTATTTGAGTAAAATTTATGATTTATTATTCTCTTAATTACTCAATTGGGTTTAACTCAGGTACCATAGGTCATGCCATATTAAAATATAACTCTTAATCAATAATTGTAACTTGCTAAACTTTAGTGCTGACACAAAAACACATAGCTAGAAACGTAGATTGTAAGCTTGTTTGAGCAAGGCGTTCTACCCATCTTGTCTCTGTTATATTCTGTATGTAAATTACATGTCAATTATCCTGGCTACATTGTAAAGCGCTGCTGAATATGTTGCCTATATATATAAACGTACACTAATAATAATGTAACACAAATGTTGCCCCACACGTTGGGGCATGTGCATCTTGTAGGAGAGTACAATTACAGGAACACATCAAACCCCAAAAGTTCTTCCCCTCTAGGGGTTAAGATCATGTTCCTTTCTCCTATTTTATAGAAGTCACAATATCAAGATAAATTTTAACTTTTACAAACCCTTGTGAGAACACTTCTGGCTATCAATCAAACAGTCAGAAGGCTTGCTTTCGTCACGCACTTCGAGCAGTCACGCAAAGCAGAAGTGAAGGTTTTTGCATTGACAAGAATTGGTTTCAATACTTCTCTATGAGAAGCATTGCTGGCGAAATGTGACAATTGCTGTGTGTGCAGCCTGTGTCCCAACGCTTCTCCATCAGAGCCATTTAATTGGCCAGAAGATCATCAGTAGTGATGGTCTCCCAGAGGTGTAGCTGCGACAAGAACAAGCTCTCCATTGTACGAGAGGTAAGTAAATCTGAAAGTGTTACTGTTCCTTTATGGCTACATAATAAACAAAAAAACATCATAATTACTAATATTTCTCAAATACAATAGGAGACTGGTGAATCACACACAGAGCACTCATATTTCAAGTGGTTTTAGTAACATAGTAATGTGCGCAGGATAATTCTCATGTAATAATAGGAGGTAAGTGCGCAGGATAATTCACATGTACTAATAGGAGGTAAGTGCGCAGGATAATTCTCAGGTAATAATAGGAGGTAAGTGCGGACAATAATTCTTATGTAGTAATAGGAGGTAAGTGCACAGGATAATTCTCATGTAATAATAGGAGGTAAGTGCGCAGGATAATTCACATGTAATAATAGGAGGTACGTGCGCAGGATAATTTTCATGTAATAATAGGAGATAAGTGCACAGAATAATTCTTATGTAACAATAGGAGGTACGTGCATAGGGTAATTCTTATGTAATAATAGGAGGTAAGTGCACAGGATAATTCTCATGTAACAATAGGAGGTAAGTGCGCAGAATAATTCTTATGTAGTAATAGGAGGTAAGTGTGCAGGATAATTTTCATGTAATAATAGGAGGTAAGTGCACAGGAGAATTCTCATGTAACAATAGGAGGTAAGTGCGCAGAATAATTCTTATGTAGTAATAGGAGGTAAGTGTGCAGGATAATTTTCATGTAATAATAGGAGATAAGTGCACAGGATAATTCTCATGTAATAATAGGAGGTAAGTGCGCAGGATAATTCTCATGTAATAATAGGAGGTAAGTGCGCAGGATAATTCACATGTAATAATAGGAGGTAAGTGCGCAGGATAAGTAATTTTCATGGCACTATAAAATCCTACAGGGCCCCCCCTCCCTCGCGTCCCCCCTCCCTCGCGTCCCCCCTCCCTATCGTCCCCCCTGCTGCGGTGCTGAAGGGGTTAAAACCTCTTCAGTCACTTACCTTAATCCAGCAGCGATGTCCCTCGGCGCAGGGCCAGGCTCCACCTACGCTCCGCCCCCGCTGACATCAGCCGGAAGGGGGAGATCTAATATTTTCAAGCTGGACAGAGGTGGCAAGTGGTGTCCCTCAGGTTCTGTTCTGGGACCCCTTCTATTTAACATGTTTATAAATAATCTTGAGAAAAGCATTGAAAGTCATGTTTCAGTGTTTGCAGAAGGGCACTCGAATGGTAGATTAAATATAATGTTGAAAAATGCAGTTATGCACTTCGGGGTAAAGAATGCACAAGCAACTTACACACTAAATGGTAGTGAATTAGGGATAACAACACACGAGAAGGATTTGGGAATAGTTATAAACAACAAACTATGGAACAATGTGCAACAATGTGCAATGTCAGTCAGCAGTGGCTAAGGCCAGTAAGGTTTTGTCATGCATAAAAGGGCATTCATTCTCGGGATGAGAACATAATTTTGCCTCTTTATAAATCACTGGTAAGACCACACCTTAAATATGATAACATTATACAAATATATTTGGGGATAATACAAACCATTGTGTGGAAATCTATTCACAAACCGGACTTTACATAGGACACGAGGTCATGCGTTTAGACTGGAAGAAAGAAGATTTAGTCTAAGGCAAAGGAAAGGTTTTTTTACCGTAAGAACAATAAGGATGTGGAATTCTCTGCCTGAAGAAGTGGTTTTATCACACATGTTTAAACAGCAACTAGATGCATTCTTGCAAAAACAGAATATTCAAGGATTTAATCTTTCAATGTAGGGTAATAACTGCTTGATCCAAAGATAAATCTGACTGGCTTTCTTTTTTTTCCTAGTTTGTTGCAAAATTGGAAGTGCTTCAAACTGGGGGGTTTTGCCTTCTTTTGGATCAACAGCAAAAACTAATGTGAGGAAGGCTGAACTTGATAGACACATGTCTCCTTTCCGCCTATGTAACTACACTGAACAAAATTATAAACGCAACACTTTTGTTTTTGCCCTCATTTTTCATGAGCTGAACTCAAAGATCTAACACTTTTTCTATGTACACAAAATACTTATTTCTCTCAAATATTGTTCACAAATCTGTCTAAATCTGTTTTAGTGAGCACTTCTCCTTTGCAGGGATAATCCATCTACCTCACAGGTGTGTCATATCAAGATGCTGATTAGACAGCATGATTATTGCAAAGGTGTGCCTTAGGCCACTCTAAAATGTGCAGTTTTACTGAATTGGGTGTATCCGGTGGGGTCCGAAAACCAGTCAGTATCTGGTGTGACCAGCATTTGCCTCACACAGTGCAACACATATCCTTCGCATAGAGTTGATCAGGTTGTTGATTGTGGCCTGTGGAATGTTGGTCCACTCCTCATCAATGGCTGTGCGAAGTTGCTGGATATTGGCAGGACCTGGAACACACTGTCGTATAAGCCAATCCAGAGCATCCCAAATCTGCTTAATGGGTGACATGTACAGTGAATATGCTGGCCATGTAAGAACTGGGATGTTTTCAGCTTTCAGGAATTGTGTACAGATCCTTGCAACATGGGGCCGTGCATTATCATACTGCAACATGAGGTGATGGTCGTGGATGAATGGCACAACAATGGGCCTCAGGATCTCGTCACAGTATCTCTGTGCATTCAAAATGCCATCAATAAAATTCACATGTGCTCGTTGTCCATAACATACCCCCACCTGCCCATACCATAACTCCACTGCCACCATGGGCCACTCAATCCACAACGTTGACATCAGCAAACCGCTCACCCACACAATGCCATACACGTTGTCTGCCATCTGCCCTGTACAGTGAAAACCAGGATTCATCTGTGATGAGAATACCTCTCCAAAGTGCCAGACTCCATCGAATGTGAGCATTTGTCCACTCAAGTCGGTTACGACGACGAACTGCAGTCAGGTCGAGACCCTGATGAGGACGACAAGCATGCAGATGAGCTTCCCTGAGATGGTTTCTGACAGTTTGTGCAGAAATTCTCTGGTTATGCAAACCGATTGTTGCAGGTGGCTTGTCTCAGATAATCTTGGAGGTGAAGATGCTGGATGTAGAGGTCCTGGGCTGGTGTGGTTTCATGTGGTCTGCGGTTGTGAGGACATTAGATGTACTGCCAAATTCTCTGAAACGCCTTTGGAGACGGCTTATGGTAGAGAAATGAACATTCAATTCAATTCACGAGCAACAGCTCTGGTGGACATTGCTGCAGTCAGCATGCCAATTGCACGCTCCCTCAAAACTTGCGACATTTGTGGCATTGTGCTGTGTGATAAAACTGCACATTTTAGAGTGGCCTTTTATTGTGGCCAGCCTAAGGCACACCTTTGCAATAATCATGCTGTCTAATCAGCATCTTGATATACCACACCAGTGAGGTGGATGGATTATCTCGGCAAAGGAGAAGTGCTTACTAACACAGATTTAGACAGATTTGTGAACAATATATGAGAGAAATAGGCCTTTCGTGTACATAGAAAAAGTCTTAGATCTTTGAGTTCAGCTCATGAAAAATGGGGGCAAAAACAAAAGTGTTGCGTTTATCATTTTGTTCAGGGTATGTAACAATAGTAGGTAAGTCCACTGGAAAATTGTTATGTCAAAAATGGAGGTAATTGTACAGAATAATTATCATGTAACAATAGGAGGTAAGTACACTGGATAATTATTATGTAATAATAGGAGGCAAGTGTCAACCACTAATATCACTAGTATTGAGAATGAGACATTTATATCAATGACTTACACACACTCGTTATTTATTTAACTATTGAATTATTTATTTCTACTTCCGTAAAACCGATTTGTTCCATGGGGTTTTTAATTACTAATTTTGTTCATTTATATTAAAGTTCAAGTATGTATAGCGTGTTAATTCTTTTTTATTAAGAAATATATTCGTTTGTTTTTTTTCCATTTTCCCTATATTGGAATTAAGTGTTACCTCAGAATATGTAATATACAGAATTGTGACTGCTTACAAAAGCTCAAGGGATTAATACATTTCCATCTACTGAGGTAATTGGAGAAATTGAGATTAATGAACCTGAGGACAGCCTTAATAAGAAGCTTATCTAACTTCTCACAAATGCCTCGATAAATATGATCATGTTTGAGGCCTTGCCCACTGCCTTGACAGCTATCTTTGACACGCGAACAAAGTAAACAGCTATGGCTTTTAGTCAGTTTCTTGAAAAATGAGCTCCCTGCAATATTCCTGGCAGGAAATTAGATCCAAGTATTAGCATAGGGGTTTGGGGAAAGCTATGAAAAATAGCATGGCATGGTATGAACAACAGAGGCAGGGCTGCTATACTGTCGAGCAAAAGACCCACGGCCTGTGTGTAAGACAATAAAAAGCGTACAGAAGGATTAAATAGACTCTTACTGTTCCTCTAATAGTGAGTATTGACCAGGATCCTTATGAGAAAGCAGTTTTTATTCCTGAGGACAAGTCAAATTGTGGCATAAGTAATTTGGAGTCATTTATGAATCAAGGAAAATTCTGAGGCACACTGTATCATCTGAATTCACAATGTCACCAAATATACAGTTGCAAGAAAAAGTATGTGAACCCTTTGGAATGATATGGATTCTGCACAAATTGGTCATAAAATGTGATCTGATCATGATCTAGAAACATTGAAACATACAATGTGACGGCAGTCCCTGGCCTTATCTTATAGTTAGGATAGCCTTATGTCTATCCCACGCGTGCTTAAACTCAGTGAGGTCTCACCAGTGTTCTGTACAATGGCATGAGCACTTCCCTCTTTCTACTGCTAATACCTCTCCCTATTCAACCAAGCATTCTGCTAGCATTTCCTGCTGCTCTATTACATTGTCTGCCTACCTTTAAGTCATCAGAAATAATCACCCCTAAACCCCTTCCCTTGTATGTTGAGGTTAAGACTCTATCAAATATTCTGTACTCTGCCCTCGGGTTTTTACGTCCAACGTGCATTATCTTGCACTTATCCACATTAAATGTCAGTTGCCACAATTCTGACCATTTTTCTAGTTTACCTAAATCAATTTGCCATTTGCCTTATCCCTCCTGGAACATCAACCCTGTTACATATCTTAGTATCATCAGCAAAAAGACATACCTTACCATCAAGACCTTCTGTAATATCACTAATACAAATATTAAAGAGAATGGGTCCAAGTACAGATCCCTGAGGTACCCCACTGGTGACAAGTCCAAGCTTCGAATATATTCCATTAACTACAACCCTCTGTTGCCTGTCACTCAGCCACTGCCTTACCCATTCAACAATATTGGAATCCAAACTTAGATTGCAGTTTATTATTTTAAGCCTTCTATGTGCAACAATGTCAAAAGCCTTACTGGAATCTAGGTAAGCAATGTCTACTGCACCACCCTGATCTATAGTTTTAGTTACCCAATCAAAAAAATCAATAAGATTAGTTTGGCATGATCTCCCTGAAGTAAACCCATGTTGTCTCTGATCTTGAAATCCATGTGTTTTAGATGTTCAACAATCCTATCCTTTAACGTGGTTTCCATCACTTTCCCCACTACTGAAGTAAGGCTTACAGGCCTATAGTTGCCTGACTCCTCCCTATTACCTTTCTTTGCTAACTTCCAATCTTCTGGGACTACTCCTGTTAACAATGATTGGTTAAAAAAATCTGTTAATGGTTTTGCTAGTACACCACTAAGCTTTTAATAGCTTTGGGTGCATTCCATTAGGCCCCATTGACTTATTTGTTTTTACTTTTGACAGTTGAAATATAACCTCTTCCTCTGTAAACTCACGTGTAATAAATGACTAATTTATCCTTTTTCTTAACTGAGGTCCCTTTCCTTCATTTTCATCTGAAAATACAGAACAAAAATATTAATTGAGGCAGTCAGCTAGACCTTTATCCTCTTCTACATACCTTCCTTCTTTTGTTTTTAATTTAACTAATCCTTGTTTTACTTTTCTTTTCTCATTTAGGTATCTAAAAAAAGTTTTGTCCCCCTTTTTTACTGACTGTGCTATTTTCTCTTCTGTGTGTGATTTGGAAGCTCTTATAACTTGCTTAGCCTCTTTCTGCCTAATCTTATAGATCGTTTTGTCTTCCTCACTCTGGGTTTTTTTATAATTCCTAAATGCTAACTTTTTGTTTTTAACTATTTTGGCCACATCTGCGGAGTACCACAGTGGTTTCTTGAATTTTTTGCTTTTACTGACAAGCCTAATGCAATTTTCTGTTGCCTTCAATAGTGCAACTTTTAAATAATCCCATTTCTCTTGGACTCCATGTAAATTGCTCCAGTCTGATAATGACTCCTCTACACATATTCTAATTTTAGAAAAGTCTGTTTTTCTAAAGTCTAAAACTTTTGTTTTTGTGTGGTGTGACTCAGTCACTGTTCTTATATTAAACCACACTGACTGATGATCACTAGATCCTAAACTTTCACCTACAGTAATATCTGATACCAAATCTCCATTTGTTAACACTAAATCTAGTATGGCCACTATACGAGTTGGCTCCTCAACAATTGTTTTAGAGACAATCCCAGTAGGGAGTTTAGAATATGTGTGCTCCTGGCACAAGTAGCTAATTTTGTTTTCCAATTTACATCAGGAAGATTAAAGTCACCCATGATGATAACTTCCCCCTTCATTGTCATTTTAGCTATTTCCTCAACTAGTAAATTATCTAACTCTTCAATTTGTCCTGGGGGCCTATAAATCACACTTACATGAGTTACTGTGTGATTACCAAATTCTAACATAACCCAAACGGACTCTATGTTCGCCTCACTAACTTTTATTAGGCTAGATTTTATGCTATCATTCACATACAGGGCCACCCTCCCGCTTTCTTGCCTTCCCAATCTTTTCTATATAAAGAGTACCCTGGTATTGCTATGTCCCAGTCATTTTTCTCATTATACCATGTCTCAGTAACAGTGACTAAATCTACACTATCAGTTGCCATTATTGCCACAAGTTCATGGATCTTATTCCCTAAATTGCGAGCATTTGTAGACATGACTCTAAGCTTATCATTTTTTAACACACTTGCTACAGGCACCTTCTGTCCTTGTTTTGGGGGACAATTGGATTGATGTTTAATCACCCTTTTGCCCCCCCCTTCTCCCTCCTAGTTTAAATATGTTAAGACACCCCTGGTGCCTGTGAGGGAAACCGCCGTTTAGTTAATCTCACTATCTCCGTTCGCAATCTCACTATCTCCGTTCGTATAGACTGCTATATACGAACCACCATCAGGGGAAGCGGTAATCTCCCGAACGGGATCCATAAGCGGTTCCAAACTCCCGAACATAATTCCACGAACCGTCGCTAGTCGCCAAACAAATATATCCACCAAGCGGCTTTCGGCTCCAGCAGTCAGTCTCTAGTCGTCGGTAATAAATCCCCCCAATAAAGAGACTAAGCTCCGCATTGAGGGTAAAACAAGATCTGGCTTTACTGTGGGCTACCCGCCCATATTTATGCTTGTCTCCCACTTGGTGGACACTCCCCTAGGGGACCAAATGGGAGACTGTGATGGCAGATGGACACATGGACATTTCTGACATACAGGCACAAACTTTTCCCACAATGCAATATGGTTTCCTCCCCTCTGCCCTGGAGATAATAGAGAAGTAATTCAATTATCTCCAGGACAAACACAAATCGCTATCTTAAGTAAAATACCAGAAAACACACAAAAATAAATAATTACACAACTACCAAACATTTTACATTCGTATCACATATCCCCAGATAGCCTGGATCTGAGGGCATATTATTAGCGAATAGCACTCAGATCCCATACGCATAGTTCAATCGCCATAGAGTCAAAGTTCTTACAGTCTTTAGGTATGCGATTGACTCCATGGGAAGGCTATCTGGGTTAAGTCTCTTCATGTAATTCAAAACTTCCGAACGGCCGGTGTTCACATGCTTTCGTCGATGGAGAAGGGTGACCCGTTATTTCAGCGGTGTTCGGCAGAAAAAGTGTCAGTTTTTAGTTCCATGAAATCAATGCCGAACACCGCTGGTCTTTCGTGCGATCTAAAATGGCCGCTGCCTCGTGGTCGACACGCGAACGACGACCACCCTGTATTCGGTTTTAATTGAGAAGTGTCTGCGGTTAACCACAACGTTCTAATTGGGATCAAGAGGTTAACCAGCAGCACACTTCTATTCTGGATGGCCGTCCGTTCGGTAGATTTGTTTGGTGAAAAAGTCCATCATACGCAAGGGATATAGAAATAAGCAATTTCCACGAAAGGAAGGCAAACCAGACGAATCCACAAATAATAATCATATAGATGGGTCTGTCACAAAATACATCCTAGCAAAACCTCTGAACTGCTCACTGAGAACATTTGTTCCCTTTTGAGAAAGATGCAAACCATCTTTTTTGTACAGGTTATTTCTATTCCAAACAGAGCTGCCATGAGAAATAAAGCCAAATCCTTGCTCCCAACACCATTCACCAAGCCACAAATTAAAGTCCCTAATACGCATCCGCCTGTCGTTCTGAGTGTTATGCACAGGCAGAACTTCAGAGAATGACAGTGTGGAAGCAACCTGCGGTATATCATTGGCTAAAACACTAAAAACTTCTTTAACCTCTGAAACCTCATTGCAAGCCAAGTCATTTGTCCCAACAATAGACAATACAGTCTGCTTAAACGAATAACACACAAAGAATGAAATGTTGCCATGTTTTTATTGAACACACCATGTAAACATTCACAGTGCAGGTGGGAAAAGTATGTGAATCCCTAGACTAATGACATCTCCAAGAGCTAATTGGAGTGAGATGTCAGCCAACTGGAGTCCAATCAATGAGATGAGATTGGAGGTGTTGGTTACAGCTGCCCTGCCTTATAAAAAACACACACCAGTTCTGGGTTTGATTTTCACAAGAAGCATTGCCTGATGTGAATGATGCCTCGCACAAAAGATCTCTCAGAAGACCTACGATTAAGAATTGTTGACTTGCATAAAGCTGGAAAGGGTTATAAAAGTATCTCCAAAAGATACTGTTCATCAGTCCACGGTAAGACAAATTGTCTATAAATGGAGGAAGTTCTGCACTGCTGCTACTCTCCCTAGGAGTGGCCATCCTGTGAAGATGATTGCAAGAGCACAACGCAGACTGCTCAATGAGGTGAAGATGAATCCTAGAGTGTCAGCTAAAGACTTACAAAAGTCACTGTCAAATGCTAACATCCCTGTTAGCGAATCTACAATACGTAAAACACTAAACAAGAATGGATTTCATGGGAGGATACCACAGAGGAAGCCACGGCTGTCCAAACAAAACATTGCTGCACATTTACAGTTTGCACAAAAGCACCTGGATGTTCCACAGCAGTACTGGTAAATATTCTGAGGACAGATGAAACCAAAGTTGAGTTGTTTGGAAGAAACACACAACACTATGTGTGGCGAAAAAAAGGCACAGCACACCAACATCAAAACCTCGTCCCAACTGTGAAGTATGGTGGTGGGAGCATCATGGTTTGGGGCTGCTTTGCTGCGTCAGTGTCTGGATGGATTGCTCTCATCGAAGGAAAAATGAACTCCCAGGTTTATCAAGACATTTTGCAGGAGAACTTAAGGCCATCTGTCTACCAGCTGAAGCTCAACAGAAGATGGGTGTTGCAACAGGGCAATGACCCAAAGCATAGAAGTAAATCAAGAACAGAATAGCTTAAACAGAAGAAAATATGCCTTCTGAAGTGGCCCAGTCAGAGTCCTGACCTCAACCCGATTGAGATGCTGTGGCATGACCTCAAGAAAGTGATTCACACCAGACATCCCAAGAATATTGCTGAACTGAAACAGTTCTGTAAAGAGGAATGGTCAAGAAGTACTCCTGACCATTGTGCACATCTGATCTGCAACTACAGGAAACGTTTGGTTGAAGTTATTGCTGCCAAAGGAGGTTCAACCAGTTATTAAATCCAAGGGTTCAGATACTTTTTCCACATGCACTGTGAATGTTAACATGGTGTGTTTAATAAAAACATGGCAACATTTCATTCTTTGTGTGTTATTAGTTTAAGCAGACTGGGATTGTCTATTGTTGTGACTTAGATGATGATCAGATCACATTTTATGACCAATTTGTGCAGAAATCCATATCATTCCAAAGGGTTCGCATACTTTTTCTTGCAACTGTATAAAGAGTATTAACTAGTTAGCAATATAATGTCCTTGGTCCAAAGTATTGGCTAGTTGACAGTAGAATATCCTAGTGCCCAAGGCCTAAAGTACTCTTCAGACTTCAGAGAACCCTAAATGGTGTCCCAGGCATCTGGCAATTCTTGAATATTTCAATCAAAAGTCCAAAGAAAGGAGTGGATAATTGCCAACTGACTTGGTATAACATATCATTTGGCAATTTTTTGTTTTTACATATCAAAGAGAGAAATAAATAATAATCATATAATGGACATTTGCCTATCTAGCAACACAAATGTAATTATTGCAACAGAAAGGAGATCTACACATAATTGCATTTACGTTGATTGAGAAAGACATTACTATATTTGTGGCACTGGCAAAGGCGTATCTAGCCCTATCATTTTGTCGGTCCTTGAAAAGAAAGTGTTTTTCCAACCAATGGAATGAAAGAACCATCACACAGAGGTTACTATGTCTTTTTCTGAATAAAATATACCCTTCTTATTGTTAACCATTGTACGGCAAAAAAAAATGAAATTTGGGCTAATTGATTTGTGAGGGGAAAAAATTGGTTGAGCTGATCCATAATTCATTCTATTGTGTTTCAGTGTTGGCAAATGTTTCAGAAAGAACAATTCAGACAAACCAAAAGGACTGCCTACTGAAATTTTTTTATTTTAAAACACATTCTCAGTGCCTTATACAAGCATTCACCTCTGTATGTTTCCATATTTTTTATGTTAAAACACAGAAATAAAAAGTATTTGTATATATAAAATATATATATATATATATTTGCTGATTGCATTCATATTCACCACTTTTGTCCATTCTTAGTAGAACCACCAGTGAGTCCCTTCAGGTAAGACTTTACAAGCTTTGCCCATGTGGTCTGGACAATGCAGTTTTTGACCATAGCTTAAGCAATAGTTCACATTCTTCAGTATAACAAGTAGTATTAGAAGTGATATTATGTGTGTTTAGTCGTTCAGTCGTGTCCGACTCTCAGTGACCATATGCACCTTAGCACGCGAGGTAAATCTGTCGTACTCTTCTTCGTGCGCCTTCAGTCTTTCCCAGCATCAGAGTCTTCTCTAGAGAATCCTGCCTTCTCATTATATGGCCAAAATATTTGAGCTTCAGCCCCATGATCATAGCTTCCAGTGAACATTTTGTCTTGATTTCCTATAGTACAGATTTCGAAGCGATTCTAAGCAGTTTTCGCCAACACCACAGTTTAAAGGCATCAATTCTACAACATTCAGCTTTCTTTATAGTCTTGCTCTCACATCCATATGTTACTACTGGGAATTCATAGTTCTGATTATGCAGACCTGTATTTGTAGTGTAATATCTTTAGTTTTTACCAGCTTGTCCAAGCTTGCCATAGCTTTCCTCCCCAGAAGCAAACATCTTTTAATTTCACGACTACAGTCACCATCTGAAGAGATCTTGGATCCCAGGAAAATAAAATCTGTCACTGCCTCCACTTCTTCCCCATCTATTTGCCAGGAACTGAAATTGCGGTTTGCCATGATCTTTGTCTTTTTAACATTGAGCAGCAAGCCTGCTTTTGGTACTCCCATATCTTTAAGTACTTGCTACATGTTGTAGTGATCCACACAGTCAAAGGCTTGAGAATAGTATATGAAGCAGAAGTAGATGTTTTTCTGGAACTCTCTGGCTTTCTCTATTATCGTACATTGGCAATTTGATCTCTTGTGCCTCATCCTCTGTGGAACCCAGCTTGTACATCTGGTAATTCCCAATCCGTATATTGTTTGAGTCGAGCTTGTAGGATCTCAAGCATTATCTTGCTGGCATGTGGAATTAGTGCAATCGTTTGATAATTGGAGCACTCTTTGGCATTGCCTTTTTTGGGGATTGGGATGTAGACTGACCTTTTCCAGTCTTTTGGCCACTCTTGAGGTTTCCAAGTTTGTTGGCATAAGGCAAGCAGAAATTTCACCGCATCATCTTGCAGAATTTTGAATAGTTCAATTGGGATTTCATCAACTCCTGCAGCCTTGTTATCTGCAAGGCATCCTAGGGCCCATCTAACTTCGCTATCCAAGATTTCTGGTTCCAGCTCATTGGACCAACTATTGAGGTCATCACTGCTGTTAAGATCCTTCCTGTATAGATCTTCAGTGTATTCCTGCCATCTCTTCTTTATCTGATCTTCTTCTGTTAAATCCCTGCCATTGTTGTCTTTTATCACACCCACTTTGGCATGAAAGGTAACTTTTATATCCCCAATTTTCTTGAATATATCTCATGACTTTCCCATTCTATTATCTTATTCTATCTCTTTACATTGCACATTGTAGAATGTCTCCTTGTCTCTACTTGCTATCCTTTGGAATTCTGCAATCAGTTGGACACATTTTTTCTGATCTTCCCCACCCTTTCCTTCTTTCCTGGGCTATTTTTAAAGCCTCATTAGATAGCCAGTTTGCCTTCTTAGATTTTTTTCTTTTGGGAATATTTTTTCTTGCAGTTTCCTGGATAATATTGCAAACTTCAGTCCAAAGTTCTTCAGGCATTCTATTATCCATGTCTAGTCCCTCAAATCTATTCTTTACTTCCACTGCATATTCACAAGGGATATTATTTATGTCATACCTGATTGGTCTGATGCTTTTCCCTCTTTCCTTAAGTTGAATTCTGAACTTTGCAATAAGAAGCTCATGGTCTGAGCCACAGTCGGCTCCAGGTTTTGTTTTTGCTGACTGTATAGAGCTCCTCCATCTTTGACTGCAAAGTATATAGTCAATCTGATTCCTATTTTGTCCATATGGTGATGTCCATGTGTAGAGTCTTCTTCGAGGCTGTTGGAAGAGGGTGTTTGCTGTGACCAGAGAAATATTTTGACATAATTCTACTAATCTCTGGCCTGCTTCATTTTGAACTCCAAGGCCAAACATGCCAGTTATTCCAGGTGTCCTTTGGTTCCCTACTTTAGCATTCCAGTCTCCTCTAAGGATAGTAACATCTTTTATTGGTGTTATATCTACCATGTGTTGGATATCTTCATAGAACTGGATAACTTCAGCCTCTTCAGCATCCATGGTTGGAGCATAAACTTCACTGTGATGTTAAATGGCTTGCCTTGAATTTGAATTGAAATCATTCGTTAAAATCCCTACTCCATTTCTTCTTCAGGATTCTTGACCACAGTAGAAGATGTGATGGTTGTCTGATGTAAAAAGTTTACTAATTCCCAGGATATTGATGTTTAACCTTGTCATCTCATTTTTGATCACATCCAATTTGCCTTGGTTCCTAGTTCTAGATTCATTCCAGGCTCCTATGTTAAATTGTTTCTTTGCAGCAGCGGACTTTCCTTTCCCCCCAAACACATCCGCAGTTGGCTGTCCTCTCGGCCCAACCACTTCATTAGATCTGGTTCTACTCGTACTCGCCCTCTGTTCTTCCTCAGTAATGTGGTAAGCATGTTCTGACCTGAGGGGTTCATCTGCCAGTGCCATATCATTAAATCTCTGGTTGTGCTTGTCCATATAGTTATCTTAGCAAAGTTACTGGAGTGGGTTGCTAGTTCCTTCTCCAGTGGACCGTGATTTGTCTGACTTCTCTGCTCTGACCTGCCCATCTTGGGTGCCCCTACATGATATAGCTCATAGCTTCATTGAAGTACACAAGCCCGTTCACCACGGCAAGGAGGCGATACAGAAGGGGAGGAGTGGTATTACACTGTGTGATTATATAAAAGTAATGCTATGCATCGCTTTAAACGAACAAAATATGAACTTGTCAGCAGAAACTGTCTGGAAGAAGATGTAGAAACCTTCCTAAAATGTGACGGAACATGAACTTATTAAAGACAAGAGGCATATATTAGCCTTCCATTATCCCTCCTTGTTTCTAAGTTTTGTTCCCTTCTAGTTTGAAGCAGCAATTTTTGGAAAAAAACATCAAAAAATAACCTTGGAATAACATTGGAACTGTTTACCAAACCTCAAAAAGCAGAGTAATAACCAAGAAATGTTAATTGCCCACATTTCGAACATTGTCCCACAACTGTGCGCCCTGTTCTGTGTATACATTTCCCCTGTCTCTGTATGTGGGGGATATATCCAAGCTCATTTGAACAGGGCCCTCAACACCCTCTGTCCCTGTGTGTCCATCTTGTCTTACAAACCCTTGTCTGTTGGTCCACCTATTGTACAGAACTGTGGAATTTGTGAATTAACTATACACTGCATTTGGATTGATTGACATAGCCTTTATCAATATAACTGTGGGTAACTGACTGTCATATAAAGATTATTGTTCAAACATGCCACAGATTTCAGAGCTTTCACTTTGCATGCATCCTGCTTATTGCAAAAAATCAATTGTGTTGTTTTCCCAAACTATGCTATACTAAATCTATCGATTTCAATGTATTGGCTACAGGTTTATCTAGCTTGTATCCAGCACATCACGCTACGTCCAGCTGTGCTATTGAGTGTTCTCTCTCTGCAGGTTAATCTATCCTTATTTATATGCTTTCTGCACAGCAATGTCCTCCTCATCCTAGGTTTGTTATTTTATTTAAAAAAAGTATTTTTTTCATATTTAGTGTTTTTGTGTTTAATCCCCCTGTCTGTTAGTAAAGTGGGCTAGCGAAATTAGCTAAAAAAAAAAAATTCGTCAAGTGAAACTGATATCAATTCGGGAAAAGGTGATAATTCCGACACAATCAACAGAAATATTCTACATTCCATGGTGACAGCAATGTTCCGTTTATTCTTCTTACTAATCACAATGTTCTTTGGCACCTGTAATCTTTTCAGCAAATTATTAACGTTAATAAAAACTTAAATTAAGATAAAAAGAATAAAGAGGTGATGAAGACCCTTTCAAACAAACTTACAGTCTGGACTTATTTCAGTTTTTCACTAAATAGTAAGAGTCTAAAGATAGATCATTTCCAGTGAAAGTTCTGAAATAAATACTCTGAAACAACTGGCATTTTTGCGTTGATCAATAATTCCCACGTTAATATTCTTTTCAACTCAACCACAAGAGTGACTACTTCAATGAAATCTCAACCTTCAAATCACAATCCTGTAAGTAACTTCTATCACGGGAAAATGTTCACACAGTTATAAAAGGACAGAAATGGTGAAAACAAATCAGATTGTTCTTACTTGTCATTTGTTTTAGCTCTTGGGATTTTAACGAGTTTCCATCTTTTTTAAGCAACTATAAATTAGGATTTTTTTGGAAACATTATATTTCATCGACCAGAGTACTGTGAACTGACATTACAACGATTTTTATAATCTGTCGTTGTGCAGGTAGCAAAAGGTAGGAACAAAAATTGGCAATGAAACACAGAAATGAAGTATAGTGTATTAAGGAAATGTAAGCATGTTCTGTTTGTAAATACCATCAAACAAAATAGATATATGTTTGAGAATCGCATCATGTTTATTGAACAATAAGTTATTTAGGAGTAATAATACCATACCAAAGTAGTAATCAATTGTGTATATTTATAGTTTGGTTTGACATAATTATGGATTTGTAAATCATATATTCATAAAACAAATATAGACTAGCCGAAAACTTCAGATTTTTTACCTGTCCTATTGCTATTGCAATATTTCTGCAAAATCGTATGTGTTTTTTTATATTCGCCATATATCATAGCAAGTCTCGACACAAAACATTGAGCTGAGATAAATTATTCTATGGATATGTATCGTTATGTACAGATATGGGGGAATACTTTTGGCTATATCTGGCACTTTAAAAAAAAATAGATGCTCAAACATGCATCACATTTTGTAAGTAAAGGAAAATTGTAAATTAAGTTCTTTGGACAAATAATGACAAAAGATCTTTCGGGGAAAAGTGTCAAAATCATCTAAGTATGTCATCTTCACACCTTCATTATTCCTTCTCTGCATCTTCTATTTCAACATGTCTGGGTTACAGACAGATATTGCTTTCTGTACTGTGGAGACCATTATTTTTTAATGGAAACCTCAAGCAATTTTTCTTCAGAGTTCCCCTGACATTACAGACAATAGACGTTTCAGTGCCAAACACTGAGCCAAACCATCTCAATCTTACAGTTATTTTGAAAAGCTGGAACGCTTTCAGTGTAGATTGCAACATCTAAAACCATAGGAAAAATGTATTAGGGTATTTTATGGCATTGGATGAGACAAGAACGGTAAAATTATTGTATTTGCAGGAGGTAAGTGAGGTGCTCACTCTGTGGCAAGGTCTTATAGCCTCCTGAGACTGAGCCCATTAACTTGTGTCCTCTGTACTGGACATTTCGTCCATGTGCATCTCCTTTTATTTTTTTTGAGCTACTCTGCAATTCCTGCTGTATTGTAAAGAGGACATCCTGGGCTTTGCAGTGATATGTCAGCAGATAGGCTGGAATGCTGGGAACGTCCTCTTCCTTTTCATCAAAAATGGAAAGAAATTGGAACACATTTTTTTCCCTTGGTTTCCAGGAAGTTAAAGTTAGCTACCAACCTACAAATACTATTTACAAGAATTGAGAGCACAATGGCCAAAACAGATGTGGCATGTAATGGGGTATAAAAGAGTCAATTAAGGGATGGTTCTCTGGTGAGTTCAGAAAGCATGGGACATGAAACTTCCAAGAAACATTGTGTAAGAACATTGTGTCAGAATAAGGTGTTAATATTGTCCAAGCTATTAGCCATTGGTATCAATTCAAGTATTTCATACAACTCCATTATACATATCGAAACAATGATTTGTTCCACTGATCTCAACTTTTTCTTTTCTGCAAATTCCTAAATTTCGATATCCATCTCTTGGTTTGTTTTTTTTAAGTTAATCCAATCTCTAATACATTTTTCTGGTGTGTATTTATATGGAAGACTTCATGATTCTGAATTCAGGAGATATGTGCAAAAAGTAGTTATAAGCATTTTGTCCCAATAAAATTACTGGTAATTATCAAGCAAATTGCTTTACCTGTAGGTTCACCTGTGGAGTTTACAGGTGAGATTGATTCAAAAATTATAATTTTTTTGGTATCGATTAACAGGAATTGTATTCAGACTAACTGCTTCAAACTAATTTTTGCAAAAGTCTAGAGTTCAGTCCATGGTACCAAAATAAGAGATGATTCAAAGAAATAAAAGATGATTGTTGGATAAGAAAGAGTCACTAAATGTTCATTTTATTCACAAATCAACTGAGAAGTAATTAATAGAGGTAAGAAAAAGGAGGAATTGTAAAGAAAAGTCATTTGATTTGATCTGTTACCCAAATGGTGGGAAAAAAATACCAAAATATATGCATAATTCTATGTTGCAGTCCACTGACTGGCCAATTTTTTGTGCCCTTTTTGGTTTGTCCAAATAATTTTTCCAAAATGATTGCATGGATGAAATTTGTCCGTAACCAAAACGCCACATGAACGAATTTCAGACGAGAACTGAATTCTTTTTTAAGATGAATCGATTTATTTATTTATTTATTTCGCTGTGCACATGCCTAATAAATTGCCATTGGGACTTGCTACAAAGAAAGACACAGGATGATTTTCTGATTACACAAATGTCTCCTGCAAAAGATGACATTTTCTATTTTCAGGTCCAAGGTTGAGAGGAAACCACCACCTTTCTGGAAATTGTACATTTATACAAAACATTTATTTTTTAAATCTGTGTTCAAGATTCGGCGAAGGATATCACAATGCAATTAGGTAAATGGGTATTGGAAGAGGAGAAACAAAAACATTGTGGCTTATTCACTAAATTGTGGATTTCTGCAATTCAGGTTGAATATCACATTTTACTCCACAAAAGCTAAATTGGAAAATGTACCTGTCAGCTTTATTTTTAGATCACCTGTTTTGTACTAAAGGCTGAAATTCACATTAAATTCCCAATAATTCACGCATTAGTCCATAACCTGACCTAATCGATCCAGTTATAATGCTCAGTGACAGGAAGGGGCAGAGACAGGGAGTGTTCCCTGACTGACTGGGATCCAAAATGGAGATGCTTAATTGAAGGATAAATGTAGGATTCTTACCTTAAATTTAAATTTTTTGATTTTACAAAATGTATTAGTTAAACATAGGTGATAAAAAAAATCATTATATTAAAAATCCTGGAAGTTGATGGTTTTCCTTTGTAAGAAATTATGACCCTCTTACAAGGATATTCTTTTAGGGAATGTGTGACAAATAAAGCACAAACACAAATGTATAATAAAATGTATTGTTAATATTGATTTAGGATACTGTTACAGATTTAAAAAGGATATACACATTACACATTATACATTATATCCAGTACATAATCTAAAGCTACATAATAAAAGGGCAATACTTAAACATTTAAATGGAGGTCTTCCCGTTGCGCCTTCATCTTGGGTAATCTGGGACAGCCTCTCTCAGTTCACCATGGCACCCGCTTGCTGTGCTGTCCTCCACAAAAAAGACAAAGAGAAAGCGAGAGGAGAGCCCAACCTCCTTGGCTGTTGTTCTTTTAAAGACTCATTCTTGCATTAATTAACTACAAGTCCCAAAATTCCTTTGCCCTCCCAAAAGTGGTTTATCCTGCCCTCTTTTTCCAGAGAGTTCTGTCTTTACACAAGTCTTTCCCTTTGATCTCTTCCCTCCAGTTACACTACAACACTCTGTACAAAGTGACCAGTTAGGGTTGGTTTCTCGGAAGATGGCTTGGGAAAACACATACTACCAAGGTTACACCTAGATGTTCATTACTCTGGTCTTGTGATAACATGTATGGAAAACTGGTTGGTAGGAGAACTGCTGGAGGGATGTAAGCTTTTGTTTTAGCCGGGTGCTGTAAAATGCAACTGAAAACTTGGATCCTTATCACACTGTTATCAAGTAAATGATCCCAACTTGTGAAACCAGTCACATACACAGAATGTTTTATACAATATTGCAGTTTTGCATATCAATTTCTTACACCTTTATGTGTGTCATCAATGAGTAACAATTCTATAATTCCATTTTTTATTAAACAATCGAGTTTCTCTGTTTTTAAGAAATTCTGAAACTGTCATATTACATTTCTGCCATAAATGGTACATTTTTTTAGTTCTGTGCATTATATTAGGCTACAGAGCAGCCTTTAGAAAGCAACACCTGTGATCATCAAAATCTAAAAATATTTATGTCACTTGAGACCCAATTAAGATGCTAAACAGGAGCGATAATATTTTCATGCTGGAGTTTTGAAATATTCCCTCTTAGCTGATAGCGCAGTTCACATTCTCTGTCTTAAATACAGAAATACTGCCCACGGACTACTTCCAAGCATTGTCAAATTACTATTTAATTACCCAAATAAGTACTTCTACCAAATAACCAACCACAACAACATGGTACCTGTGGAAAGTACGTGCGTGTGCTGTAATGAGGTAAGAGTAGGCGCTGCATGTCTCCACTATATTGGATCAACGCTAATACGTCTTGTCGTGGTAAATAATCTCTGCATTTGAAGGACACAAGAAGGTCTTGAGGAAGAAGAAAGGGAATGCAGAAGACACAGATATTGTACGGTGGTAAAACGTATAATTACTGAAGGAGGCTATGGCCCCAAGAGTACTCTTGTTAGAAGCATTCTGTTATGACCATTGGTAGATTGCAACAAAGAAACGTCATGTGTGGGTTATTAAAGAACTAATAAATCAATAGACACCCAAAAAACAACAACCGCTCGTTCTATAATGATATTCTATAATCAGATATCCCCTTGGATCAACACACTGTTACCTCTTATATTGATTATTGTACCCTGTAATGTTCTAGCTTTAAATAAAAGAATCTAAATCGTATTAAGAGTCTACAGATTCTTACAAACCACCTTCTTTAGGCAAATAATACCACATCCTTATTGTTCTTACAGCAAATAATTATATCTGTGCATTTTGTATGAGTATCTTACAGAGCTCCACAACAACCCAGCTCACCGTAATGTGCAGTGTGTATGAGTATATGACAGAGCTCCACTGAATAAAACTCACTGTAATTTGCAGTGTGTATGAGTATATCACAGAGCTCCACTGAATAAAACTCACCATAATGTGCAGTGTGTATAAGTTTATCACAGAGCTCCACTGAATAAAACTCAACGTAATGTGCAGTGTGTATGAGTATATCACAGAGCTCCACTGAATAAAACTCACAGTAATGTGCAGTGTGTATGAGTGTGTCACAGAGCTCCACTGAATAAAACTCACAGTAATGTGCAGTGTGTATGAGTGTGTCACAGGGCTCCACTGAATAAAACTCACCGTAATGTGCAGTGTGTATGAGTGTGTCACAGGGCTCCACTGAATAAAACTCACAGTAATGTACAGTGTATATGAGTATATCAGAGAGCTCCACTGAATAAAACTCACAGCAATGTGCATGAGTATATTAGAGAGCTCCACTGAATAAAACACATACTGTATTAATGTGCACTGTGTATGATATCACAGAGTTCCCCTGAAGAAAACTCAGTGCAGTGTGTATGCAGTGGTGTATTTTGGTTTTGTGCTGCCCTAGGCGTGACGAAACTCGGGTACCTTCGACACACACTGTAGCGGAAGGCATTGGACTGTCCTGAAGGGTTAGGTTAAAAAGGCAATTTGTGTGTTTATTTCCTTGTATAATTAAAATTGTGTGTAGTATTCGTATGTTTGTTCGTTAGTTTTCATCCATATCCCATACGAATGAAAACTACCGAACCAGTAGACCACCCCAGAGAGAAGTGTGTACCTTATTAGGCTTTCACACTTCTCTAACCGCAAGTTAATCGGTACCTTATTGATGTATTTGGGTGGCCGCTGTTCGGCATACGAACACGTGGCGGCAGCCATCTTACGCACGAAACCTCAGCGTTGTTTGGTCGTCGAGTGTCTGGAACTCAAATCGGACACTCGATTACCCGAACACCGCTGAGCCCTCCAGAGCTCCGTAACTCCCGAACGGAGGGCCCAACCAGCCCCTCGTTCGGTGAAGTAAACGTACCGAACAAGGGGTGTTACGGTACCCTCAGCATTAAAAGCACAAACCACCGTTTAGTGAATCCTCCCCTCTCACAATAAGATAGGCTGCATGCGTATCAAGTACAATCATACGAACCGCAAGCAGGGGAACGCTGTAAACTCACGAACGGGATCCGTACGGGCACTTCACTTCACAAGCTCCAAACTCACGAATCGCCAATAGTAGCCGAACGCTAATAATCCCATAAGGCAGTCTCTAGTCGTTGGTAATAAATCCCCCCAATAACGAGACCAAGCTCCGCATTGGGGGTAAAACATGAACTGGCTTTACTGTGGGCTACCTGCCCGTTTTTATGCAGGTCTCCCACTTGGTGGACACTCCCCTAGGGGACCAAATGGGAGACTGTAACAATAGACAGACATATGGCAGGTTAGGACCCACAGACACAGAATATTCCCAGCATGCATTAGTATTTCCTCCCCTCTGCCCTGGAGATAATTGAGAAGTAATTCAATTATCTCCAGAACAGAGGCAAATCGCCATTTTAAATTCAACACAGAAAAATATATAAAAATAAATAACTTTACGTTTGTCGAATGTTACCCATTCGTATCACATATCCCCAGATAGCCTGGATCTGAGTGCATATTATTGGCGAATAGCGCTCAGATCCCATACGTATAGTTCAATCGCCATGGAGTCAAAGTCCATTACAGTCTTTCGGTATGCGATTGACTCCATGGGAAGGCTATCTGGGGTAAGTCCATTCGTGCGTTTAAAACTCCCGAACGGCCGGTGTTCGTATACTTCTGTCGATTGAGAAGGGAGGTCGGCGGCTTCAGCGGTGTTCGGCAGAAAAAGTGTCCGTTTTCAGTTCCATGAAATCAATGCCGAACACTGCTGGTCTTTCGCATGGTTTAAAATGGCCGCCGCCTCGTGGTCGACATACGAACAACGACCATCCTGTATTCGGTTTTAATTTAAAAGTGTCTGTGGTTAACCACAACGTTCTAATTGGGATCAAGAGGTTAACCAGCAGCACATTTCTCTTCTGGGTGGCCCTCCGTTCGGTAGTTTTGTTCGGCGGAAAAGTCAATTCACTGAACAGGGGCATACGAACGGGTAATTCCACGAAAAGGCAAAACAGACGAACCAGCAATCCCAGTCTATACAGATGGATCTGTCACAAGGGGATTCATCCAAACACTGTTTTAATAGTGGATGGCAAAGATTTATGTATGTTTAATCTCCCAAACGGAGACCGACCGCAGGGCCAAAATACATGGAACCCTTTTCGGCTACCACCTCATGTGCGGTCAGTCAAATTGTCTCTTCCACATAACTCCCGAATCCCTGGTCCGATCTGGGTGAATTTTGAATATGTTAGTAACCCAGATCAGGGCTACCAAAGGGGTGCCACTTAGATAATTGTACCGCACAGTTTTAGGGTACATCCAGAAACCAGGTAAAACTGTAACAGAGATAAGTGGATTATGTGTCACACTGAGGGGAGGAGATGTATGGGAGGTAACTACTTTACTATTGGCTACTGTCCCAATTATTGTAAATCCCTCCCTTGCATGGGAGAAGCCTTTATAAGGAATCTGTGTGCTTAAAAGTTCAGTTCTGCTCCTGATGCTGTGTGTCGTCCAGTCATTGGGATTGAGGTTGGGATATTGTTGGAGTGTTTTGCCTGCTGGAATTATTGCCTTATGGATTTCTAATACTTGTTCCTGAGCCTTACTGGGATCTAAAGTGGAGATAACCGGTGTAATAGCAGCTCTCCGCTACACACACACACTGACAGACACATATATATTCACTAACAGAAATGCATACACACTCACTGACAGACACACATCCTATCAGAGTCAGACACACATATGCACTCACTGACAGACACAGATACGCATTCACTGACAGAAACGAATACTAACTGACAGACACACACATACACATTCACTGATGGACACACACACTCAGTGATAGACACACACAGCAGTGTATTTAGGATTTGGGCTGCCCTAGCCCAAATTTTCCCCATCCCTTCCTGTCAAGGCCGCACTTTGACTGACAGATGCTCACTCACTGACAGATGCACACTCACTGACAGGCGCATACACTCACTGACAGGCGCATACACTCACTGACAGGCGCATACACTCACTGACAGATGCATACACTCATATACACTGACAAACAATGACATACACACATACTATTACTTGGACACACACATAGACAGACGCACAGATACTGACAGACGCACACTCTCACTGACCGACACATAAACACTCGCTGACCGACACACACACACACACACACACACACATTCACTTAGACACACACACTTACAGACACATACACATTTCTCCCAACACTCACAAATTATTATTTTTATTAAATTTTATTTTAAATCCTCCCAGCCTCCCTAGGAGAGCTGGAGTGGATTGCTTACCTGTCCAGTAGGGCTGCTGGGTGGGCAGGCAGGGGGTGGACAGGCAGAATAGGCAGCGAGGGAGCTCTAATCTTCGTGCTCAGCTCCCTCACGTGCCACTTAGTGATGCCAGGAGCCGGTCTGATGTCATATTCCGGCTCCTGGCTTCATTAAGCGGCGCGGAGGGAACTGAGCAGGAAGGGTTCAGGTGAGCATGCTCCCTCGCTGCCCGCTGCCTACCGCCAGCCTCGGGGGGGGCTCAAAAGTGGCCAGTCGGCCAGCTCTTAAGCCTCCCAGGACACGAGGCAAGCAAGGGATCTGCCTGGGCGTTTGGGGGTGGCAAAAAAAGCTGCAAAGTGCCGCCCAATGCAGATGCTTTGTTTGCCTTGCAGAAGAAACGTTTCTGGACACACACATACATTCTCACTGACAAACACACACACACATACACTCTCACTGACACACACACTCAGTGACAGACACACACAGTTATGCTGGGCCCAGAGTAACATCATATTCGGGCTCTGGCATCAGTGCGTGCGCCCAAGGGAAGCTGAGCAGGAAGAACCCAGGAGAGAGTGCTCCCTCGT
>OW240913.1:365780579-365801982 GCA_933207985.1 Pelobates cultripes | reverse complement strand
ATTCTTAAATATGCAAAATGGTTTTGCTATCTGGGGTCGGTCTCTTTTCTCACCAAAACTGTTAATTTTAAATGATAGACAGCAGGATTAGGTGCGAGGGATATCTGCATAAAATCTTACATGGTGGCAGAGGGCTTATCTTTCCATCTGCCTTTCACAGAAGCTGTATATAAGCTCAGCCTTACTCAGGTCCCATCAGATTTCTTTAGAAAGGAAAGCTATGCAGCAAACAGGAGATAACGTTGGTTCTGTGCTGTGCCATTTGTTATAGAATTTATTTGCATTTACACGGGAGTGATATATTGCATATCATGGAGAAACAAATGCCCAGGGTGTATTGAGCAATTGAATTATGGGCACTATTAATAGATGTGAGTAGTGTATTAGAATGTTTTTGTTTTTTTTTCACTTAAAGATTTATCGTATTTCTTTTCAGTAAATGTCAGCTAAATTTCTATAACTATTTACTTTCTCTGTGATTTCTTTGTGTGTACATTAAATAATATATATATTTTAGGATACATTTTAAATATATGTTAAAAAGAGAGGTGTAACTAAACAGATGAACAATTATATTTGTAAACAGCCCTTTTCATTAGGGAGAGCAGCGAAGGGTTTTAGCTATTGATTAAGCCGTTCTAACAAGCTTGTATTGTTTTCATTAAGCAGACTGAATTGTAAGAACATTTTCAATTACCAAATAAATTTAACTTTAAAAAAAAAAAACATGTTCAAACAAATAAGGCCCATAGAACCACATTTTTTTGCTCAGTGATAAGTAGTTTTATACAGGTTTTTTTTCGGGAGCAAATAATACGCTATGAGATATGCGGTAAAAGTGCTGACAAGAATCTAAATGGCTAAGAGAGATTAAAAAGCCCAGTTTAAGTTTGTGTCATATGTATTCTCAAAGAGCTGGGCTGACAGGCAACGTTGTTACTGACTGAAATGCACCGATACAGAATACTCTGAACACACTTGCAAGAGCTTACTGTGGAGCTCTGTTATACACACAGACACATCACTGGGAGTATTATTGCTGTGGAGCTCTGTTATACACTCAGACACATTACTGGGAGTATTATTGCTGTGGAGCTCTGTTATACACTCAGACACATTACTGGGAGTATTATTGCTGTGGAGCTCTGTTATACACTCAGACACATTACTGGAGTATTATTGCTGTGGAGCTCTGTTATACACGCAGACACATTACTGGGAGTATTATTGCCGTGGAGCTCTGTTATACACTCAGACACATTACTGGGAGTATTATTGCTGTGGAGCTCTGTTATACAGTCAGACACATTACTGGGTGTATTATTGCTGTGGAGCTCTGTTATACACTCAGACACATTACTGGGAGTATCATTTCTGTTGAGCTCTGTTATACACTCAGACACATTACTGGGAGTATTATTGCTGTGGAGCTCTGTTATACACTCAGACACATTACTGGGAGTATTATTGCTGTTGAGCTCTGTTATACACACAGACGCATTACTGGGAGTATTATTGCTGTGGAGCTCTGTTATACACTCAGACACATTACTGGGAGTATTATTGCTGTGGAGCTCTGTTATACACTCAGACACATTACTGGGAGTATTATTGCTGTGGAGCTCTGTTATACACTCAGACACATTACTGGGAGTATTATTGCTGGGGAGCTCTGTTATACACTCAGACACATTACTGGGAGTATTATTGCTGTGGAACTCGGTTATACACAGACACATTACTGGTAGTATTATTGACGTGGAGCTCTGTTATACACTTAGACACACCAACAATATGGAGCTCCTAGAAAAGTGGGACATTTGGATAGGAAAGAGTGACAGAGAGATATTGGCTAAAATAGGGACTGTCCGGGAGCAGGGCCTGACTCTCAAGCTGGCCCGATGTGTTATACAGGGGCCTGACTCTCAAGCTGGCCCGATGTGTTATACAGGGGCCTGCCTCTCAAGCTGGCCTGATGTGCTATACAGGGGCCTGACTCTAAAGCTTTACCTCTGCTATACCTGCATGCACATAGCTACAAACGGCTCCGTATCAAGCACAAACGGCAGACAATCAAGATCCCAAGAGAATAATCTCTGCAAGTTTATTTGACCAGCTGGCCCCATGGCCTCCCTGGGTTGCTTGCCCCATGGCTGGGGGAAGCGTCCGAACCCCCGCCTGGGACTGCACAATCCACAGTGAATCGATTGAAGCCCTGTTAGCCCTTCTCCTTTGGACCGATGGGGGTTATCCCGGTCCACGCTGGGCTCACTAACAATGTACCAAAGACAGCCTTGCTCCCTACTGTCCCTAAGAACCCGTGGCGACTTAAAGATGGCCTCCTCGTCGAATACCCCACTAAGTCAAGCAGACATAGAGAGCCTAAACTGGGTGCAATGATTTGATAAAATATAACCCCAATAGAAGACCATGAGTTTCAAAAATAATGGAATTAATACTTATAGCCTGTCTATAAATATCACTGGTCCCTATAATAAGGGAGACAAAAAAAAACAAGGGGGAAGGGGAGAGACAAAAGGAGCACTCCTAGTGCAATAAAATTACTACAATAAGTAAAAGCAGAAAGATCTCTTTAAGTAAAAGACTAACAAGTTTGGAGTGGTATGAGCCCCACTCCTGGCTATCTCGCCCAGGGAGGATCAGCCCCTTTGGTACGTGGGATAAGCTCTTGTAACCAGGTGATAAATTGGCAAAATGTATTGATTACATGCAAGCACTTCACACAGCTGCTAAAATATAACATCCACCGCAAGCTCACCGCCCCATATGCAGCCTTTTATTGTCCGGAAAGTTACGGGTACAAAGTCCTCTTCCAATCAGGAGTTGGTGTGTCTCGTCGGTGGGTAATTAAAAACACTTCCACGTATTCCGATAACGTGGTTATGTGACGCGTTTCGCCCAGCCTCTTGGGACTTTCTCAAACGAGCCTCATACCACTCCAAACTTGTGAGTCTTTTACTTAAAGAGATGTCTTTCTGCTTTTACTTATTGTAGTAATTGTATTGCACTAGGAGTGCTCCCTTTGTCTCTCCCCTTCCCTATAAGTATTAATTCCATTATTTTTGAAACTCCTGGTCTTCTACATCCTTATTGTATATACATCTTAGAGTCACTCTTTTACACTTAAGGTGTCTCGGCATTTGTATTCTTGCGCACCAGCAATTTTACCACATGACAGGAGGCTTCATATTTTGCATATAACTCTCTTTACTAACTCCACATAGCAGTAAAGAAAAGTGAAAACATTAACCAATCAAAAATGCAGTAGGAGGTATAGTATTCACAGTGATGAGGCTCCTCCCTCTCTTTCTTTACTGCTCCATCAGCAGACAGGTCAGAGTTTCAGGCTCTTCCCTTTATATTTACTGTATTCCTGTATTATATGTTATTTGATTTTACTTTATACTGTTTTCTTCTGGGGGACTTCTCCCTCCTGTCCTGGGGGGTTTTTATTCTTACTTTTATGTCTCACTATGTGATTTTGTTCTATTTTGTCTCTGCTCGTTCTTCTTAGGGGTTTCTGTCATCCCCTTTTTCTCCCTCCGTTTTTCCCCCGTTTTTGCCGCTGGCCTCCCAGCTTATTTCCCTCAGGGTAACGCTCACCCTGCTCCTAATACTCCCTTGCGGCTCCCCAGCCGCTTTCTAGATCGCCGGCACGCCGGGAAACCTTTTTCCCGGCTCCCCGGCGGCCATCTTGGATCTCGCGTCTCGCGAGATTCTCGGCCGCCATTTTGTGAGTACCGCGGACTGCGCAGTGCCGACCGCCGCCGCAACCCGCTCGTTCCCAGACACCCACACACACATCCCGGCCGTCTGGGGTGTGTTATACCGTTCTGTGCTGACGGCTTGCAGACCGCAAAGAAGTACAACTGGCAGGGGTCACTGGCATTCTTATTATTGGATTCAGAGGCTGCTGGCCCTATTGAGTGGTGAGTCCACTATTATTGATTTACTGGGTGGATTTTGTGCCACCTACAATTCTAACAGGGTGAGGCCCTTATTTCACTGCTGCCATCAGGTGGATTTTGTGCCACCTATGTATATGTATATGGTAAGGGGCTTCCCAACCCCATCTTAACACCAGATTGAGCGGATTTCGTGCCACTCTCACTGTCATATACATTTCTGGGTGAGGCCCAGCAAGAAAACCCAATTTACCCTGCTGGGGTCTCTGGTGCTTATTGTACCTGTGCTATCACACATCCTGCTGGGGTGTTGTCATTATTATTACTGAATCCATACTCTACTACCTGACCCCTAGCCCATCTACCCTGTGCCAACACAAAATCACTATGGAAGCATCCCAAACCTCTGCAGACTTCCAGTCTATGATTGCGGACGCCATCTCCGCTTCTATGGAGAAAGCGCTGTCCAGGGTTATGTCGGCATCTACCGACAAATCTAAAAAAGCCACGCTGACCCAACCTCAGGATGAAGACTCTGAGGCCTCTGAGTCACACGTACAGGCGGATCCACGCCCCACCAAACGTCACTGGAAAGGTGAGAAAGCGGGCGATACCCCAGGCAAGGGTAAGGCACCCTCTAAACGCCACAGACCAACCCCACCTACTCCTGCCCACTACTCCTCGGATGAGGGGGACGAACACACGCGCTCTATGGCCGTGTTAGACGAGTGGCAAGCCGCGGACTCTGATTCGCATGATGACAATTGGGACTCGGACCCCGGCTCCCATTCTGGCTTCTTACAAGGCACCTTCCTGGACGACATCCAGTTGCCTGACGACCTCGCACCTGCTCAAGAAGGGGATACCATCCTAGACCCCACGGGGCAACGTCTATTTGACCCTCGTAATATCCGCCATCCACGCTCTGGAGACTGGACCCCCCCGACCACCTCTCCAAATTTATGCACCGCTGGCTACGCAAACCACTTGACAAAACGGTGCGCAACCGTCTACGCTCTGAATGCCCGCGCCCCTCGCTCCCCGACCACGTAACACAGACCCCGGAGTTTGATCAGGTGATGAACACCTTTATGTCCCGAGGTGGCCGCGACCCTCGGCGGGGCGTGGAGAAAGGATTCCACGGGGTCCAGGATAAACTGCTGGACTCAATTGGCCCACTCTCCCGCATATTGTACCTGGCGGATGATGCGTTCACTAGGGCCGAGCAATTTGACTCTAGCATGGTCAAAGAGTGGGCACATGATATTAGAGAATGGGCACAACGGTGCTTCTGTTTTGTTGGTAACACCAACGTAGCCCTCTCCTCTGAGAGGCGCAAGGCAGCTTTACTCCGTATTGACGGAAAACTGGTGGATTTGGGCACCAAAGAGTTGGGACCGTTGGCACAGGGCAAATTGTTCGGAGAACCTTTCTTAAAAGAGCTGAACAAGCATGTTAACATCTTTACGTCCCTCAATAAGGCTCAGACGTCTCAGAGGCTACCCCAGTCGGGGTGTTTTTGGACGGGCTGGCCGCTACAGGGGCCGAGCAGCCAGCCGATTCTGGCCTTCTGGCCCCCGGTCACACAGACCACAGCCTTTCTACCCGGAAGTGGGTTTCAGGCAACCCTTCTCCTACACCCGAGGAGCAGACCGAGGCAGAGGACCTCGTAACCGTGGCAGAGCACGCTTCCCCACAGGTAAGCAATCTAGTGTCTCTAGTTTCACTTACCCCTTACACTGCAGGCCGTATTGCTCTGTCTTTTCAGAACTGGACGACCATCTCCACGGACGCATGGATCCTCCAGACAGTTCGGGGCTACGTCATCGACTTCGTAGAAACCCCTTACCAGCTCGCTCCCCCGCATCCCATTCAATGCTCCGAGGAGGACCGCCGCCTAATCGACGGCGAACTACGGGAGCTCAAGGCGAAAGGAGCGATAGAACCGGCTCACGACGGAAAGGGCTTCTTCAGCAACATTTTCCTAGTAAAAAAGAAATCAGGAGAATTCCGTCCTGTTATAAACTTGAAGGGACTCAACGCTTTTGTAACGTACAGGCACTTCAAGATGGAAGGCATTCACCTGCTGAGAGATCTACTCCAAGACAGGGACTGGTTTACGAGACTGGACCTCAAAGATGCTTACCTGTCGGTCCCCGTCCATGGGTCTTGCCGCCAATTTCTCAGATTCCTATGGCAAGACCAACCCTGGCAGTTCACATGCCTCCCCTTCGGCCTCAGCTCAGCGCCGTGGTGCTTCACCAAGCTCCTCAAGCCGGTAGTATCACAACTACGAACTCAAGGAATTCGTTGCATTATCTACCTGGACGACCTGCTACTATTTTCCTCAGACAGGTACAGTCTAACACAACACACACGATATACCATTCAACTCCTGACGTCCCTAGGCTTCGTGGTGAACTACCAAAAATCGGAGCTGCTCCCAGCCCAGACGATTCATTTCCTGGGCTTCGAGATAGATTCCAAGACCAGCACCTTACGGCTCCCGATCTCAAAGATCACAGCCATAAAGAAGGAACTACGCAGAGTCATCCGCTGCAACACCATCCCGCTCCGCAGCCTGGCTCGAATCGTGGGACTACTGTCCGCATCTATACAGGCAATCTTCCCGGGACCACTACACTACAGGGCGATGCAACGGCTGAAGGCCTCCTTCCTCCGTCAGAACCCTTCCTACGACCAAAACATTCCGGTAACGGAAGAAGTCAGGGAAGAACTCGGATGGTGGTTGGACAGCATGGAAGCTTGGAACGGCCGAGCCATCTTCGGGAATGCACCCGACATAGTTCTGGAATCAGACGCCAGCCTGTGGGGCTGGGGCGCCACAAGCGAGGGCAGATCAACAGGAGGCACTTGGACTTCCCAAGAAACCAACCTTCACATAAACTGCCTAGAACTCCTAGCGGGGTCGTTTGCGATCCGCAGCTTAGCGAGAGACCGGACAGACTGCTGCATCCTCCTCCGGATGGACAACATCTCAGCGGTCCGCTACATCAATCGCCTGGGAGGAGCCCGATCCAGGCTCCTCTCAGAGATCACGAAGGAAATTTTCGACTTTTGTCTACCCCGGAAAATCTCCCTCATGGCAGAATACCTCCCGGGAGAAACGAACCTGACAGCGGACTGGTTTTCACGCCACTGGCGAGACAGCAGCGACTGGAGACTGGACCCAGCGATCTTCCAGCGCCTTTCGGTCAGGAGGGGTCCCCTCCACCTGGACCTCTTCGCGTCACGCAACAACAGGCAGACAGACGAATACTTCAGCTGGCTCCCAGACCCAGAGAGCAAGGCAGTAGATGCGTTTCTCCAGCCTTGGCCACCCTTGGGGGCGTACGCCTTTCCCCCATTTGCCATGGTAGCCAGGACGATGCAATACCTGAAGACCCAACGCGGATCCCTGCTCCTCATCTCACCCCTATGGCAGGGTCAACCATGGTTTCCGGATCTCCTAGCGTCATCCTACAGAGATCCCCTCCTCATACCGTCCTATCCGATGCTCCTTACGGACCCGAGAGGGAATCAACACCCGCTCATCCTGGAAGACCGTCTCACGCTGGTGGCTTGGACGCTTTCAGGGGAGCCTGGCAAACCGAAGAGTTATCGCAAACATCTCGAGATCTCCTATGGGACTCATGGGCACCAGGAACCAGACGATGTTACTTATCGGCATGGAGCTCCTGGTCTACTTGGTGCAGTGAGCGGAATTTCGATCCCTTTACTGCACCTATAACAGCCATCATGAATTTTCTCTCTCATCTCTTCTCCAAGGGCCGATCTTATCGATCCCTCAACGTCGTGCGCTCCGCAATTTCAGCGGCCCACGTTCCGGCCCAGGGGATCCCCGTCGGGAAAGACCCGTTGATATGCCGCCTCCTCAGGGGCATCAGACTTCAGAGGCCTCCGAAACCTAAATATTCCCGACTATGGGACGTCGAAAACGTCCTACAGTTCCTGAGGGACTGGCCGGACAACGACAGACTCTCGCTCCGACAACTATCAGCCAAACTGACGCTCCTACTTTGTTTGGTCTCGTTCCGCAGAGTTTCGGACGTACGAGCTTTCGACATCGATGCCTTTTCGGTCTCCCCGGAGGGAGTTACCTTCCAAGTTTCACGCCGTACGAAATCCGACTCCACATCGGTCTTCTACCCCTTTTTTCCTACAGAACCGCTTCTCTGCGTGGTATCTACCCTACATCGGTACGTAGAGGTCACATCCCGTTTGCGGGTCTCCCCTACGGGCCAACTTTTGGTGTCCTACGTTAGACCACACGTTCCCGTCTCTACCACCACCCTGGCCAGATGGGTAAGATGGATTCTGTCCCTGGCGGGCGTAGAGGAAACCTTCGGAGCCCACTCCGTCCGCGGGGCGGCAGCTTCTTCGGCTTTCACCGCAGGCGCATCCCTGGCAGACATCCTACGAGCTGCAGATTGGTCACGAGAATCGACCTTTCGGACCTTCTATTTCCGACCGAAATCGGGGGCAGCCACGTCTCTCCTGCTTCAGCGTTAAAAATGCAAAATATGAAGCCTCCTGTCATGTGGTAAAATTGAAGATTATGCTAGCGCTAGTGTACTTATAATCTTAATTTTAGTAATGACAGGAGGCGAGTATTTTCCCACCCTCCGCACCCTTGGGGGATACGGATCCAAGTAAGTATACTTACTATGTGTATTTCCTTACTTCTTCTATCTTCCTACTCATCTTGTATGACTCAGGCTTGTACCTTGTTTAGTTAAATCTTTGTTATTGTTTACTGTCATATTTATACTAGTTTTCATCTAGTTTTACATCAGTTCGGTGGAAATTGTGTTGGGTTTATTACATTACCGCAAACAGTTGCCAGATCGGTACCTAACCTTCTCCACGTTCTTTTTCAGCATAACTTCGGGACATTACATCTTATGCTCAGGATGGACACGTTTGGGCCGTCCTTCAACCACTAGGACTTCGTATTTGGAAAGTCACCCGTTGGTGCATGTTTCAAGACTTTATGTTTCAAGACTTTATCCGTTTTTCAATATTTGTCTCTGATGTCGCTTTCGAAAGAGGGGGAGGAGCCTCATCACTGTGAATACTATACCTCCTACTGCATTTTTGATTGGTTAATGTTTTCACTTTTCTTTACTGCTATGTGGAGTTAGTAAAGAGAGTTATATGCAAAATACTCGCCTCCTGTCATTACTAAAATTAAGATTATAAGTACACTAGCGCTAGCATAATCTTCAATTTTCTCTTAATATACTTGTACCAGCTTTGTGGATATTGGGTAGAACATCCAATTTAACCTTAAGAATAACAATCGGTGCACATCTAACTATCAGATTCCCAATTTCTAAAAGTATAAGAAATACAACATAGTGCAGACCATATACAACAGAAATGGGAATAAAAAAATAATATATACAGGACACTCACAAACAAGGAGGTATTAAACCTAGCTCCAGTGTAATTAATATTCGGTCCTTTAAGGTGACACACCCCTATAGAAGATGAATAGACATGTGCATTTGTTTTCGTATGAATACAATTTTGTTTGAAATTTTAGTTTTTTTCATATTTGTTTACTAAAACGTAAACAAAAGCCTTACAAACTAAATATAAACGAAAGAGCAAATGCTGAATGCATTACCTTTTTGTTTCGTTTGTTTAATAGACTCCGTGCTACAGGGGAATAAACCCCCACAGCACGGAGTAAATAACAGTGGACATGCGCAAAACTCCCCCCAAAAACATAAATAATGGGGGGTCCCCACCCGCCGCTCATGGGTGGGGACCAGGGGGGACATAAGTTCCCCCTTTAATTACTTAGGGTGGGGATCTGGGGGGGACATTGGGTCCCTCCCATTATTTATTTATTTAGGGTCCCAGCCCACAGCTCCTGGGTTCCCCTTAGGTTCCCCCTTTAATTAATTAGGGTCCCAACCCGCTGTCCATGGGTGGGGACCTGGGGAGGACATTAGATCTCCCCATTATTTATTTATTTAGGGTCCCCATCCGTCACTCATGGGTGGGGCCAGGGGGGACATTAGGTCTCCCCTTTAATTAATTAGGGTCCCGACCCACCGCTCATGGGTGGTGCCCTGGGGGGACATTAGGTCCCCTCCATTTATTTATTAAATTAGGGTCCCACCCACCACTCATGGGTGGGGACCAGGAGGGGACATTAGGTCCCCCACATTATTTATTTATTTAGGGTCCCCATCCGCCGCTCATGGGTGGGGAAAAGGGGGGGCATTGGGCAGAGGTGCGGGGGGGCACTATGTCCCCCCTTTTTAGTTGTGTTCCCCACCATGGGGGAACAGGGGGACTTGTGCCAGGTCCCCCCTTATTGTACTAGCGACTGGGCAGCAATAGCTACCCAGTCACTAGTAGTTTTAAATAGTTTAGGCGACGTGCCCCTACCTGCGGTAGTGACCCCCATACTGATTTATATTTAGTTTTAAATGACAGTGAGCAGCCACTGTTTGAGAATTTAACTTCTCTTTTATTAATATGGGGGTCAGAGTGACCCCCATAGGTTTTAATGCAGGAGGGGGGGGGAATGGTTATTTATTACAAGGAGGGAGCTAGTAGCGCTGCCGACTCCCTCCTTGCTTATTTCTTTTCGCGCATGCACAGTGCTGTTTCCATCTAAATGTTATCGTCTAAATGAGGCTTGAACCGCATATACAAGGAAGCAGTAAGGCCACAACTCCATAAGGAAGTCTGAACCGCATGCACATGCATCTGAGGATGTGGGCGGAGTCTACCATCACCGTTCGAAAATGAGGCTTGGACCACAGCGGCACTCCAGGTGTGAGTAGCTGCCAAAACATATGTTTTATTAGGTTTGGACCACAGCGCACTCAGTAATGTGTTGAAGTGGTGTCAAGGTGGATTTACATAAATTGAAAATCTCCCTTTTAAGGGGGTGTATAAACACGATCTGGCAAACAGAAGGACCCTTGAATTTCTACCCTTCTCAGGAAGCCACTTGAGGTGGTGAAACGCATTCTGGGATTAGATATATGGACATTGCTTCCTTATTTTATTTGTATGTTTTAAAAAGTATGAATAAATGTAGTTTTATTTTTCCTTGGTTGCTGGTATATAAAGAGGGAGTGTACACCCTGTTCCAAATTATTATGCAAATTATATTTTTCTCATTTACCTAAATAATTAATGTAAATAACAGTCAGCATAATTCTCATGTTATCAACTATTAAGAGTACAATTCAAATTTTATTGAACAAACCTCCTAATGATAACAGTATTTTTTTTAAACATAAAAACTTACAATGCACTGTTCCAAATTATTACGCACAGTAAGTTTCAAAACACTTTATAGGTTGTAAAGAACTGAAAATTGTCATTTGTTGTGTTTGCAGCATATTTACTGAAATCAAAAGCTATTTCAATCAAACTTATAACAACATTTTAACTTTTTAAACATTTTAACAGGTCACGTTACATTTTAACATAGGACCCCTTATTTGATAGCAGCTTCACAAGTCTTGCATCCATTGAACTTGTGAGTTTTTAGACAGTTTCTGCTTGAATTTGTTTGCAAGATATCAGAATAGCCTCCCAGAGCTGCTGTTTGGATGTAAACTGCCTCCCACCCTCATAGATCTTTTGCTTGAGGATGCTCCAAAGGTTCTCAATAGGATTGAGGTCAGGGGAGGATGGAGGCCACACCATGACTTTCTCTCCTTTTATCCCCATAGCAGCCATTGATGCAGAGGTATTCTTTGCAGCATGAGATGGTGCATTGTCATGCATGAAGATGATTTTATTACAGAAAGCATAGTTCTTCCTTCTGTACCAGGGAAGAAAGTGGTCAGTCAGAAACTCCACATACTTTGCAGGGGCCGACCAGCTCTCTTCTCATGATCCCGGCCCAAAACATGACTCCACCACCGCCTTGCTGACGTCGCAGCCTTGTTTGAACAGGGTGGCGGTCCACCAACCATCCACTACTCCATCCATCTGGACCATCCAGGGTTGCACAGCACTCATCAGTGAACAGGACTGTTTGAAAATTAGTCTTCATGTATTTTTCTGCCCAATGCAGCCGCATCTGCTTGTGAGCATTGGTTAGTGGTGGCCGAATAGTAGGTTTATGCACAGTTGCAAGACTCTGGAGGACTCTATACCTTGATGTCCGTGGGACTCCAGAGGCACCAGCAGCTTCAAATATCCGTTTGCTGCTATGTAATGGTATTGTAGCAGCTGCTCTCTTGATCCGATGCATGGATCTGGCAGAAATATTCCTCAATGTGCCTTTATCTGCACGAACCCGTCTGTGCTCTGAATCAGCCACAAATCTCTGAATAGTGCGATGATGACACTTAAGTTTTTGTGAAATATCTAATGTTTTCATACCTCGTCCAAGGCATTGAACTATTTCACTCTTTTTGGCAGCAGAGAGATCCTTTTTCTTCCCCATATTGCATGAAAATGGTGCTCTGCTTAATAATGTGGAACACCCTCCTTTAGTAAGTTTTTCCTTAAATTGGGCTCACCTGGCAATCTAATTATCACAGGTGTCCGAGATTGTTTTCAGTGATCAAAAGAGCCCTGAGACACAATGCCATCCATGAGTTAAACTGAAAAACAAAATATTTAATCTTTGTGACACTTAAATAGAATTTGCATAATAATTTGGAAAAGGGTGTTGTAACGGACCGTTTTGCACACAAGGGGTAAAAAACGTTTAGGCGATCGGCCCCCTTTCCAGAGATACAGGCACAGCTACTGCAGAACACCAAAACTCACGAACTGGATACAAAATAGCACTCCAACTCCCGAACTGGAACCTCCCAAATAGCTGCTAGCAGACGAACAGGAAAAGCAGACAATCAGCTTACACTCCTGGCAATCAGTCTCCTAACAGCATACAGTGAATCCCCCCAAGAACGAGACAAGGCTCCGTGTTGAGGGTCAAGCAGTGGTCTGAGGTGCTGGCACACCCAGCCTGGTTTTTATTACAGTCTTTTCAAATACAGGACCGCCCACAGGGAGGTATAAAACAACCAATCACATCACAGTTACATCCCACATATTCCCTCCCCTTATCCTGAGAGGAAACTCAATTACACATACAGTTAAAACATACTTTCTACCCAACTTTCATAACTCTAAAACCATACATCACATTCACATAAAATTACATATTCACAATCAATCCATTCAGGGGAACAACATATTAAAAATGGCACGAATCAGACCAGGGGTTCAAAAGTTAAAAAGTCCTTTGTGACTAAATGAAGCATGGCTTTCTGGCCCAAACTAGTTTCAGAGTCTTCTATCCTGGAGAGTAATTCAATTATCTCCCAGGACAGACACAAGACTCCATTAAGCACATGGTTGCAAAAAGACACAAAACACTTTAAAATACATAAAGTCACATTTATTACATAAAACACAGACATGTAACATATCCCCAGATAGCTCAGGTCCGAGCGCACATTATTAAGCGAATGGCGCTCAGACCACACGAATACAGTTTAATCGCCATGGAGCCAAAGTCTTTACAGTCAGTTTCATACGAATGAGCTCCATGGGTTTCCTATCTGGGGTATAAGACATTCAAACAAATCTACCGAACCCCAGGCAGAAAAGCACGAATGAAGCTTTTCTGCAGGTAAAAAAGATGTCTTTTAACAGGGGGCCATAGTCCAAAGGCAGCAGGCGAGCAACCAGGCTTCTCCAATGCAATGTGGCGAGATTGGTCGTCACAGGTGTAGTCCCGAAATACACAATACGTTACTACTGAGCCATAGGGGTTCTATGTTTGTAAGTATTGATTTGGCTTACAATTATTATATACCACTGGTTGAAACTTTACTACTCTATTTGGGCTTCATGTGTTTCCCCTAGGATTGAATATTCATCTTCTATAGGGGTGTGTTGCTTTAACGGACCCAATGTTATCCACACAGGAGCTATGTTTAATAGCTCCTCATTTGTGAGTGTGCTGTATATATTAATTTTTTTATTCCCACTCCTGTTGTATATGGTCTGCACTTTGTTGTATTTCTTATACTTCTTGAAATTGGGAATCTGATAGTTGGATGTTCACCGATTGTTATACTTAGGGTTAAATTGGATGTTCTACCCAATATCCACAAAGCTGGTACAAGTATATTGACATTATATAAACTTTAAAAAAAGCGCTACACTTCTTTCTGTTGTTACTTTGTTATCTCTGGTGTATCTTGGAAGGCTACACTTTTAAGTGTTATAGCTTCTACGTGTATTATTTACATTTGTTATTTATTTTAAAATGTGCACTTTAAAGCCCCAGTACTTGCCTTCACTTGCCAGCAAGCTGCTCACGCTCTCTTACCCCACCTGTCCAAATCCAGTGACGAACGACGAGAAATAGGGCTACAGTTTTGCTCTCACCTGACCCGCTGCCAGGAGACACACGGGGCAACATCCTGCTGCAGTGTTGACCGTGGGGAAGCGGAGGCAGATGCGTCAAACAAAGCTCCGATGCAGACAGCTTTTTCCCGAGGTGAAACAACACATACTCGGGCCTCAGTTCCACATGAGAAGTTCCCATGCATGCCGCTCTTCTCCTCAGATGGCCCTTACACGCCATGCTATAAAGAAGCTAAGGAAGAGGCCCAAAGCTCGAGTCCTGTTTGTGTCTCTACAAGGGACTTGTGAGATCGGCGAACTAGACTGGTTTTTAGCCCAGGGCTACTGCGGTGCATCCAAAGGGGACTCTTGGGAACACTCTCAATGGGTCATTGTTCATTATTTGAGGGGCATAAGCTGAGCATGTAAGCAACCAAAAGCAGCATAATATAGGCAGGGATGTAGGCTGCTATATCAACGCATATTTTCAAGCCCAGCCGTATCTATTACTCTGCAAAATGTCAGTTAATACAGTTTGCTATTTCTGATGTTTTCTTAGCACTCCTTGCTGACATTTAATTTCATCTTACCAATAGAGCATTTTATTTTCTTTCATTAAAAAATGAGGTCTCCGCAATTGTGTGTGGCATAGGGATGTGCATGGGCAAATAATTTGGTTCGGCACTTCCGAAATTCGGGACTTCAGCAATTCGGGACTTCAGCAATTCCCTGTACTGTGTTTCCTACTTACTTACTGCATGCATGCAATTATTTTTGTCACCACTGTAACACCATGTTTTTGAAATGACAACCACAATAAAATTATAAATTATATATATAAAAAAAAAGATAGGGACCGTCCCTCCTAAATAGAGACAGTTGGGAGATATTACTATGTATAACAATTCTTTTTAACTGTGTCTTTTATAGACCCTATCTGCTGTCCCTAGGAGTGGGCAAGCAGGGGAAAAACCCAAGACAGTGGCACAGAGGTCTCAAAGCCTGTCTATCCCAACCAATCTGGCTGAATTCACTTGAAATAATAATATGTAGGCAGCATATGATAATATGTACCATTGGCCATCCTTGCATGTTATGGACACATGGTGTAATAAGATACCAATTGTATCCATTAAAAATAAGAATTTTTGTGCAATCTCTCAGAAATCCATTTTTCTTATTTTGTATATGTACACCGATTCCCTCATATAACTCATACTGTTTTCATTGTGATCATATCTGCAGCAGTCCAATTAATATGTGTGTGAGTATGTCCTCCTTAGTTTTTCTTGCTGTAGTGTGGACTGAATGTGCAAGCAGATGTCATGTGGTGAAACCTTCCAAAAAGCAGTGTGTGCTCTGGGAGCAGATGTAAGGGGTGGAATCCTCGCAGACCCCAGAGTTCATTTCAAAATGCCAAACAGATCTCCTATTATTCCACATCTTAAGCCTCCTGCAGATGTTACACCACACACCAGGAAAGGAAAAATCTACAATTTTTTTTATAACAATAACTTTTTTAAAACAGTCTCCCATAAGACACAGCTGATACAAAAGAAAACTGTATTACTGCGTCCAGCATGACGTTTTACGAGGCCATGGAGATACAGACTGTCAGATTCCAAATGATATCCCCTGATTCAAAGGCCTGCTAACATGTGCATCATCCTTCTAATATATACCAGTCACCTGGAGCTCTGCGGAGCTCCCCTGTCCGTTTAACCCTTTCAGTTACCCGCAAGTATCCGATCCATCTTTCTGCATCAAGTTTCTCTTCACTCCTGTCATCACTACCCTCTTAAGCACCACTTACCACAAACAGAGAACCAAATTCTTATACATCATGGCCTGCTTTGTTGCTGTAACTTTTTTCTGCTAAATGATGTTGGATGTTTAGAAATCCAACCCCCACCCCACAAAAGTATAAAACCCTACAATTGCAATACTACAAAACTAAGATAATGTCCAAATTCCTATTACTCATGTTACTTGCAAATTATGTAGAGTTTAATCCTGGTCCCCCCACAGATTACATTCCTAGCCTTCCAGCTAAAAAAGGCCTCTCCTTTGTGCACTGTAATATCCAGAGCTTACTACCAAAAATCGATGCACTGCAAGAATGGTGTTAACATTACAAATTCAAAATCATTGTGCTCTCTGAATTGTGGTTAACCGCAAAAATACCTGACTGTACCATTGCAATACAGGGGTATTCGTGCCATAGAAATGGCAGAGCAAAAAGAGGAGGCGGCATTGTTATTTATGTCGACAATTCCATAAAGTTTACCCCCTTACAAAACTTTAGCCTTCCTGCCACCTTTGATTTCCTTTCTGGCACAATTGAGATCCCGTGCAGTAAATCAATCATTGTTACAGGAATCTACCACCCACCTAGCTCCCCAGCGCATTACCTATCTTACAGCCCATCCCCTTAGTGAAACCATAGCTCAAAACCCAAAAAGTTTGGAGATTTTAATATTAATTGGCTGAATCCTAAAAATAATAGTTCTTGCTCGCTGTTTAAGACTTTGCAGCTAACACAATTAATCTCCTCCCCAACTCGCATAAACATTAAAAGCCATAACCATATTCTGCTAGATTGGATTATCTCCACTTCTCCTGATAGAATCCAGGAGGCTGGTGTTCTCCCAAACAGTTTCAGTGATCATTGCTTAGTGTACTGCGTGCGCAAAATAAAGGCTTCTAAATTATTTCCCAAGATTAAAATCACCAGATCCTTAAAAAAACGTAATCTTGAATCCTTTCTAAATGACATCAAGAACCTCCCATGGCACAAATTAAACATTATACCAGATCTAGACTGTGCAGTTTAATTATTTCAGTCTGAACTCCTACAAGTTTGGAATTTGCATGCCCCGCTGCGTAAGGTGAGAGTAAAAGGAGCACATATGAATTGGATCATTCAGATGTACCAGTTTCGGGATTCATTGTGGTCAAAGTTCAAGCGTACTGGCTCTATGAACGATCACTGGATATAGACAATGGCGAAATATATGCACAAAATAAACAAAATTGGCCAAGGCCCAATATTTCAGTGAAAATCTGAACAATAACATCTCAAACCCTAGAAACTTTTGGAAAATCAGAGATAACTTACAAACTCCACCAATCCACTCCCAACCCTCCACTGTCAAAGTGGACAACCAAACCCTGTAACTCCCCTTAGATGTAGCAAATGCCTTTAAATTTGCAAAGACCCAATATAGACAAGTTCAATTTTAGACCTGTACCTATTAATGTCATTTAGAAACACATTAATAATCTAAAAATGAAAAACCAGTCTGGACCTGATCAAATCCCAGCAATGCTGTTGAAGCTCAGTGCGTCAACAATTGCTAAACCTGTCGCAACTCTAATTAACGAATCCTTGGTGTCTGGATACATACCCAAACTTTGGAAGACTGCGAGAGTAGTGCCTGTCCATAAAAGTGGTGACATTACTTCAGTTTCTAACTATCGCCCAATATCATTGCTCCCGGTATTGTCAAAAATCTTAGAAAAATGCATGCATATGCAGCTATGTATTACCAACAATCTAACTATGTGACCCCTGATCAATCAAGCTTCGCCAGAATCACTCCACTACAACGGCCCTCTTAAAAGTTTGCAATGACATCCAGACTGGCATGGAACAAGGAGACCTTGCTGGAGCTATTTTCCTGGATTTTGCAAAGGCCTTTGACACAGTAGACCACAACATTCTACTGCACAAACTCGAAAACTCAGGTATTGGTGATTGTCCACTAACTTGGTTGCGATCATATGTGTCAGATCAATCACAATATGTGTCCATTTCTGACAGCGACTCCCTCCCTCTCCCAGTCACGTGTGGTGTTCCCCCAGGGTTCCATTCTCGGCCCCCTACTATTTACATTATTTATAAATGATCTGCCTAATGTCTGTAAATCCTCAAATGTACACATGTACGCAGATGACACGGTAATCTATGCAAGAAAATCCGATCTACCGCAGCTCGAGGCTGTGCTCCAAGACCAGTTCACAGAGGTAGAAAAGTGGATCAGAAAAACCAAACTCTTCCTAAACACTGACAAAACTGTCACAATGATCTTTGGAACAGTACCTAAATTACACAAATTACACAATTCCCATCTATGCATCGAAACAAATTCAAATGCCACACTGACCGCAGCCCACTCTTTCAAATACTTGGGTATGATATTAGACCCCAATCTATCTTTTGACCTTCACATAGAAAAACTTGCATCTAAACTTTATCCAAAACTAGGTGCCCTGTACAGAAACAAATCCTGCCTAAGCCTTACAGTAAAGGAAAAGATTGTACAGCAAATGCTGATGCCAATCATTGATTATGGGGATGTAGTATATGCACTTGCATCGCAATCCCACATTAATAAACTTAATACATTGTATAACTCGTTCTTCCAATTTGTGCTACAATGTAATTACAGGACCCACCATTGTGACATGCTAAAAGAACTAAACTGTCTGTCGCTGGAATCCAGATGCACCCTTCATCTTTCCAGCCTTGTGTTTAAGAGCTTTTCTGGGAAGCTCCCACCCTACCTGAGCAGAATGCTCTCCCCGGCTGTTCCCACCTCCTATAAACTCCGATCCAGTACTAGCACTTTATTTAGTCTTCCTCAATACAAAAAGAAAGCAGTCCGATCCTCCTCCTCCTACAGAGCGCCCCAATTATGGAACGACCTCCCGCACACCTCAAATCTTCCCTAAGCCTAAAGTCCTTTAAGAGACCCCTCTCTACATACCTCAAAACAGAATGCACCTGTCATGGTTGAATATATATATTTCCTACCTGTTCTATGTTAAATTTTGTATTTATTGTGTATTAATATTGTTTTTGTATTTTATTGTACCCTATTGTATCAATGCAATGTTTTGTGAACCTAGGACATAAATACAATAAATAAATCAATAAATAAATAAAATCCGCAGCTCGGGAGGTAAAAAAAAAGCCAGAATTGCCGCTGACATACAGCAGGGGTTGTTTGTTATTAATGACATTTTTTTCACTGTGTCTTTTTAGCGTTCACAATTTCATCTTTGTAATCATCCAGCTACTGCCGCTCTGATCATTGTGGGGGCACGACCTCTGTCACTTCTACGCCGAGACTTAATAGCTATCAAAAATGGAGAACTTTGTTTCTCCAGCTCTATGTTACAGTCATAGTTTTGTATTTATTTTGAAAATGTTTTAGGAAGAATGAATGGAGATTTTTGCCATTTCCATGTCCTGGGACACTTGGACAATGACATCTTGCTACAAGATGTGAAATACAAGCAAATGTTGAGTAACAGCTCGTTCCTCATCTTATCCTATGGACTGCAGGCAGTCACATGATGGGTGAGCAGAGAGTACACCCACAAGGTTGCGTCTCACAGTATAGGCTAGCTAGCATCTAAAGTAAAAAAGAAATTATATCAACCTGAAGACAGTAGACGTATAGATCAAGGAGCTGCGCTGTGATCTGATTGCTTTTGCTAGAGGTTTGACACAGAATCACACAAAAGGTTATTGTACAAATTAAAGCAGCTCTGTCACATTGGAGGCTAAATGAGTCCTTTATTAGTCTTCTATTTTCCTTTTGTTTGTATTTATTTAAACTCCCCCCCCCCCGACACAGCCTTTCAATAAATATTCACGTTATATAAAATAAGGAAATAACATAGTGAGAGAATTCCTGTCCTTCCAACTCTCACAATTTCACAGGACAGTGGCTATTTTGTGATCCTATCCTTCTGTACTGGGTTGTATCTCTGATGTCTTGCATCCTGGGACACCTGGGAACATTCTCCTACGTGCACAGTGCAAGCATATAATCCTGTGTGGAGGGCCCCAGGACCATGCATAGAGTGCTGTGTATGGGGCCAGCAGGGAGGCACTTAGCCTAGTGTGCGTTTATTTACGCTAGGCTGGCACGGTCCTTCCATGGACAAGCCTGCCCCCTTTTCAGGTGGATCCACTCATTCTAGGCATACAACCTACTTCATTGCCATAACCCAAGAACCTGCCCTCCCCATCCTGATGGAATTTCCAGGTGCAGCAGCTGAGAGGTTAAAGGGTTACTCCAACAACCATGATCACTTCTGCTTTTTGATGTGGTTATGGTAATAGGAGACTCAATGTGCAGTGGGGATGTGCCAAGCAATGCCAGGAAGCCAGGATTAATTTAAGTGCATTTTCTCTTAAATCTCTCTTTGAGCATTTACTTTGGGGGAAACAGACAGAATAATTCCAATAGGGCATTATTCTATACTATACAGAAAAGGGTTGGTGAATCCCTTTAAATAAGATAAGAATAGAGTAGTGGGTGGTGCCTTGAGGAGAAACAAGGTTGTTGTTAGTGACCTTGGTGAGGACAGTTTAGGTTGAGTGTTGAGATAGAAGGCAGATTGTAGAGGATCAAGCAGGGAGCTGGAGGACACAAAGTGGGTGAAATGGTTGTAAACTAAATTTTCCAGGAGATTCTGTCCAAGAATTAGGGTCAATGGATTGTAAATTAATTTTTTCTAAAGAACAAAGATGTGGAATTCTTTAACTAAAGAGATTGTTTTATTCGTTGGAAAAACATAGTATTCAAGGATATCAGAGTTAATATGTGGAGTCACAGCTCCAAGAAGACATCTGCTTGCCATTTTGGAGTAAAATAAGTATGTTTCTCGTTTTGTGACAAACTTTGTGACAAACCACTTCAAATTAGGTTTCTCACTGTGTATGGGGCTCAGCTTCATGAACTACATTTTTTTCTTTTTTTTGTCTTTTTAAACCTGCATTATTATGTAACTATGTTACAAGGTAGGCCAGAGACCAGAAGTCAAAGTGAAATATTTTGTGTGATTAAAGCTGGAACTGTTCAAGAAATCTTGGCCTTTCAACGTGCACACGAAAACGAGACCAGACCACTGGGAACAACAGAGCACATTTCATTTGTGAAAAAGACTCAGATGTTGTTTGTCAGCTTTAACAGTCTTGTCATTTCTCAGATTTAATATTCTCTGCCAGAGCAGTTTGTTAAGGCTGTACAGTCAAGGAAGCTGGAAGAGACGGAGCTCCGCAGCATGAGGCCAGCATCAAAGAGGTTTGA
>OW240913.1:365743886-365780479 GCA_933207985.1 Pelobates cultripes | reverse complement strand
CTCCAAGGTATGCAGAACCTCTCTAAGATAGAAAGATTGGCTTTAAATACTCTCAGTGGGAATAAGGCAATCACAATCAAGTCTGCAGACAAGGGGGGTGCTATAGTGGTGCAAAATACAGTTGATTATGTAGACGAAATTCTTAGACAATTGGGAGACACTACGACATACAAACGTCTATCTGGTGACCCCACTCTGAATTTACAGTCGAAAATAGAAACTTGTTTAAAACAGGCCTTGGACAACCATATTATTGATAAGGAGTTGTTCAAGTTTTTGTTTGAAACAACACCGGTTGTACCAGCCCTATACACTCTCCCAAAGATTCACAAATCTTTAACTAGACCTCCCGGTAGACCTATAGTAGCAGGGATAGGTTCCCTGTTGTCACCTTTAGCTAGATTCCTTGACAACATTTTAAGGCCTTTTTTGAGCAATATTAAGTCGTATGTAAGGGATACCACTGAGGTGTTACTAAAACTTAAAGAAATATCATCTAATGATAATTTGGTTCTTGTCACTCTGGATGTGACAAGTTTATATACATCTATTGAACATGATGCTGGTCTGGCGGCTGCCAAATCTGCATTCATGTCACTTGGTTTTAAGGATGATGTCTTGAACTTTCTGATGGTGCTCTTAGAGATTGTCATGAAAGATAACTATTTCTTGTTTCAAAAACAATTCTTTTTACAGTTGAAGGGTACCTCGATGGGCTCCAATGTGGCACCCACATATGCTGGAATATTTATGTCAGATATGGAAGAAACATTGATTTATCCTCATTTCTTATTCCAACAATTCGCCACTAGGTGGTGGCGTTATATTGATGACGTGTTGCTATTGTGGTGTGGCACATTGGAGTCCCTTGAGGATTTTTTTACTTTCTTGAATACATGCTCGGACAGTATCAAATTTACAATGACTTATGATCTGGTTGAGATACCATATTTGGATATTTTGATTAAAAAACATGAGGATAGGCTTGTCACCGACCTATATAGGAAGACTATGGATAGGAACACACTCCTCCATTTCTCTAGTGCTCATCCTCCAGCTATATTCAAAGCCCTCCCTAAGAGTCAATACACCCGTGTCCGGAGACTTGTATCTGACGGTGATACTGTTGAGAGGCGTTTGGATGAGATGACCACCAGATTTATGGAACGGGGTTACCCTTTACCATTGCTTAATACTCAGCTCAACCAAGTGAAGGATCAGGATAGAGAGGATTTACTCCACTCCCATAAATCACAACGGAATGACAAGAGGTTAAAATTTGTATCCAAATTTGGGAGATATTCAGATGACTTACGAAAAATTGTATATAGGCATTGGCATATTCTTGCCCAATGTCATCCCAACATTGTGGAATTTTCCCAAAGACCTATGTTTGCCTACAAAACAGGCACCTCGTTGAAAGATAAATTAGTGAAAACTTTGGTTCCTGAGTCTACTGACACTTTATCTGATGTGAAACAAGGTAATTTTCCTTGTTACAATTGTGTCTCTTGTCATTCGATGATCCGGGGTGATGTGATTCATCACCCGCGGAGTGGTAGAAAGTACTCTATTAAACAATACTTGACTTGTGATTCTGACTTTGTCATCTTTGCATTGAAATGCCCATGTGGCCTTCTATATGTGGGGCAAACTAGTCAGAAATTCAAGATGAGATTCTCTAAACATAAGTCCATGATTCGGACTAGATTGACTGATTTGCCCTTACCGGCACACTTTATAGAGGCTAGACATGGGGTCTCTCAGCTCAGATTCCAGATTCTAGAACAAATTATGGAATCTCCTAGGAGGGGAGATAGAAATCGGAGGCTTCTGTTACGTGAGGCATATTGGATACGGGAACTGGATACAGTATACCCAAAGGGTTTGAATTATGAATATGATTTGTCTATGCTCATTTAAGGAATGATTGCTTTATTTTATCTTTGTTTTTTAACTCTCTCTTTTTTTATATTTTTCAGGATTTTTTAGATGTTTGGTGCTGGTTTCCTAGACACCCTACTTTTGTCTACTACACGATATGATAAGCTGAATCTTTCAGGGACTTCTAGGATTTCTCAGGGACTACTAGGATGTGGACACATTTACTCTCTATTTAATGCACAATTATATTATTATAAGTACATGAATGCACTGTTAGGACATAAATGCACTTTTAGCAGTAAGGATGGTATTTCCGTCCTGTGGTGTTATACACTGTGATCACATTATTTGACTGGGATCACTTATTCATAAACTAGTTAATTAACTTTTCACCATTTTTACACTGTGATCATAAGATTACTTAGACTGCTTGGATTTATTACTCATTTTGTTTATGATTTGTGGCACTTGCACTTTATTACTTTTTACTTCTTTAACATAGTTACTTAATTGAAGCACTGACTACTTGAGAGTTCCATATGTGGATATTAGATACTCTCCTTGTTTTTCTCACATAGATTATCGATAGATTCCTTATGCCTATATAGTCTCTGTCCTTATATATATATATAGACTCTTATGTTCCATATGGGAATTCACGGTCCCTTTATTTCCTTTGCTGTCTCCTTTTTTATTTAATCCTTGCTAGGTATAGGTGTTTGACTTTTGAGGTCTGTACCTTTAATCTGGAATGATGTCGACTGTGCCTATATATGAGAGAATATAATTAGACTATATAGTCTTTGTCCTTATATATACAGACTCTCATGTTCCATATGGGAATTCACTGTCCCTGTATTTTTTTCGCTGTCTCCTTTATTTAATCCTTGCTAGGTATAGGTGTTTGACTTTTGAGGTCTGTACCTTTAATCTGGAATGATGTCGACTGTGCCTATATATGAGAGAATATAATGAGACTATATAGTCTTTGTCCTTATATATACAGACTCTCATGTTCCATATGGGAATTCACTGTCCCTGTATTTTTTTCGCTGTCTCCTTTTTTATTTAATCTTTGCCAGGTATAGGTGTTTGACTTTTGAGGTCTGTACCTTTAATATGGAATTGGCTCTTATTTGGTATAATGATTATTCTAAGTATCCATCTCTGGTATTCCTATATGAATAACTATTACTCCTGTTTATTTATATTGACTTATATTGTATATTACATCTAATAGATTTATTTTCCTGATCTGTGCCATATAACATGCCTGAATGATTAGGATGTTCTGTGAAGATTTACTTTGGGATAGTGATGTGGCAGAGTGAACATACTCCACTATGTGGGCTGTGCAATGGTGAATTGAACACAGAACGATGTTATGTTTGGTCCTCCAGCCAATCCGTTCGGAGGAAGATTTCGCACGTGCGTTCCAATGACGTCACGTGCGGTTCACAGACCCGGAAGTGGGTCGCGTTTGGATACCATGGAGGATACGCTGCATGTATTTACTTTTTTTATTTGCTGTTTTCTTATGTACTTCTTCTCTCCTCTATGGGCACAGTATTTGTAACCAGGGAATACTCATGACATAATAGGTTATCCTATATATATATACATTTTAGAATTCCTAGCATTAATATGATCATAGAATGATTCATGTCTTGTGTGTATGAAGTTAATGATATAGTGTGCACTATTTATCTGATTTATGTATATATTGTAATATTTCACATTTGATATTTGTTTCTTTTACAATGCCTTTTTAAATTACCTTTTTATCAATTAAGAATTTCTACTAATTAGCAGTAATTGATTGATTGATTTCTTAGTTGTTAGTGTTTGTTATATAAGCACATTTTGCACCATGTGGTGTCAGCTTGAAAAAGACCTTTCCGGTCGAAACGTTGCGTTGCATTCTGTCATAATCAATCTGCCTGCGGCTTGAAGTTGGAGTGCCTGTGAGTTTTTTCCTCTAAGATGAGAGGAAGTCAGTCATGACTGCCCATACACTGAGTAATGCTGTACGCCTCGTGTATAGGTTCGGATGTTGCACATTTTTTAACATATGGTTATACTACACTTTTCATTGTTCTTCCCATCACTTGGTGATAGAGTTATTCAATTTCTGTCGGGTGATTGGAAGAACTAAGAGCAATTAAGATGACACACATAGTTACCATGAGACTTTGCAGTTCTAGTAGATATATGGGGATTTACCCTGTGGTCATACTATGTTTAGACTACCACTGTGTTAAAGAATCTAATTTTTCGTGCTTCCGAGACTTGGAGATTTGGTTTGATCCTGAATTAAAATTCAGCAAAATTTTGGTCGATTGGGTGTTTCCACGAATTTCCAGACACAAAGCAAAATCTATCCAAATTCCAAAACAAATTTATAGAACTAGAGGCGCGTTGTTTCAGTTGATTCAGAATTCGGGTGGCGGTGCCTCCTGTTTGTAGCCACTGTCACTTAACTTTAAATCACTAATATTTTCAAACAAGATTCTTCCAATATAAAATATTTTGGAAATCCACATTTTTGCTGTGCACAAGTCTAGTGGTCCTGACTTAAAACTTAACTGTAAAAAGTCACAAAATGTCCTAAATAATTTGCCTATATGTCCTGTTGCTCCCAGGCTTTGTATGCTATGATAAAACATTTGAAGGTATACATCGCGTGATGCTTGTCCCAGAAAGGATCAGGTTTATTGATGTGTATCCTATGAACCCACCACACTGCGCATGTGGATAGCACGATCCAACTCAAAGACATTGTAAATACTGAGACCATCCTGTGCATCATTTACAAGCTGACATTGCTCTGTGCACCCTAGCAAACTGTATGCAAACTAAATATGGGCCTCTACAACGCTTCTATGCGGATACTACTCTTGAATGAAAATCAGAGGTTTACTGGGTTATTTACTGATTGAAAAATAAAGAGCAAATCAAGGATGGAAGTGGCCCCATTTTAATGCATTGTAAAAATAATGGATGATTAAATATGCACAAAAAATTATTTAACCCCTTAAGGACTGAGACAAATGTACACGTTGTGAACAAAACAAAATGTAAACAAATTCTGGCATTTGCGCTACATGTCTGTCCAACCGTAATTCACCTCTTTCATAGTAAATGCACCCACCCTTATTATATATCATTTTATTCAGGGGAAATAGGGCTTTCATTTAATATCAAATATTTAGCTTTGAAACATAATTTAATATGAAAAAATGGGAGAAAATAAGATTTTTGTTTATTTATTTAGTTCTGCATGACATTTTAACTGTCAATGTCATAATACTGTTTGCTTTTACTGCAATAAAATACACATATTTGTATTCAGCAAAGTCTCACGTGTAAAACAGTACCCCCTATGTACAGGTTTTATGGAGTTTTGGGAAGTTACAGGGTCAAATATAGCACGTTACATTTGAAACTGAAATTCGCCAGATTGGTTACGTTGCCTTTGAGACTGTATAGTAGCCCAGGAATGAATTATGATGCAGAGTTACTATTTGTAGACAAACCTGCTGCGGCTGCGGTATGTCTTTTAGTAAGTTATTTGTCATAGAAACACTGGCCAAAGTTAGCGTTAGTATTTGTTTGTGTGTGAAAAATGCAAAAACGCCAATTTTGGCCAGTGTTTGTGACTAAGTGGCTACTAAAAAAGACTGGACATACCCTGTTTGCAATACCTTAGGTTGTCTACTATTGCAAAAGGTATGCCATCATAGGGGTAATTTTCATTCTTGGGCTACCATAGGGTCTCAAAGGCAACGTAACCAATCTGGCGAATTTTAATGTGAAAAAAATGAAACACAAGCCTTATATTTGACGCTGTAACTTTGAAAACACCATAAAACCTGTACATGAGGGGTACTGTTGTACTCAGGAGACTCCGCTGAATACAAATATTTGTGTTTCAAAACAGTAAAAAGTATCACAGCAATAATATCACCAAGTAAGTGCTCTGAAAGTGAAAAAATGCTAAAACTTCACTTTACTGGCGATATCATCGTTGTAATACATCTTACTGTTTTGAAACACTAATATTTGTGTTCAGCGAAGTCTCCCTGAGTAGAACAGTACCCCCATGTACAGGTTTTATGGTGTCTTGGAAAGTTATAGGGTTAAATATAGTGCTAGCAAATTAAATTCCCTTTACTTTTGGCATGGGTTGTCAGGCAGGTCCCGCTAATTGTAATTAATTAAGATACCTAATTATGTAAAAATATTATATAAATATATATGTAGAATTAATATATGTATATATATATATATATATATATGTAATTTTTTAAAATATTTTTATTTTTATGTAGGTATATATAGTGATATATACGTATATATTTATGTATATAGATATATATATTATTTCGTTCTACGTGTATTTTGATATAAATATATATATATATATTAATATCACAATATGGTTAGAACGAAATAACACATATCTATATATTTTCTAATTATTTATTTTTAATTATTTTTTAAATTTTATTTTTTAACGTATTTACATATTTTTTTATATATTATATATAAATATATATATAACAATAATTATATATATATTTAATCAGTATCAGTCTATGTGTAATTTGATATTAATATATATATATATATAAATATAAATATATATATATATATATATATATATATATAATTATATATATATTAATAGTAAAATACACCTAGACAGTGTATATGTGTGTATGTATATGTGTATATATCTACTTAGATCATATATATATAATATATATGATCTAAGTATATAAAAAGATTTTTTACACTTTTTAACTTTTATTTATTTGATTTCCAGCCAGCAGGGGGACTACCTGTCATTACAGGCAGTCCCTCTGCTGGCAATGCAGTAGCCAGCTAACCCGGCCATGTGATTGTGAGGTCCTCGCAAGGACATAACTCTCACATGGCCGGGGGGGGCTGCAGGAGGCTGGATGTGCCGCGGGGGGTTCCCCGGGAGTCCCCCCAACCGCGATCGCCGTCATGGGATCGCCGGCGACCGGGTAAGTAAAAAAAACGGAGGGCGTACTATTACGCCCGGCGGCGTTTAGAGCCGCTTAAAATAGGGCGTAATAGTACGCCCTCCGGTCTTAAGGGGTTAAGAAAAGATCCTTGTTTTTAAAGTTCCCGCACATGCTGAATTTGCACAGGAGCAGTAGCAGCAGATAGACTTTGCAGACCAGGACATTCTATACCAGAAATGTCTATATGGAGTCTTATCCCCTACACCAGGGGTGCCCAAAATAGATCCCCAAATGTTTTAAAAATACAGTTTCCATGATGTGTTGTCATTTTAGGCTTTCTAAATGCAAGCAAAGCATCATCCGAGCGCCGGCTCTGCTCTCAGCCTCCCTCCCCACCGACACACTATTGCCGGCAGCTCCGCCGGGTTCCTCTCGCGAGATCTGACCGTTGCCGCGGCAACGCTCAGATCTCGCAAGAGTGAACTCTAGCCCCGCAGGCTAGAGTTCACTCACCACTGGACCACCAGGGATGGCAGAAAGGATCCCCCCTCCCTACATAAGGTGAGAAGGGAGGGGGATATTAAGTAATGTACCCACACACATACAGCACCCACAGACATACAGAGCACCTACACACATACAGCACCCACATACATACACAGCACCTACACACATACAGCACCCACACACATACAGCACCCACAGACATACACAGCACCTACACACATACAGCACCCACATACATACACAGCACCTACACACATACAGCACCCACAGACATACACAGCACCTACACAAATACAGCAGTCACAGACATACACAGCACCTACACACATACAGCACCCACACACATACAGCACCCACAGACATACACAGCACCTACACACATACAGCACCCACAGACATACACAGCACCTACACAAATACAGCAGTCACATACATACACAGCACCTACACACATACAGCACCCACACACATACAGCACCCACAGACATACACACAGCACCTACACACATACAGCACCCACACACATACACAGCACCAACACACACAGCACCCATAGACATTCAGCACCCACAGACATACACAGCACCACACACACACAGCACCCACAGACATACACAGCACCTACACACATACAGCACCCACAGACATACACAGCACCAACACACATACAGCACCCACACACATACACAGCACCAACACACATACAGCACCCACATACATACACAGCACCTACACAGACATATACAGCACCTACACACACATACACATCCACACACATACAGCACCCACACACATACAGCACCCACAGACATACACAGCACCTACACACATACAGCACCCACAGACATACACAGCACCTACACACATACAGCACCCACAGACATATACAGCACCTACACACATACAGCACCCACATACAGCACCTACACACATACAGCACCCACACACATACACACAGCACCAACACACATACAGCACCCACACACACACAGCACCAACACACATACAGCACCCACACAAATACATACAGCACCCAAACACACATATACACAGCACCCACAGACATACACAGCACCTACACACATACAGCACCCACACACATACAGCACCCACACACATACACAGCACCCACACATACAGCACCCACAACATACAGCACCCACACACATACACAGCACCACACACACCTATACAGCACACACACACATACACATACACCAACAGCACCCATACACAGCACCCACAGACATACACGCACCCACACACATACAGCACCCACAGACACACACAGCACCTACACATACAGCACCCACAGACATACAGCACCCACAGACATACAGCACCCACAGACATACACAGCACCTACACACATACAGCACCAACACAGCACCATACACACAGCACCTACACACATACAGCACCCACAGACATACACAGCACCTACACACATACAGCACCCACACACATACACAGCACCAACACACATACAGAACCCACACACATACAGCACCCACAGACATACACAGCACCTACAAACATACAACACCCACAGACATACACAGCACCCACACACATACAGCACCCACAAACATACACAGCACCTACACACATACAGCACCCACAGACATACACAGCACCCACACAGATACAGCACCCACAGAAATACACAGCACCTACACACATACAGCACCAACACACATAAAGCACCCACAGACATACACAGCACCTACACATACAGCACCCACAGACATACACAGCACCCACACACATACAGCACCAACAAACATACAGCACCAGCACATACAGCACCCACAGACATACACAGCACCCACACACATACAGCACCCACACACACAGCACCCTCACAAACAGCACCCTCACAAACATACACAGCACCCCACACAGCACACAAACAGCACCCTCACACACAGCACACAAACAGCACCCTCTCACACACACAGCACACTAACAGTACTCTCACAAACACAAACAGGACCCTAACAAACACACACACAGCACACTACCAGTACCCTCACACACAGTACATTAACAGCACCCTCACAAGCGCACACACACACAAACAGCACCCTCACACAGTACATTAACAGCACCCTCACAAGTGCGCTCACACAAACACCCTCACCCACATAGCACACTACCAGCACCCTCACACACACATCACACTAACAGCACCCTCACACAGCACACACACACATACAGCAGTGTATGTGTGTGTGTATATATTTGTATATATTTATATATACGTATATATTTATATATATTTGTATATATTTATACATACGTATATGCGGCATGTGCTTGTGCTTTAGGGTGCACACCCTAATGCAATAGGCTGCGCATGCCTATGGCCTTCATCACCCTTTGTCATTCCCTACATTCGCTTCCTATAAAATATAGGGCTCAATTTAAAATTCTGGTTCTTGCTTTCAAATCGCTACATAATGCTGCTCCCACCTATTTATCATCCCTTATACACAAGTATGTCCAGTCTAGGCTCTTACGATCTGCTGAAGACTTACGTCTATCTTCTGTCCGTACTCCCACCTCTGATGCTCGCCTTCAAGCCTTCTCGAGGGCTGCACCGTTCCTGTGGAACTCGCTTCCCTCCTCCGTTAGATGCTCATGCAGTCTCCACTACTTCAAAATATCGTTAAAAACCCACTTCTTCATAAAAGTGTATCAATGTTAATAGCTCCTGACTGACTCCTCTTCTGCAACTGTCATTAGTCTAATACTATCCTTACCTTTTGTGTCACTTTACCCCACTCCCTCTAGCATGTAAACTCACTGAGCAGGGCCCTCAACCCTTCTGTTACTGTGTCACTATACCCCACTCCCTCTAACATGTAAGCTCACTGAGCAGGGCCCTCGATCCCTCTGTTACTGTGTCACTATACCCCACTCCCTCTAACATGTAAACTCACTGAGCAGGCCTCAATCCCTCTGTTACTGTGTCACTATACCCCCACTCCCTCTAACATGTAAACTCACTGAGCAGGCCCTCAATCCCTCTGTTACTGTGTCACTATACCCCATTCCCTCTAACATGTAAACTCACTGAGCAGGCCCTCAATCCCTCTGTTACTTTGTCACTATACCCCACTCCCTCTAGCATGTAAGCTCACTGAGCAGGCCCTCAACCCCTTTGTTATTGTGTCACTATACCCCACTCCCTCTAGCATGTAAACTCATTGAGCAAGGCCCTCAAACCCTCTGTTACTGTGTCACTATACCCCACTCCCTCTAGCATGTAAACTCACTGAGCAGGGGCCTCAATCCCTCTGTTACTGTGTCACTATACCCCACTCCCTCTAGCATGTAAACTCACTGAGCAGGGCCCTCAATCCCTCTGTTACTATGTCACTATACCCCACTCCCTCTAGCATGTAAGCTCACTGAGCAGGCCCTCAACCCCTTTGTTATTGTGTCACTATACCCCACTCCCTCTAGCATGTAAACTCACTGAGCAGGACCTTCAATCCCTCTGTTACTGTGTCACTATATCCCACTCCCTCTAGCATGTAAACTCACTGAGCAGGGCCCTCAATCCCTCTGTTACTGTCACTATACTCTCCCTCTAACATGTAAACTCACTGAGCAGGGCCCACAATCCTACTGTTACTGTGTCACTACACCCCACTCCCTCTAGCATGTAAGCTCACTGCGCAAGCCCTCAATTCCTCTGTTAATGTCACTATACCCCACTCCCTCTAGCATGTAAGCTCACTGAGCAGGCCCCAGGGACGTTTTAGCCGCGAGGCGCTTGGGCGGCATTTTCCAGGGGGTGGCAAAAAAAGCCGCCCCTTAATGCGCATGCAAATGTCTTGTTAGCCTTGCGGCTAACTGACATGCTGGGCTGGCTGATGGGCGGGCGACTGGCGAGGGAGCACTTCCCCTGAGCTGTTTGCTCAGCTCATTCACGCGCCACCCGCAGAGTGAGGCTCGGAGCCGGAATATGACAGAGGGACCCTCAGTCCCTTTGTTACTGTGTCACTATACCCACTCCCTCTAGCATGTAAGCTCACTGAGCAGGGCCTCAATCCCTCTGTTACTGTGTCACTATACCCACTCCCTCTAGCATGTAAGCTCACTGAGCAGGGGGTGGCAAAAAAAGCCGCCCCTTAATGCCATCGTTAAACTCACTGAGCAGGGCCCTCAATCCCTCTGTTACTGTCACTATACCCCACTCCCTCTAGCATGTAAACTCACTGAGCTCGTTTTCTCACATGCTCGTTTTCCTGGCACTATAGTGCCCTGAGGGTGCCCCCACCCTCAGGGACCCCCTCCTGCCCGGCTCTGGAAAGGGGAAAAGGGGTAAAACTTACCTTTTTCCAGCGCTGGGCTGGGAGCTCTCCTCCTCCTCTCCGCCTCCGATCCGCCCCGTCGGTTGAATGCGCACGCGTGGCAAGAGCTGCGCGCGCATTCAGCCGGTCGCATAGGAAAGCATTATCAATGCTTTCCTATGGACGCTGGCGTGCACTCACTGTGAAAATCACAGTGAGAAGCACGCAAGCGCCTCTAGCGGCTGTCAATGAGACAGCCGCTAGAGGCTTTGGGGGAAGGCTTAACCCATTCACAAACATAGCAGTTTCTCTGAAACTGCTATGTTTATAAAACAATGGGTTAACCCTAGCTGGACCTGGCACCCAGACCACTTCATTAAGCTGAAGTGGTCTGGGTGCCTAGAGTGGACCTTTAACTTTGCCGTTCAGATTTGAATTGATTAAACTCGCTCTGTGAATACCGCAGTTTGTGGACATGGTCTCTTTAACGATGGCATTTAGCGTTGCATTACATTCGAAAGACATTCATTGTGTTCTTTGTAGCACAGACGTCCACAACAATCTGAGACAGTTCATGAATGTGTTGTGATGGAAACATTATTTTCCTTTATTTCTGACATGTACCCTTTATTTTTATTTATTTATTTATTGCTTTTATCTGAAAGAAAAGAGACGTTCACATTTCGTTGCACAGACCCCTTAGAGCAGGAGAAAATGTTGATTACATCAAAAGTGCATCAACAAAATGAATGAGATACAATCTGACAGACGCAGATCACCTCGAGGTATAATTTCTCTAATCCTTTTTATCACAGTTGGAACATTTTGAGTTGAAGTCAAAGTCAAGTTTATTCAATTCATTGAATTCCTTTACTATCAGGCAGAACTTTTTTTTCAATGTCCCCCTGACGTCAGAGAAATAATTAAGCATTTAATACATTTGATATTGATTGAATAATGGGTTTATGTATTTTAAGGGAAATTATGAGAAATTACTCACGTTTGTGTTTTCAATATATGGTGATTAGTGTAATTGTTAAAACAGTTTAAAGAGATTTAAACAAATTACAACTGATTAAAGCGACATTCAAGAATTTATTTTCCTCCCAGTGCTTGCACAGGGTAAAAGAGACCTCCATGCCTGGAAACATATCTGATATCCTGCCCAGGCCGCATAAATACAGTCAAAATGATGGTGGCCCCAAATTGCTTTCTGTTTTCTGAACACTACCAATTTCATCCCCTTCCCTTCCCTACTGAAATACAGTTTCCAGCAGATAGGCACTCCCATTCATATTCGGTGTCCACTCCTCCAGCCATTTTGGGCACAGTTCAGGAACTTAATGAATTCCTAAAGCAAGCTGACCCTACCGATGTCAGCTGATATTTATATGTGCTTAGCATTCCCATAACCCATCTCCTTTTATCGAAGAGCATTGGCGAACCATATGATATTGGCAGCAAAAAGTCTCATAGCTCTTGTGACGAGAGCAACCTCGCCACATTGCATTGGAGAAGCCTGGTTGCTCGCCTGCTGCCTTTGGATTATGGCCCTATGTTAAAAGACTTTGTTTCCCCTGCAGAAAAGACTTATTCGTGCTTTTCTGTACGTGTTCGGTAGATTCAATCTACCGAACAACCGCACAAATGACTAGACCACCTGGGAGCTGGAGTGTGCCAGCAATTAGCCTCCCAGAAGCTGCGGTTAACCGCAGCTTAATTGACGAATACTGGGTGGCCGCCATTCGTATACCGAACACGAGGTCGCTGCCATTTTAAACACGCGAACGCACAGCGGTGTTCGACGCCTAACTCATGGAACTAAAAACGGACACAGTTTGGCGTGAACGCCGCTGAAGCCGCCGACCTCCCTTCTTGTTCGGAGGAAGTGCACGAACGGCCCAGTATTCGGTAGTTGTACCTGACTGCACTATACCCCAGATAGGAATCCCATGGAGCTCATTTGTATGAGAACTGACTTTGTGAAGACTTTGGCTCCATGGCGATTAAACTGTATTCGTGTGGTTTGAGCGCCATTCACTTAATAATGTGCACTCAGACCTGAGCTATCTGGGGATATGTTGAATGTACCTGTTTTGTGCAATGGCTGCACAGTTATATGTTTTTATGTGTTTTATTGTCTTTTGCTGCTATGTGTTCAATGGAGTTTTGCCTCTGTCTTTGGAGATAAAAGGATTACTTCCCAATTATCTCCAGGAGAGAAGACTCTGTGGAACTGGTTTTGGGCAGAAAAGCCATGCTTCCTTTGGTCACAAAGGACTACGATCTATCTTTTGAACCACTGGACCAATTTGGATGATTTTGACATATGTTTGTATTTGGATTATGCTGATTCTTAAAATGTATGTGAATGTGATGCATACTTTTCAAGTTATGAATAATGTGGAAAAATTGTATTTCTCTGCTTGTGATAATTACATTACCCATTGTGTAAGGTAATTGTATCACAGGCAGAGGGGAGGAGGATTGTGTGGGAGTGTCTGAGTGTATTGTATGTGTTTATTGGTTGTGTTCCAAAACCCTGTGGGTGGTACTAAGGTGTATATAAGAACAATAAACCCACAGCTCTGTCTGTTCCTGCTTGACCCTCAAAACGGAGCCTCGTCTCGTTCTTGGGGGGATTTATTGTATGCTGTTTCAGTTTGACTGCTAGGAGTGTAAACCTATTCATATGGTTTTTCCTATTCAGCTGTTTACAGCATTCGCATGGTTCCGGTTCAGCTGTTTACAGCATTCATATGCTTCTCCGGTTCGGTGGATTGGTGTCTACAGTAGCTGCCTATATATCTTGAAGGGAATATCTCCTAAACAGCTTTTAACCCCTTTTATGCCTGGTGGTGCCGTTACAATACCTTATTTCCCTGATACAGCCAACTTACCTGGCTAGAGTCACAACTGCAACTTTTACTAGACCCACACTTGATCTCCTCAGGCCTAATAGTTAGTGTCTCATGAGTATCTTACATGCGAGAGGATAACAGAGAGATATCTCACAAGGTGCCACGTTAAAATGTATTGTTATTATATTCCAATGCATGTCCAAAGATTAAAGAGGACCTTCACTTGTCACTTACAATTACAATATCTAGATTAACACACTACTGCTGTATGACATAGACTTCCTCAAATGTCAGTCTTCACACTTTATATCTTGTGTTGTCATGCTAATTTAATTTCCTTTTCTCTTGGATTAATTCATATTGACCTAATGTATTTATTGTTAAGATCATAAATATCGAAACTCAATAAACCGATTTGAAAAAAATAATTGATTTCCCACTATGTTTTTTTTTTTTTGTGCATCATAAAGATTGTCAGGTTAAATACTAAAGTCTGAATTGGACAAAATTTAGTTCAAGTTACAGGACCTGATTTGTAATGCTCGTATTTATTAACACACCACTCCACTCCCAATGAATATATGCATGAAAAATGCATGTATTTATTGGGAGTATATCTACTAGTCATTGTATACTTTTTTTATATCTTTTTTTAGGGTTTAGTGTGGAGTGGTCCTTTAACCCCATAAGGACACATGACATGTGTGACATGTCATGATTCCCTTTTATTCCAGAAGTTTGGTACTTGAGGGGTTAAAGACGAATCTAACTGAAACACGGTTATTTTAACCAAAGGATTCAGAACCACCCAGTGTCCACCAAAGTCTGTAATTTTCGTTTTCGAATTGTTTCTAAAATATAGGATTCACATGTATCATCCAATGATACATGTTGTGATCACCATGAATGCAGCATTGAGCTGTTATTTGTGAGCAGCATTCATGTCACAACCTATTACAGCAATTATTTGCTACTAGTAACAACTGATCAAGCCTGAATCAGTGCAAGCAGGAATCCCGTACTCCGACCGACGTCCACCAGGTACTCTTCCCAGCTGTTATCAGGGACCTTGGAACACTTCAGCCCCAGTCACTGAAGCTTGCATGGGGTCTCCCAGGAACTCTTCCACCCAACCAGGCTCTCCTTCCAGGCAGGTATCGTCCCCTCTGCCTCTGCCTCTGCCTCTTTATCTCCTTTCCCAGGCAGCTATCTACACTGTGACTAGCTACTGCCTGTACAAAGGCACTTGTGGCTCTGAGGCCTAGCTCTCTTTAACTTGTCCCAGGATACAGGGACCAAGCAGCCAGCCAACAGGTCTGCAAATTATGTTACTAGGATCCCCTTATAAACTAACCAGGACACACAGTTCCAGATGGAACTTACATCAGTGGGAAGGAGGTTGCAGAAGATTCTTCTCCCACTGACCTATTACTGGGCTACTGAATGGCCCCCAGACTACCTAACCATACTGGGAGCCAACATGATGAAAAGCCTTAATACTTTAATGCCACCGGATGTACCATGCCACCTTGCAAAAAGTGGGCTTTAATCGCAGCTCCTCTGCCCTGCCACCCTCCACAGTGATCCGGTTCTGGGGGACTGCCTAACAACCCAGGCAGCCCTCCTACAGCCAATCTGGACATTCAGAGCCATGTGATTTCGATTCTGATGAGGTAAATTGTGTTCCTTTATCAGACACAATTGTATCTGGCAACCCATATGTAGCAAACAGCCTACTTAGAATCTTTATGACTGTGACTGAGGTAGCAGATGTAACTGGAACAACTTCTAACCATTTTGAAGAGGAGTCAACAACTTAAAAAAAACATCTGTCCATGAACAAGGCCAGCAAAATCAATATGTAAACGGGACCAAGGTGACCTGGCCACTTCCCAAGGATGTACTGAGGCTTTAGGTGAAGCATGACGAGTGGATTGACATGGTACACAGTTCTTCACCCACTTTTCGATAACTTCATCCATTTTAGGCCACCAAACATAACTTCTGGCTAAAGTTTTCATGCAAACTATTCCAGGATGTCCCTCATGGAGAGCATGTAATACTCAAGCTTGTCCTGCATTTGGAATTACCACTCTGTTTCCCCATAATACGTACCCTTTATGGGCAGATAATTCATGTTGGCGCACTACAAATGGTTTGAACTTGTCTTCCACTTTTGATACGATACTTGAACTCACAATCATAGGCATGCAGCACAAGAGACCACCTGAGCATGCATGGGGAAATAATTTGAGGAGTGGGAGTATTGCTGGTGAACAGACCCAGTAAAGGTTTATGATCTGTTATAATAGTAAACCTCCGCCCATATATATAGTCATGAAACTTTTTTATACCGGACACAATAGCTAAAGCCTACTTGGCAATTTGGGCGTAATTCCTCTCTGTGGTAGATCAAGTCCGTGAATAAAACGCAATAGGAGCCTCAACCCCATTTCTCAAAGTGTGGCTCAATACGGCCCCTATGCCATACGGAGAAGCATCGCAGGTGAGGTTGAGTGGTTTCTCCAAATCATAGTGTACAAGCAAACTGTCAGAAGACAACAGTTTTTGCAGTGCTGAAAGCGGTAGTATGAACGTCAGTCCACCTTCATGGAGAATCTTTATCTAGTAGATGATGCAGAGGTTCAGCAGCAGTGACTTTATCAGGCAGGAAAGAATGGTGTAACAGATCACCTGGCACCCCGACTGGGTACCTCCATTGAAGGATGCTCCTAGAGCTTCCTGAGGACTCCAAGCACTGCAGCAGACACCACTACCTCCGAACCGGGAGAAGCAAACGAATCTTCTTAAGCATATGAATGCTGTAAGCAGCTGAACAGGAAAAGCATACAATCAGCTTACACTCCTGGCAATCAGCATACAATCCAATTCCCCCAATAACGAGACGACACTTCATTTTGAGGTCAAGCAGAACTGACTGTACTGGCACATACAGCCTCTTTTATTCTCCACAAACTTAGTACTGCCCACAGGGTTTTACAGAACAACCAATAACACATGTACATTATAGAAAACACTCCCAGCAATTATACACAAAATCCTCCCCTCTGCCTGTGATATAATTGTGGTACAAAATGGGTTAACATAATTATCACAAGCAGGAAAAATACAGTTTTTATATATGTACTATAACTTTAAAAATATACATCCAATCTTAAATACATATTATTAATCAGCACATTTCAAATATAAACATACCCAAAAATAATTTGAATCCGTTCAGCCGTTCGGGAGATAGATATAAGTCAGGTTTGACCGACCACAAGCACATTTTCCTGCCCAAAACAGTTCCAGAGAATCAGGCTGTGCGGTTGGTCTATTTACCATGTTAAAGTCGGTTCAAACAGACGAACGACAACCATTCGAATTGTCGAACTGTCGAATGAACTGTCGAATGGCGTTCGAACTGTTGAATGCATTGAAGTTGGAGAAGGTAAAACTTCAGCTGAATTAAAGATGGCCACCGCCACGTGTTCGTTTGTCGAATGGCGGCTACTTCGACTACTTCGGCACTTCGGCTGCATCCGAAGTGCCAATTTAAAGCTGCAGAACTGCTTCAATAAAATTTAAAGGGACAGCAAGATTTTTAAAATCCAATCTGCTAAAATAGTCTTTAACAGGCAATATCTTCCAAGGGCCATAGTCTTAAAGGGGCATTGTTTCCAAAAGTCACAGTATGTCCCCAGATGGTTCTTAAAGGGCCAGCAGCAGCATAATAAAATACAATATGCCCAAATATTGTATTAAAAGGGCCAAATCTCCCAGGGGCCATAGTCAGCAGGCAGGAGGTGGGCAAACAGGCTTCTCCAATGCCCAGTGGTGAGATTGGTTTCGCCACAAATGGTAAAAATTAAGCAACCCTAGGCAAGCTTGTATAGTTCTTGTTTGTTTAGCTTCAACCTTAGAATCAGTTGGATGAATGCCATGTGCATCAACCCTGAAACCAAGGAAATCTACGCCGCTTACACCAAACACACTTTTATTTTTTAAGTTTTAGACAAGCATCGAGAAAACGTTGCAACACAAGTTGTAGCTGTGCAGCTAATGACTGCATAGAATCTGCTCCAATAGGAACGTCATCAAAATAAGGCACTACACCTGTAAGTCCAGATAAGAGGTCCTCCATTAAATTCTGGAATATGCCAGGAGCAATGGAAACTACAAACTGCAAACGTCTTGCTCGTAAAGCTCCTTTGTGTGTTATTATCATTTGTGCATCAGCAGCCTCATCATCCACAGGTAACTGCTGGTAGGCTTAAGCTATACCCAACTTGGTAAATACTTTTCCTTTTGCCAAAGTAGTAAGAATTTGATTAACAGCTGGAATTGCAATGCTTTGTTCATTGTACATTTGTAGTCAGCACAGATTCTGACATCCCCATTTGGTTTCATCACAGGAACAAGGATTCTAAACTGGCACCAAAATTGCAATTTTCAGAGAGCCTGCGCAGTTCTGCAATGTATGCTGCAATGCTTTCACCTGGTTTCTGATTTCGTCTATTGAAATGGAAATGCCTCACTGTTTCAGATGGGGTGGGTGCTAAATGATTTTTTAACAGTGCCAGTATTTCTTCAAATGAGTAGTCTTGTGGGTTAGCAGGAGATATCAGTGAGCGGACAGTGTCAAAAGTCTTAGATCCAATAACACTCAGTAACACGGCTCTCTTCTGAATAGCATCCACCACCTTATTAGCTTCCAGGAAAAACACTAACCGCTCAGCATATGGGTCCCATGAGGCTGTATAGCCAGATCAAATTCCTCCATGTGTCCCAGAGAAGCCATGCTGGAGATATTTGTAGATAATAGAATTCCAAAAGAAAAGTTTTACTTCCTCACTCAGTGCGATTGTATTTCCTTTATTTTACAAAATACAGTCAGGTCCATAAATATTGGGACATCGACACAATTCTAATCTTTTTGGCTCTATACACCAACACAATGGGTTTGAAATGAAACAAACAAGATGTGCTTTAACTGCAGACTTTCAGCTTTAATTTGAGGGTATTTACATCCAAATCAGGTGAACTGTGTAGGAATTACAACAGTTTGTATATGTGCCTCCCACTTTTTAAGGGACCAAAAGTAGTGGGACAGATTAACAGTCATAAATCAAACTTTCACTTTTTAATACATGTTTGCAAAGCCTTTGCAGTCAATTACAGCCTGAAGTCTGGAACGCATAGACATCACCAGATGCTGGGTTTCATCCCTGGTGATGCTCTGCCAGGCCTCTACTGCAATGGTCTTCAGTTCCTGCTTGTTCTTGGGGCATTTTCCCTTCAGTTTTGTCTTCATCAAGTGAAATGCATGCTCAATCAGATTCAGGTCAGGTGATTGACTTGGCCATTGCATAACATTCCACTTCTTTCCCTTAACAACCTCTTTGGTTGCTTTTGCAGTATGCTTCGGGTCATTGTCCATCTGCACTGTGAAGCGCCGTCAAGTGAGTTATGAAGCATTTGGCTGAATATGAGCAGATAATATTGCCCGAAACACTTCAGAATTCATCCTGCTGCTTTTGTCAGCAGTCACATCATTAATAAATACAAGAGAACCAGTTCCATTGGCAGCCATACATGCCCACACCACAATGCTTCACTGATGAAGTGGTATGCTTTGGAGCATGAGCAGTTCCTTTCCTTCTCCATACTCTTCTCTTCCCATCACTCTGGTACAAGTTGATCTTGGTCTCATCTGTCCATAGGATGTTGTTCCAGAACTGTGAAGGCTTTTTTAGATGTTGTTTGGCAAACTCAAATCTGGCCTTCCTGTTTTTGAGGCTCACCAATGGTTTACATCTTGTGGTGAACCCTCTGTATTCACTCTGGCAAAGTCTTCTCTTGGTTGTTAACTTTGACACACATACACCTACCTCCTGGAGAGTGTTCTTGATCTGGCCAACTGTTGTGAATGGTGTTTTCTTCACCAGGAAAAGTATTCTTCGGTCATCCACCACAGTTGTTTTCCGTGGTCTTCCGGGTCTTTTGGTGTTGCTGAGCTCACCGGTGCATTCTTTCTTTTTAAGGATGTTCCAAACAGTTGATTTGGCCACACCTAATGTTTTTGCTATCTCTCTGATGGGTATGTTTTGTTTTTTTCAGCCTAATGATTGCTTGCTTCACTGATAGTGACAGCTCTTTGGATCTCATATTGAGAGTTGACAGCAACTGATTCCAAATGCAAATAGCACACTTGAAATGAACTCTGGACCTTTTATCTGCTCCTTGTAAATGGGATAATGAGGGAATAACACACACCTGGCCATGGAACAGCTGAGCAAGCCAATTGTCCCATTACTCTTGGTCCCTTGAAAAGTGGGAGGCACATATACAAACTGTTGTAATTCCTACACCGTTCACCTGATTTGGATGTAAATACCCTCAAATTAAAGCCGAAAGTCTGCAGTTAAAGCACATCTTGTGTGTTTTATTTCAAACCCATTGTGTTTGTGTATAAAGCCAAAAAGATTAGAATTGTGTCGCTGTCCCAATATTTATGGACCTGACTGTATTTTACCAGGAAAGATACATTGAGATTTCTCTCGTTTTGATACGATAGGGTACAATAAAATACAAAAGCAATATTAATAAACAATATATACAAAATTTAACATAGAACAGGTAGGATATATATAATCAACCATGACTGTTGCATTCTGTTTTGAGGTATGTAGAGAGGGATCTCTTAAAGGACTTTAGGCTTGGGAAAGATTTGAAAGTGTGCGGGCGGTCGTTCCCTAATTGCAGTGCTCTGTAGGAAAACGAGGATCGGGCGGCTTTCTTTTTGTATTGAGGTAGACTAAATCAAGTGTTGGTACTGGATCGGAGGTTATAGGAGGTGGGAACAGCCGGGGAGAGCATTCTGCTCAGGTAGGGTGGGAGCTTTCCAGAAAAGCTCTTAAACACAAGGCTGGAAAGATAAAGGGTGCGTCTGGATTCCAGCGACAGCCAGTTTAGTTCTTTTAGCATGTCACAATGGTGGGAATTGTGTAATTTGTATAATTTAGGTACTGTTCCAAAGATCATTGTGACAGTTTTGTCAGTGTTTAGGAAGAGTTTGTTTTTTGCAATCCACTTTTCTACCTCTGTGAACTGGTCTTGGAGCACAGCCTCAAGCTGCGGTAGATCGGATTTGCTTGCATAGATTATGGTGTTGTCTGCATACATGTGTACATTTAAGGATTTGCAGACATTAGGCAGATCATTTATTAATAATGTGAATAGTAGGGGGCCGAAAATCGAGCCTTGGGGGACATCACAAACGACTGGGAGAGGGAGGGAGTCGCTGTCAGAAATGGACACATATTGCGAGCGATCCGATACATATGATCAAAACCAGGTTAGTGGACAATCTCCAATACCTGAATTTTTTTGTTTGTGCAGTAGAATGTCGTAGTCTACTGTGTCAAAGGCCTTTGCAAAATCAAGGAAAATAGCTCCAGTTAGGTCTCCTTGTTCCATGCCAGTTTGGATGTCATTGAAAACTTTTAAGAGGGCAGTTGTAGTGGAGTGAAAAGCCCAATTGATCAGGGGTCAGATAGGTCGATTGTTGGTAATACTCACATAGTTGCGTATGGACACATTTTTCTAAGATTTTTGACAATACTGGGAGCAATGATATTGGGCCATAGTTAGAAACCAAAGTAGTGTCACCTAGGTACTACTCTTGCAGTCTTCCAAAGTTTGGGTATGTATCCAGACACCAAGGATTCATTAATTAGGGTTGTGAAAGGTTTAGCAATTGCCGGCGCACTGAGCTTCAACAGCCCTGCTGGGATTTGATCAGGTCCAACTGGTTTTTCGTTTTTAGATTATTAAGGTGTTTTTTTAAGGACACTAATAGGTACAGGTCTAAAAATGAACTTGTCTATATTGGGTCTTTGCAAATTTAGTGGGGCCTGATCCACATGTGCAGTTTCAGGATGCGTGTCATTTATTAGCTTGGCAATCAGGGTAGTGGAGCATCCGGCAAAATAATTGTTAAAGGCATTTGCTACGTCTAAGGGAAGTTGCAGGGTTTGGTTGTCCACTTTGACAGTGGAGGGTTGGCAGTGGATTTGGGGAGTTTGTAATTTATTTATGACTTTTCAAAAACTTCCAGGGTTTGAAAGGTTATTGTTCAGATTTTCAGAAATATTAGGCATTGGCCAATTTTGTTTGTTTTGTGCATATATTTCGCCATTGTCCATATGCACAGTGATCGTTCATAGAGCCAGTACGCTTGAACTTTGACCACAATGAATCCCGAAACTGGTACATTTGGATGAGGTCAGCTGTGATCCAGTTCATATGTGCTCCTTTTACTCTCACCTTACGCAGCCGGGCATGCAAATCCCAAACTTGTAGGAGTTCAGACTGAAAGAATTCATCTGCACAGTATATATCTGGGATAATGTTTAATCTGTGCCATGGGGGGTTCTTGATGTCATTTAGAAAGGATTCAAGATTAAATTTTTTGAAGGACCTGGTGATTTTAACCTTGGGAGAGGATTTAATAGACTTTATTTTGCGCACGCAGTACACTAAACAGTGGTCACTGAACGTGTTTGGGAGAACACCAGCCTCCTGGATTCTATCAGGAGAAGTGGAGAGAATCCAATCTAGCAGGGTATGGTTATGGCTTTTAATGTTTATGTGAGTTGGGGAGGAGATTAATTGCGTTAGCTGCAAAGTCTTAAATAGCGTGCAAGAATTATTATTTTTAGGATTCAGCCAATCAATATTAAAATCTCCAAAGACTAACAGTTTACTTTTTGGTTTTTGAGCTATGGTTTCACTAAGGAGATATATATTCTGCAGTGTAATTTGACCCTGTAATTTCCCAAAAATCTGGCAAATGTCTATATGTGGATGTTTCTGTAAAAACACACACAATATAAATATAACTAGCAGATTTGGTAAAGGTTGGTGAAAAAAATGGTCAAATAAAATGTGATATTAGATAAATACCCTGGCGGGGGTCTGCTTTCTACAAATATATACTTTTGTTTAGCAGTTTTGCATTCTGTAACACAGCTATTAAAGACAAAATCTTGCAAAGATGTAGCTTTAAGTCCATAATTCATTTAATATTTGTACGATAACTTCCAAAAACCAATTGAAATCCTAGACATATGTGGCATTTTAACAATCAGGATAAACCAGTGAAGCAATTTTAAGTTGGATTTTGTTTTCTTATGGTTTTTTATCGTTCGTTTTGTTTCGGGTTTTAGCCAGTTGTGTAGAAATTATTATAAGAAGACAGGAATAAGAATGCAGGAATGCAGGAATGCAGGAATAAGAATGCACTTTGTTTTTGTTCTCACCGGACAATATGTTTAGCATTGTGGGATGTTGTACACTTCCTTTTTGGTCAACACCATTTGTTAACAAGCTCCTAGTTCAGTTAAAATCAGAGATAATACCTTTTCACTCCCGTTGGTGAGAATGAAGCTGGATAATAAACAATTATGATAGTTTTTATGATAATAGTTGGGTCTGCATATAAAGCCATTGAGTTTCCAGCAATTACTATTAGTAAAACCTGCCTTGTAAGGTGCATTTTTGATGTAACACAGATTTTGACCCTTACCCATCCAGCACTTAACAACTAATCTAACCTTTTTAAAAGGCAATTTGGAGTGTATTCCCTAAATGAGACCTGTTGGCTAAATAACTGCAGGCATGGCAAGGTTAGATAAAATCTTCAGTTCAGACAAGGTAAATATTTTTTGTATATTTTATTTTTACTTTCATTTTTTTAAGTTGATTCTCCTAATTGGTTCACATGAGTGTATACAATTGAGGGAACTTGGAAGGGGGTGGGGGAACATATACCCTTCCCCCTCCCTCTCCTCCTGTTCCCCGTATCCCTCCCCCCCACCCCCCAAGGAAAAACAGTAAGATTATATGTTTCACTGTTAAGAAAGATATGAAAAGCAACATGTTAAAAGAGTTGATTCTTCTGATAGACTAGTAATAATAAAACATTTTGCTTATAGAAAACAGCATGGATTAATGTATGTCCCTAAGTGGGGTGGGGATTATTATAAAAGGTTCTTTGGTTCCAACAGATGCCTTTACAGACCAATGGCATTCTTTACGCATGGCTTCTTAGATTGGTCCTTTATTTGCAGTCGGGAAGTTATTAAACAAGCAAAGTATTATATTTTACAATAGATTCCTTAACAGACAGATTGTTGTGGCGGCATAGACTCACACTTGTCCTGATGGGTTAATTAACAGACCCCTCTATATGCTTTTTCAAAATTAGGCAATCTTCCTGTTCTAGTATCTCCACCAAGCTATACTGTACTGATATCACGAGATAAAAGGTGGTCAATGTAATAGTTGACCTGTCCACGCATTTATATACATTTGTGCCCTTCATTGGCAGTTTTTTTTTCTGAAGATCCTTTTTAGAAACCTGATTACTTGCCTGTGAATTGGTTTAAAGAGGAATAAAAACTTCCAAGAGTTTTTTTTTTTTCAACTATTTTGTGGAGACAAAAAAGATTAAAAAAAATAAAAGGTGCATACTGACAGCGACAGAATAAAATACGTGGTGAGGATAATATGTAAAATCTTTAATAGCCTTTCAAAGAATTCTTAAAGGATTCCATGGGGAGCAAAACATCGCAAGCTTTGTACGTTTTGTGGAATTTGTCAGTTAAGGTTCCGATTATATTATATTGAGAGCTGAATATGTTTGCTTGAGATAGCATTTTTTTGGATCTACGCCTGCTATGCTGTTTTGATTCCTTGTTTAAACCATGATAACTGTTATTTTCCTGTAAGCAACTTTGACAAACTATGCATTGTTTTGCTGACAGATCCTGGTGATTCTTGCATTTGCTGAAACATATGGTTCTTATCAGCCCATGTTTTTATTTCTTTCTTTTTTTCTGCATAAACCTTATTCAAAATGGTAGAACAAAGGCATGTTATTGTCAAATTGAGAAGAAAAAAAATCAAGTTAAATTGTGTTCTTATAAAGAATTCATAGAATTTCCTATTGTTCCCATTCTATCTAGCATTGATTTTCAAACTGTCACTTAAAATGCACAAACAAATAATAGTGAGGAGGTCGTGGGAGCCATTATTTATTACATTTTCTACATAATATTTATTCCACCCCTGTGAAATGAAGGTCATGTTTATCTGTCTCTCCTTGACCAGTTCTATTGACATATGCCCACGTTTGCCCAACTAGTTAAGTTGTTCAACTTTACTCACCACCAATAGCCAGTCTTTTGATCCATACACAACTCTATCCAGGTAAGTATGTTTATCAACCTATTCTTTTATCCATCAGTAGTTAACTAGTCAATAACCAGCTCTATCCACACTAGAGCTATCCAAGTCATTGCATACGTAGCTTAATCCATGCCCAACTGTGTCATTCAAAATTCAGGTGTATCCTATTGCATCCAGCTTTGTCCACAAAACTTTTAGCTGTGTCCAACCACTACTGCCATTACTGCCTTCAGAATCTAGCTTCATCTCTATCCTTAGATTCACCCACGCCCAACCATGTCCACCAATATTCGGGTCTATTCGGTCATGTCCAACTTTGTCTATAAATCCGTAGATAAATCCAAACAAATTACTGTCTTCACTTGATAGCTTTATCCATGCCTAACTCTATCCCTCTCTCAGTCCATCCATATCTAACGCCATCCATGTTAACGCTGATGGACTAAGCTTGAACTGAATGGACTGGAGCCTTTTTTCAACATTGTTACCATGTTCTCCATCCATATATACTCTCCTCCATATGAAATTCTGTCTTTACCTATCTACAACCATGAGTTGCTCAGTTCTTCCATAACTAGCTCCCTTCACATCTAACATGTTTATCCACCCCTCTCTTCATTTGTAACTAGCTGTATCCAATATTCACTTTATACACACCTAGTTCTATATCCAATGCCAAACACACCCATTTTCCCTTTCCATCCATAGCTTGCTGCATCCATCCAAACCTAGCTACATCAATGTTCAGCTCTTTAAATACCTGGTTCCATCAGTACTTGGTTTCATTCTTACCTGAATTCATACACTGTGGCAGAGCTCTCGCAATTAAGTTCCAATAATTCCACTAATAGCGCGGCTTCCAGCTTTGTTACTTACTTAAGAGACAGTAAAGTTTGTTTTGAGTTTGTGATTGTTTTTTTTTCTGTTTGGAGAAGGCCAAAGAAGAAACCTTTTTGGGGTGAGTGGGGGGGGTTGTTAGTTTTCCCCCCATTTTGAGCATATCATTGTGTTAACTTTGGCTACTATCAGAAAAGCAAAAGTAAAAAATAAAAGTTCTATCTGTTCTATCTATATAAACGTGCTATCTATATCAGTTCTTTCTATTGAAGCAAGGAGTTTGTTGCCACAAGATCGAAGCAGGTATTGGTGATGACTACGACACGTTTCTACTCCATAGTTCTGTATTTAGTCTGTTCATTTTCTATCACACAAAAAGCATGGGTTAAATATTGCCACCTGAATGCTTAAAAATTTTGCTGCCAATTCAGTATTCTCTTCTCATTATACGCCCCAGCAGTGAAATATACACTTATATATGCCACTCTGCAAAGGTGTAATATTGGGTTTCTTAGCTTTGCTATGTTCTCCCTTTAGTGTGAGCGGCTATGTTCCCTGAGTATTCTACAAACAGCAGTTACATTGTAATGTCCATATCGTTTTAGTTTAAAATACATTGTGGTTTTGGTTAAGTCCCCCCTATAATGTCAGCTGGTCAGCAGTTACATTGTAATATCTGTATCCCTTTAGTGTAAAAGATATTGCAGTCTTAGTTAAGTCCCCTCTCCAGTGTGAGTTGCTGTGTTCTCTCAGTATTCTACAGAGAGCAGCAGGTCTGTCTAACCGTTTGGATCAGTGGCAGCAGCCTGATACGCACTGCTTAGAGGAGGATACTGAACTTCTCTTTATCAATGGGACCTGTGGATCGGAATGAAACCCTACATTTATATTATATTAAACTAAAGAGTTGCAGGCATTGCTGCTTTACAAAATTCTATATATTAATAATCCGACTGCATATTCAAAGTAATTTCTTTTAGATGATAGTTCTCCTTTAAATAACATCTAACACTACATTTCATTAATAGTTTAGTAAATGCACCAGGCAATGTTATCAGATGCCTAAACACAATCCACAGACAATTTCATTTCTCCGCCAAAATAAAAAATATAAAAAATCCAATCATTCCACGAACAGAAAAAATCCACAATTTCTCTTCATCTCTTTGATAGCACAAATTGTTCCTGGCAAAGATCTCTATTCTGTTTGTTGTTCAGATTGTTGTTGGTTTTCCTACTTACAAATAAAATAAATTTCTCCTCATGCACTATAATGCACATTTCCTAAAAGTGTTAAAACACAGTATAAAAGTAATAAGTGCGATATAAATACTAACAGGGAAAAAGACAAAACACTAAAAAATTGCAAAATACATAAACATTAACATGGAAACCATAACATGTCTCAAGTAGGCAATTTTCTTTCCACAATCGAAAAATGATTGTTTTTTTTGCATGGCTTTCAAAGGCAGGAATGAATAGCAAATACCATGTTCCATCATTCTCTCTATAAATCTAAAATAATAAAGTAATGCTTCAGATCTTAGATGAGAATGGGCGGCATTCATTGTAAGGGAACTTCCAATTCTTTACATAGCAGAGTACCGTCAACATTCGAGATCTGTTCGATCAACATCTATTTTTGTTGTCTTCCCGAAATGCCGTGTGAATTTGTATTTATAGAATTGGAATTTTCAGCTACAAAATAAAGTGTTTTACAGTTTGTGTTAGTACTGAAACTGGTCTAAAAAATAAAAACCGCGGTCTATTAAATCTGCCATCTCTTTTCTCCAACTCGTAATACATATTCATGTTCCATCCAACCTCACCGGACCACGGGGCTCATAACGAAAGACAAGATATACAAAATGATAGTCTACGTTTATGTTCAAGAGAGCACAGGCCAAGAAAACGAAATAAAAAAAAGACAAAATAGATATAATTAAAACAATAACCCAAAATAAACTTAAATGACAGTGGGGAAGTGACGTAAATGATGGACGTGTTTAGCACTATGGTGATTTGTCAGTAGCTTGAGCACATCATTCGTTCTACCATTTTTTATTTTTTTTAAAATGTTTAATTCTTTATTTTTAGTCGTGCATAGTAGAGTAACATTTGCATGTAAAGACACATTATTATCAAACACGGGTCAAAGTTTATATCTAGAACAATACGAAACACTTGCTCAGTTTTAAAATAATATGGACGAATGAAAAAAAAGGCAAGGGCTTAGTCTGACCAGTATTGTAATAATTGGGTATAATTCAAAGATAACCAGATGGAGATTTTGCAAGATCCTTACTCGTATGGTTATCCCCGCAGTGGGAGTGTGCAGAAGTTTGTGCAGTGTTCATTAATAGTAAAGCTCATTGGGTCTGATATAAGTGACCAAGTGGAGGTCGTAAGCGAGTTATCATATAATTGCTGGCACTCAGTGATTAGACTGTGGGTAGTGTGCTCCATATGCCCGGAGAAGGGGGGTGGAGGGGGGCAGCTTACAGTATATCTAATCGGAGCGACCGTCAGATTGTAGCTTAAATTGTCATTATTGAAGAAGAAAAAAAAAAGAAGCAGAAAAAACAACAGCAACAAGAAAAAATTAATTTTAATTTTTTTTTAAAATAACAGGAGACATACAGAATCAACATGAGAACATTATAGCAAGGAATGAGTGGGACATGTCCTTTGTTAGATCCTTTTCTTGAATCTCAATACATTCTGGAATCCGATTCATAGACAATACCACCAAGCAGAACATTATTACACATAAACCGCTCACATTTTTGGATTATTGAAAGCATCTTTAGTTCTATTATGTAATTTGTTCTCTGCCAAAACACAACTGAATAAGACATTTCTCTCAATTTGAGATTCTTTGTACCGGTTCCCAACATATTCCCCTTCACAGAGATTAGAAGAGGGCCATATAGATTGAGTAAAATGAGTTTACTTTAAGTTATGGACTTGGTCTACAGACTGGATCTTTGCCCTAGAACTAGAGAAGAGGTGACTACACATATTGGTAAGAATATTGCCATTAGTCTAATTACAATCTAATATAATGTGATAAAGGATTCATTTGACTTAGAACTTTATTGTCCATTTAAAGCGAATCTATAAGGTCCCAAAATTTTGCAGACCTTATAGCTGACTGGAAAACAATATGGTTGCATGTCGCCTCGTGCGAGCCAGCACCATGTGGGTGACTTTTGTTGTTTGATGTTACAGATCCTCTTAAGATCTGATCAAACATTGCAAACAATGCTGAAATGGTATCCATGTGATATAACATTTTTATGAACTGGTAGCAAACTACACACTATTTAAGTCATGCTTCATTTCCTTTAACATACAATAAACTGTACATTCAAGACAATCTGTATTAGCTCTGTCATTGTATCTCTGGCATCTCTCTGTATAACATTCCTATTAACAGCAGGCATTGAGAAATCTGTATACTGGACCTTAACCATGGTCAATGTCCCTAGGGGGTCACAATCTATTTTTACAACCAATTTAGCACAGAAAGGTATTGGCTAATATTAATTAAATCTGAGTCCAAGGTGGGGTTGATGTAATTAGTTGGTTTTTTTGGTCTGCAGGAACATTTCAAAATTTCATAAAAAATCGAATCAATAAGCCTGAGGATAAGCAGAGGCAGACAGCACGGAATATAATAAACTTGGCTCTTCAACAAGACGAGCTCATTCTTTTCTGCCATTTTCTGAAGCATGAAGAGACCAGTATTTATTTTCTCTATTTAGATCCATCAAACTATGTCCTGTTTTGTGGGAAGCGGTTGTTGTTTTTTTACTTTTTTTAGTATGTTACACGGTAATTGGATCACACGACAGACAGAATTCAAGAAAATGTCATTTAAAGATTGGAAAAGAATTTCTGCACCTGTCAGGAATAAAAAAAACATTGTTCTCTAACGTCTATCATAAAAGGTGAACTTGTGGCTGAATGTATCCAACATTTAGATACAGGGTTTTTCGCTAAAGTGGGGATTTCAGGGAATTCTAAGTGAATTTTAAATTTAGGGTCAAAATAGCTGAACATTTAGAAAAATTTGTCCATTCAGCTATAATTTCAGTTCAGCTAGTATGTTATTTAAAATGAAATTAACTATAAATTTCCTGCAATTCTCACTTTAGTATATTATTCTGTTGGACTTTTTATTGATAGTTAGGCTTTTAGTGTCCTACAATTCCACCGTCTCCTTGACCCAAATTTGTCCAGTAGGTTAACCTGGTGTAACCATGATGAAGATACAACGCTCAGGAAATACAATTTATCAAAGAGATTTATAAACTCAAAATGGCTGCCTATTTTAAAATATAGACGTTCAGATTTAAACCTCATGCACCTGTAGGGATGACAAAACATTAGAAAACATTAATGTAAAACGCATACAAATGAATTATGTCTTAATTGGTTCTATGTTTGCATAGCATTGTGGGAATTAATATGTTATTAAAATGTATGCTAATATACACCTTCTCTGTTTTTTTTCTGCACTTATTTTGTCCAACATCTTATGACAACACAGTCAGTCTTACGTAATTGGGGAAAAATGTGTCAATACATCACCATGAAAACTTCATGCACAGGACACTGGTGTGGTCAGAAAAGTATTGAACAAAATGAAAAAAAAGTAAAAAAGTTGCAATACATAACCCCCATGTTTCTCATCCACAAATACAATGCGGACTGTCCCTTAAATGAGAAGTTGTTAATTGCTACATTTTTAATTTCCCCTTAAAGAAGACAGAGAATCTTAAAGTTAACATGTCACAGATTATGTTTTATTTGAAGGTAGAACTTCTAGAAAAGTGATTGTTCCCCTTTAAGGTCTGTCTCTGACGAGAGGAGAACCGATTCTGATTCATCCATTCGGTTTTCTTTGCTATACTTCCTGACTTCACTTGGTATTAATCTTTAAAAAAAAAAAAATACCCTGCTATTAACTTCTGTGCTCCCTGCTAATATGTTTTATTGACACTAATGGATTTTTCGGCATTATACTAACTTTTCTGTTGTCTATACAGTTTTTGAACTAATTGCTTGAGCTAAAATGGGTGTTTAATTGAAGGATTCCTTTCTACTGATACCATCTGCCACTAATATAAAATATATACTAATTGTTTTTTTTAAACACTATCCATCGTCTTTAATTATGTAGTTAATTCTATAATTGACTTGTAGCACTCTTTGAAGACATATGCGTGTGTAGAAACGAGAATATATACAAACATATATAGACAAGTTTCATTTAAATATGGAGGGGCAGCACTGACCTATCAATACATTGTCTGCTGCCGGTACACGCTGATACAAAATACAAAGAACTCAACTTCAAAGTTTGAAAATCTGTTACATATTATGGAAGGAGAGACCAAACTCGTGATACTGATTCAAAAACAGACGCCATTTAAACCGTGCTGTCAAAAAAACAGTAGGATGGATAATAGACTTGTCCAAGGCAGAAACATTTGGTTCGACTAATCCATTTTTCCAAAAAATTTAATTTAGTTTGGGACCTCCAACACTCATTTAATTTGGGACAATGATTCAGACAAACCAAAAAGAGCCAGTGTTCTACAATATATATATATATATATATAAATATTTGGTATATATTTTGCTGTACATTTATAGGTTTCCCACCATTTGGCTCACAGATCAAGTGAGAAAACGTAACCTAGCGAGGGAAAAAGGAGGAGAAATAAGAAAATATTTCTGTTTATTTACATTTATTGCTCCTTTTTTTTCTCTGTTGTTTCAACATTTAGTGAATGTCTCCGAGCCATCATTTTTTCCCATCCATTGTCTCTTTTATTTTACCCCATGAGCAGAATTCCGAATCACAACCAAAACGAACATGCTCATCCATCGCGCTAGTCGTTTGCCCGGTTATTCGTCAGTTTGGAATTTGCCCGAATAGCCGATCGGCATAAACTAAGCACCCACATCCAGACAATAAGTGAGATTCTTCCATAACAGCATTAAGTTTGGATAGTGTAGCACCTAGTAATAAAAAATTCTACTGTTACCAATTATAATGGTTACACCCTCCTCCCGCCCTTGTCAATCAGACGTGTCCTGTTACTTCCTGGTTGTTTCGCTCAGTAGAGATAAACTCAAGAGGCAGCAATTGCCCTTGCAAAGAGCTCTCATTGAGCTGCATTGGGAAGTCTGGGATTGGACGGCCACAGAAAGCAGGGTTTGAAGGGGAGGGGAGGGCTTGCAAAGTCTAAAGACAAGAGAACTGCAGGTTTTGCAAACTGTTTATAGATATAACTCAAATGGAAAAATGTATAATTAAATGCATGCAAGTTTTTATTTGTGGTATATCTGCTAAACAGTGATTTTTATTTATTTATTTGGGCGGTGGAGTGTACCTTTAAATGATAAGATTCAAAACTCCCCAATAATTAGGGTACGACAACAATGATACTATGATAAAAGACATCAGTGCTACTTACTGTTCTAGATGTTAGTGTTATGGGGGGCTGCCTTTAAGGTGCTGATTACTACCACGATTCTAAGACAGACAAAGTCAAAGAAAGTGAATCACACTGTTATAATTCAGCCAAAGCCAAGTGTGTGGAGGGGTGTTACTGCAACACTACAACATGGTTTGTAAATTATGTATCATTAAAAAATCCAAAATACCTTCAAAAGGTGAATTTGTGGCTGAATGAATCAAACCTTTAGATACCGGGTGATTCACTAACGTGGGAATATCAGGGAATATAAAGAGTAATTTCAAATTTAGGGTTAAAAAGGCTGTATCAAAAAATATTCCCAGTCAGATATAATTTCAGGTCAGCTAGTTTGTTATTTAAAATGAAATTAACTTTAAATGTCCTGCAATTCTCCCTTTAGTAAATTATCCTTTTGGACTTTTTTTTGATAGTTAGGCTTTTAGTGTCCTACAATTCCACCGTCTTCTTGACCCAAATTTATCCAGTAGGTTAACCTGGTGTAACCATGATGAAGATGCAACTCTCAGGAAACACAATATTGCAAAGAGAAATTTAAAATGGCTGCCTATTTTAGAATACTACGCTGCCCAAATACAGAAAATAAATATAAAAATCCCTGTTCAGTATATATACACCCAATGAAAACATGAATGTGTTTAATTAAACATTTTCCATTGAGGGTATACCTAAAAACAGCTTGAAAAAGGTGTAGGTCTCTTGTCTGCAGCGTTGCAAGCCCTGACAACCAACAACCATCAATCATGGTTTATAACAAGGCTAATTTATAGAAGTGCCAATTTCTATTGAAATCTGCACTTTTTGCAAAATGAAAGAGAGGACACGCTTGTCACACATAAAGAATTTCAGCAAGATAAAGTGCTTTACGCATCTAGAGTGTCCTTTTAAGAAAGTGGAGATCTTCCTTTGTTCACTTGGTTTTGTTCTGTTGAATTGTTTTTTTTTTTTTTTTTTTACTCTGTTCTGACTTTATATAATAATCTACGAGGTGTTTTCCTCCAAACAATCTTCTTATCTTTGTTGGCAGTGGGGGGTTTGTAGTAAAGAATATTGTTTTGTTTTTTCTTTAAGTAAAAAGAATGGACATAGAAAAATGCAAAAGCATATACTGACATTAACTTCTCTTTATTATAAATTCCAATTGTTTCACTTTTTTTTTTTATAAGAATTATTGTTTATGCATGTAATGTCCAGAGTAACATTACAAAAACATCAGGAAGTACGGGGAATCTGGGTGAAACAGAATGAAATCTGTATGGATTTTTCAAAACTTTTTTTTTTAGTCTGCACTTTTTTGTCATTCGTGGTAATAACCTGTGGGGGCTCTCAGCGCTTCACCTAAAAATTTGAATAACGGGAGAAAATGGGCACGAGAGGAACCCAGGTAGAATCAGAACACAGAATATTGCAGATTTGTTTGCAGAGTTGGCAACAGAACAAAAGGTGCAGAGAATGTGTATTATGTATGGGATCAGCTGGATGAGAGATAAAAAAAAATACAAACAAGAATCGAAAAATAAAGTGAAGGCGTAGATTGAGCAGAAAAACTGCAGCTGACAGCAAAGCAATTTCAATTTAAACTTCTGTGTCCTGATAAGTGGAAAACACTGAAACACATGACTGAAAAATGTGATATAATTTTAAAGTCCATTATTAAATATTGATATTGTCATCGGCAGAAGAACAAGGAAGAGCATTAAAATACTTTACATTTTAATTTATGCTTCTTGGAACATTAAGGAATTGATCATCAAAGGTCAAATAAAGTCCAGGAAGAATCATAACAAGGTGGAATAAAAAATAAAAAATAAAATAGCTGGAAATTATACAGAGAGAGGAGAGGGAAATAAATGTTTAAATGCTGTATCAATGTTTCTAAATGTCAACATGTAGAGCATTATGGGAAATCCCAGGCCTAACGATGGATCATTAGATGGTTTAGAAGAGATTTCACCCCTTTGGCTGATATTTCAACATATTGATACATTAGGGACAACTCCTCCCCCTCTCCAAATCTCCCATCTCCTGGGCCACCATTAAAACCTTGTCCTATAATTTCTCCAATGTAGATAAAACAATGCCTGCTCGTGTGTTCATGTGTTCAGATTAAGTCCTATTATTAATGAATTATTATAAATTAAACTCCAATTTTTTTTCCGAGTAAATCCAGATAAGAGAATTCAGGGTAATTTATGGCAATTCTCAGGCTGAACATTTATGAGAATAGATCACCAAGGGATTTCCTCACTAAACACTAATTGTAGTGAATTCAAAATTGAATTTCTAAATTTAGGCCAAAAGTGCTGAATGGGTACAGTCTGAGTATTGCTATGAATTTTGCAATTTGCCCAGCTTTGGAGGTGCACTAGACAACAATAAGAATAAGAAATTAAATGGATTCTCAGGAGATACAACTATTAGCCAATCACGACCAAGGCTTACCAATGTGAATCCCCGCAGGTATGTGTACAAAGAGACAAAATAGGTTTACGCCTGCAACGTTAAGGCCCAATTCCACAAAGCAACAAAACAAAGCCTCTACCTCTCCCTGCAACGTTAATGTACTAATTGAGATTTGGAAGATACTTCACCGGATTTATTTTACCCTTGTTCCCACATTATTTATTTACTATAACAATGCTACCATTTTTACCTATAGGGTACTACTGTAATATTTTGTATTTGCAGTTGCATGTACCGTATATATTCGAGTATAAGTCGAGTTTTTCGGCACATTTTCTGTGCTGAAAAACCCCCACTCGACTTATACTCGAGTGAGAGTCTGTATGATGGCAACTTACATTGCCATAATACAGACAAGGACCGCCGGGCTCATTACAAGCTCTGTTGGGGGCTGGCAGAGAGCTGTAACTTACCTTTCCTGCAGCTCCTGTCAGCTCCCTTCTCTCTCCTCCGGTCCGCTCAGCTCCCACTGCAAGTGGCAAGAGCCACGGGGTCAGAGCGTTGCCACGGGTTACCGTGGCAACGCTCCGCACGGCACTCAGACCACGAGACTTACAGTGGAGGAGAAGGGAGCTGACCGGACCGGAGGAGAAAGAAGGGAGCTAACAGGAGCTGCAGGAAATGTAAGTAAACGCTTCCTGCCAGCCCCCTCCAACACAGTGCACACCACTGGACCACCAGGGAATGAGAGCCCCCGTCCCTGGCCAGGTATTAAGCAGGGAGGGGGGACAAAAAAAAAAACATAAAAATTTAAATAATACAAAATAATAATAATATTAAAAAAATTATAAAAGTGCCCACCCCCCACCAAGGCTCTGCATCACATACACACACTGCACTCATACACACACACACACTGCATTCATACACACACTGCATTCATACACACTGCACTCATACACACTGCACTCATACACACACACACTGCACTCATACACACACACACACTGCACTCATACACACACACTGCATTCA